>CM060911.1:257330508-257930508 GCA_030737875.1 Allium sativum | reverse complement strand
GACCGTTTTTCACATTAAAAATCCGTACGGCCACACACTGATTCCAAAAATCACAAAATTGGAATTTAACAATAATTTAATATTCCAAATCCAACAAAATTAGTTTCATCGAAAATGGAAGTCGTTTGCAAAACTGGCTATTTTTAAAGCTCTAAATAACCCATTTAAACATATAAATATATTTACAAATAATTAAATTAAATATTTAAAAATTTATATTATCGTATATATTCACAATAGAATACCATACAACTCCAGAATGATCCTATATGAATTTCAAACTCGATATTTCAAATCCCGATTAAATCGATATTCGATTTATAATGAAATTCCTTTTATAAATCGTTATAAATTATAAAGGAATTCCATAGCGACTATTTGAAAATTTGATTTGGACATAACTTACAATCAACACGACGAAATCCCGATTTTTCTCTTCCATTAGAAAAATATACTTCACCGGCTCTGAACGTTTCTTGTTTCACAGAAATCTAACTTAAAACGAATCATGTACATTCAGTTGAAGTTCAAATCGCCTAATTACGAACTGTCGCGCCATTACGGGCTCAATTATAATTATAATTTAAATTATACGTTCAAACTTCGTTTGTATAATATATTCGTGAATATAATTCAACTTTAGACTGAATTATATATTATAAATAATCCAATTCACACAATATTGTGAATTCAGCTATTTCTGATTATTTCAGAAATTAAATATATTATTCTATTATTTAATTTAATTAAATATTCACTATTATTCAATTAAACATATTTTTAAATCTCTATATCACTATTTAAATAATTAAATTAATTAATTATTATACCGTGAAAAATACGGGACATTACATTCTTCCCCCTTAAAATAATTTCGTCCTCGAAATTGCTAAAGTAGAAAACAAACCCTATTAACTGGGCTTTTTTTTTACTTATTAACTTCAGTTTAAACTGGATCAATTTAATTTCAATTAAATATTTATTCATTCCTACTAATGAAAATTTTCTAACACATTAACTTTTAGAAAAATTTCGCCAGCACTTCCGTTGTACTGGTCAATAGCTCAAATTCTAACTCGCCTCTCTGGGCCTTCTCCAACCCAAAAGAAAATCAAATAGTCAACTCGGCTCATCAAAATCTCAAACCCATATATAATATAAAGTATCTTTTTGTCGGGCATATCATTATATCATTCCCACCTGTTGCCAATTCTGCATATACCAATGTTATCCCAACCAAACTCCAATCACTTTCCAACACAACCATTCGTTTATCCAAGCCAAATTCCATTATCAATCTCAAGTACCATTCTTGATTTTCAATTTAGTTTCACAAATTTCCATCTAATTTGTTTTAATTCAAACAATCCATTTCTGGGAGTTTTTTTAATAACTTTGTTTTTCAAAAATCAAATATTCATTTCGGAATATCAAAACAACTTGTTTTCTTAAAACATTTCCAAAAACAATATCTTTTGGTAGTAATCCATCACTTACAACTCGAAAATGAACACCGATGATGTCATGATCATCATCGGAATCTATTTCTAGTTATTGAAGTGAGTTCAATACTATATCACTTTTCAAAACCATATCAAACACTTCCATTTTGAAATTCATTTTAAAATACCATTTACAATGCTTTAAAACAATTTCAAATCTCCCAGGATTTTAAAATACTCTTATATCCAATCCATATTCATTTACCAACACTTATTCAAATTCCAGAGTTTTAATTTGAATTCTGATTTAAATTCAGATTTAATTCAATTCGTGATACTTATACGAAATTTGATAGGTTATTTACGTAACCGTTTCGGTTATAATCTTAACTGATTATAATCCTAAACAACACATCCAATAGTCTAAAATATTTTCAATACCTATACTTTATTTTATATCAAAATATAGCTTGGACAAAATTATTTATTTACCCTCTTTTCAAACCATACTGTGTCGGTTCATCGTATTCGAGTGTTTATAAACCCCTACCGATACAGTGGATCAAACTGATCGACCAAAATTCATAAATTACTCAATCAATGAATCTACACAATAAAAAATCATTTTTATAAAATCTACAAATATGTTCACTCATATATATACACATTCAACACAATCTAGGGTATTACTAACCCCATCTCTGCTGAGTCACGCCACCGAGCCAAGGTAATTACTTAACCTTAAGCTCTGATACCACTGTAACGACCCGGGAATTTGCAATCCTGAGTAACTGACATATAACCCAATGTAGACTATCAAGCATCGGAAACACCGGATAGTCCATGAAAGGAATTAGAGTGTGAGAATAGATAAGATAGAAACTTAGAATAGAAGAAGAAGAACAACATACAACATCAGAGTAAACACGAATCTCAGAGCGGAACAAACAATATATAATAGATACATAACTTTGAAATGAAAAAAGTATATGTATACAGTAACATTATCAGAGTATAACACTTACAACACAACAGAAATAAACAATTGCTATATAACCCTGAAGCCTCTTGCTCCAAGCTCTCCAAGCATATTTGTGAAACCTGACTACTTGACTACCCGTATAAATTTGGGCACCCAAGAGTTTAGGGTAAAACAAAACAAAATAAACTCCGGGTCGGTCATAGGACTGGTATGAGTAAAGCCATTTAAAAAAAGTTTGAGCAATTAAAAGAAATCTCATAAGGCTACGCCGTATAACGGAACGGGTTTTTCCCTTATGAGAATCCAAAACATTTGATTCAACTTTCAAAATCCTTTTGAAAGAAACGATAAATTTATATCAAAACTCTTTTGATATTATAATAATGTCTATCAACCACAACTAAATAATCATCTAGAAGAAATGCTTTCATCTCACATTCTAAATGTATAGTATACAATCAAAACCGCGAGCACTTATTGGATAATGGATTACCAACTATGATAAGGTATGGAACGACCTTCCGATAGTGTACCTCTAGAGAGGAATACACTGGGTTCAACAATAACATCTTGGAACCCGACCACACATGACTGACCACTCATTTCGCTTGAGTGTGTCGAATGTATATCACCAACAGTTGGGATCAGCAACCGTTTCCCGAATGGGACAACATCGAATGGATTAAAGAATGAAATGAATATCTCTAGATAGGTGATAATACACCCTAATGGAAGCAACCCACATAGCCATGCTGTCTTCCCGATTTTTGTCATTTCCCGGTTGTGAGGCTATAGGCCATGCTTATCTCTGACAGATCACACAATTATTCACTTTGAATGTCACATCGTCATACCCGCCAAATCACAAATTGATTTCCCAAAAAATACAATGGGTATACAGCTAAGAGCAACGAATTCCTCCGCCATCAAACGTAAATACGTTTGAAGAGATAAACTTACGCTATCTATTAAATATACTCCATCAGACATTCTTCCATATAGTCGTCCTGGGACTGGACAAACCGAAGGCACTATTCTGTAAAAAGGACAGCCCTTGCATAACTCCGTCTTCAATTATCTTCATCATATTTGATTCGCAAAGCTAACGCCCATACAGAGTGATTTTCAGGTAATGAATATGATCCCTGTCTCTTCGTATTGACGACGGAAAAATGGTTAAAAACTTCGATAGTCGGTGAGTTAACTATCAAAGAAAAACACGTGTGCAAATAACAATATTATTTCCAGGTGGAAACTCTATCGATCAATCATCAGTCATCATTTATCTCTTAAATTAATTTACCATTAATTTATTCATTTACCCATTTCCTATTTCCATATATGTGTATATATATATACAGAAATTCTTATTTTCTAAATTTAGAAAATATACTATATTAATATTGTAAAACGTTTCTGATTGACATAGAAATGTGTTTATTTTATGCTCTTATATCTTATCTTTTGTATATAAATAAATATTACTTGGGTATTGTTTTGTTACTTTACAGATATTCCAACCCAGCCCGCATGCAACCAGAAATGTAGAGAAATAGAGTTCAATTTGCTGTGTATTTGCATTTTGAAGAATTGTAGATGAAGATATCACATCTAGTTGCTGTTGGACAAGAAAAGGATTGATAACAAGGCTTTGCACATCACAAATCAATGAAGAAGTGTCAAGGAAGCAAGAGGAAAAGAGTAAAGGCCCAAATTTGCTTTATTTATCTAAGGCCCATTTATGTTTCTCATTGTGAACTAATTAGTGATGTAATGACCAGGCCCAGTTATCATTAGGGTTAGGGTTAGGGTTTGGCTATCTACCCTATATATACCCTTGTAATGGCATTGTAGCCACGATCCTATCCTATCATATATCTCATTCTATTCTCTTCTTCATCAATAAAACTCATTTTTTTCTTTTTATTTTATGCAATTTTCTATTTCTTAGCAATTAGTGTTGTCTACACGATTATATTCGATAGAACACTATTTGTATTTTGCATTTCTTTTCATTAGTGATTGACCGTCTGATTAGTTTCTGCGGTAATCCTAATTTTTATTTTCTGTTCGTTTAATTCTGTTCTGCAATTTTATTTCCATTGTTCTATTTTATCTTTAATCGTTGAATTTATTACAGATCTGATTAGATTCGAATTTGCAGTAAATTTAATAGCATCTTTTAATTGTAGTTTCACTTTCTATTTTGTTTTGCAAAATCAACCTCCAGCTTCGTCTAACACGCCCAAGAAAAAAATAAATAATAATGTTTAATTAAACCTCCCTGTGTTCGACCTGTATGCTACACTCCTGTATGCTTGCAGAATTTATTACAAATGTCGCGCTTTTCTAATTCATAGACGAGCGTCGATCATGTTTTTGGCGCCGTTGCCAGGGAGGTAACGATTAAATTTTATTATTTATTTAAGTTCTGATTCGTGTTAGTTTTTATTTTTATTTTTATTTTTATTTCCCTTTTGTTCTTTGGATATTTATAATAAAAAAAAATCTTGACTCCTTGATTTGGTACTACTGATTGATACCGTAATCTTCTGATTGAGAGAAAAAAATACTTGTCTTTTGTTTTAAGTTCCCTTCTTTTATTTTCTTTCTGATTTCAATACGATCTCCTTTCCTCTTTTCGGTTATTTCTTTTCATATTGCATTTTGATTTCTTTCCTTCTAGTACACTTTTTCTATATAAAAAAAATTCTTCTTTTACAATTTTTTATCTACTACTTTATTTCTCTGCCCTTCTGTCCTCTCTGTTACAAAATCTCTGGACCACAAGCCACCCCATATACCAACTGTTCTCCGCACTACTCCCAAAGATCACCACGCATCATAAACCCCTCACAACCTCCTCCTGCCAATCAACAACCATAAACCAATCACCGATCTTCAAACAGTCAATCCCCCTTCCATCTTCACTGCTTTTAACACAACTCCTTCCATAAAGAACCTTGCAGCAACCCACGTCACATCACTGAGGCCCACCTTAGTCAACAATAGACAACATCAAAACACCACACACAATCGTTTTTCCTGCATCAAAACGCTCAGCAAACATCATCAACCGCCGGTCCCGTCCATCTTCACAGACCATCTTCCAACGCACCCTCACGCACAAAGCTGACCAAGTCTATCTTCACCAATAAGTTTCTACAGCACCGCATCCAATCCGCAAACCCATGTTCATCACAATACCCCTTAACCACATCCCAGCGCTGCACAGTACCAACTGCTCAACATCCTCTCCACGCGTTCATCCTCAAACTCAATTCCATGCAAACGGAAACCACAATTTCCCAAAAAAAAAAAAATTCACCGTCACCCTTCTGCCATCACAACTCACCCACCACCTTACAATCCCCTTCACCCAAACCAGATCGTCACAGCATCTTTATACTCCTCTTTCACTCCTGAACATCACTGCAAATACCCGTAACATCGCCTCTCCAAAACACCCCACATCACCCTCACGCACCATCACAGTTGCCATAAACTTCAACAAAAAAAAACAACAAAAAAAATCCGAAGTACATCGAAAACCAACTGTGACAAAACCCCAAAAACTCAAGGCACACATCCTTCGTCATCAGCATCTGCTGTTTCAACAACCGAACCAGAAAAGGGTCCAGCAGCCGATTCAAATCGCAATCGGCCTCCCTTTTTGAAGATCCTCAAATACCCTCGCCGACCACTGCAAATCACAGAAACCCATATCGAATCGAACACCCCTTGGCCGATTTGAATCGAAACCCAAAAAAAAAAATCACTTCGAACCTCCTATCATCCCCCCTAAATCGATCGCTGCAAGTTCCTGAACAATATCAGCCTTCACAAATCCAAAAACTCAATTCGAACGCAAGCCGAAAGAAAAAAAAAATCTGATTTAATTTTGCTTTCGTATGAGATTTGTTTCTGGAAACATAGGCTGTGCGGTTTTGTTATTGGATTTGTAAAAAAA
Source organism: Allium sativum (assembly GCA_030737875.1). NCBI lineage: Eukaryota > Viridiplantae > Streptophyta > Magnoliopsida > Asparagales > Amaryllidaceae > Allium > Allium sativum. Next base: position 257,924,114 of record CM060911.1, on the reverse strand, counting down.
AAACAAGGGGAAGGAAAGCTTATTCTGTTTTGAGATCTGATGCCATTTTTGAGAGATATAGAAGGAAATTTCCTTTTGTTTTGGTGATATAAGCATTGTACAGGAGGACCCTGAGTTCGAAAGGAAAAAAAAAAAGACGGACTCGGTCCTTTTGATTAGCCTATGCGTGTGATTTGGTTTTCCTTAGGGGTCTATTTGTTTTTGGTTATTTTCTCTGCCATTCCTTTTGTGGCGTGTGACTCTTATTTATTTCAAGTTGGTTTCCTTTTTGAGCCGTAATTTTTGCTTGTCTTGGTTTAAATTGTGGTGCGTGGGTCTCAATTTGGGGATTTTTCTGGGTTGCGTGAGTTCCTTTTCTACTGGGTTTACATTGTTTATCAATTGGGGGCCAGATTTGTTTCCTTTTATTTGAACACGATTTATTCTGAAAAATTACAGTGGGGGCGTGAATTTGATTTTCTCTATTGACCTTTCCCTTTTTAAATCTCAGCGTTTATTTCTTTGCGTGACTCAGACAGGTTCTTGCACATGGTTTTGTATTGAGTGCATTTATTTGGTTTTTAAAAAAAAAGAAGGAGAAAAGAATCGAGTCAAAGAACAAAGCCAACGAAGAAAATCAAGCAACTTAAAGGAATCGAAATCAAAAGAAATTGCAAATAGTGAGATTTTCTGGATGGACAGCCATACCCCACTGTAAATTTCTTTTAACTCTACAGGTGCTCTGCTGCAAAGAAAAATATATAGAAATTGTTGTAAAAATCTTCTGTAGGGGCGGCGGCTTGAATGTAAATTTTTTTTTCTGCAATTTATATTTCTGTGACTGTTCTGTGACTGAAATTTCTGAATTAATTTGGTGCGAACTGATATTTCCATAATTGAAATCTTCATTTTCATTGTTTTCATCAATAAAAACAGACGTTGCAAAATAATATAATTGAACAGTGGTGTTTTGTGAAGTTGTCTGTCTTGTATAATTGGATCGCGGATATATAGTAGTTCAATTTATTGAACTATTAGCAAAAGAGGTTGCATGAAACGACCCGAACTTCCCCGGCCTCCGAAGAGATGAGAAAGAACGAATTGTTTTGAGAACACGACAAAATAGAACGCAGACGGAAGAAAATTTCATTTTATATTACAACAATGCATCAGATTACAAGAATATACAGAGTATAAATGAATATTACACAGAAATATCAGAGATTTTAAATTACATTTAAGTACATAGCAGCGGAAAATAATACAATACACAACTAGAAGTAGATATACGGATACAAAGCTTTCCGGATATCATTCCAGCTGTAAACCAGGGTCATGTGAATATAAATCTGCAAAACCAAAACTACTAGCTGCCCGTGTCAAAATAGGGGCACCCAGAGTTTAGGTTAAAACAATAAACTCCAGGTCAGTCATGTGACTGGTGTGAGAACTAAAACAGTTATTATTCTTTATTTTAAAGTTCGGTAAAACAAGGGACCACGCCGTATAACACGGAACAGGTTTCCTCCCAAGAATACCAGTGCATAAAACAACAGCGCAATGCTAAATAAAGAAAAATGAAGCTATTATAAGACCCAGGTCCTATCACACAATGCAACGCAAGCCGGGGGATAGGGTTTTTACCTTATAATAGCCAAGAATGCTTGATACGTTTAAAAGAAATCATTTGATAATATTATAAGTGTATAGTGTATAAAACAACTTCAAATCATAAGTATCAATCATAGGCGGCATGAATGCCCCATAACACTATGTCGCCATATATAGGTTATACAATCAAAATCGCAATGTCGCGTATTTGGAAATTGGATTTCCGTCTATGAACCGAGGCAAAAGATAGTCCTCAACCGATTCGAGACGCTCTAGCCCGTGTCTCAGGACCCAGACACAGGTGGGCCCTTGGATCGTCAGGGCCGGTCCACCGATGTGGATTAAACTTAAATCCTGAACACTGCTTTTCTCCGCCCTTTGGGGCGTAAGTGAGCCAACGAATGACTCCATCGGACCCGGATCGTCCGATCAAACCGAGGCGCCTCGCAACAGCAACAACCACACAGGTGAAAAGTATATAAATGTCAGGGCTGGTAGGTCACTGACACCACCCTAGCTAGAAAGAAACGCATGCCCTCCCTGATGTCCTCTCCCGTTTCTGGTTCACAACCGTAGTGCGAGGCTCGCGAATTCACGTTACACAAAGCTGTGCCACACGGGCTGTGCTTTGATCATCACCACAAGACTTTGTTTTTCAACAGAAGCCTCGATCAATTGCATCTTAGCATGCCACACAGGCAATTCACTCCATGCGTTTGATATCCATCAATATATAACCCCTGAGCTCGTACATCTCAGAGAAGGGCGTTACGCAAGAGAATAAATTCTCCGCCGCCAAACAGATATATATTTAATAGAGATCAATCACACGGACTAAAATCCAATGTCAGACACACAGTCTATTTACAAGTCCGTTCTGGGTCTGAACGAAACCGGAGGCACCTAGTACCCCGCATATCCATCGATCTCCATGTACGTCTGGACGATCACCAACTGTTTCCATCTTCTTGGGTGTACAGCCCAATCAAGATCATCAGTAATCACCTAAACGACGTGAAGACCTCCGGTCTTCGACCATCGTCTTCATCTTCGACTTATCGTCGTATCAGTTATTCAGAATGGGATAAACCCGGTCTTTCCGAATAACTCGCGTATATTTTAAATAAGTGTTACACAAACACAACATACGCCTCATTCCAATTCATCAGTCACTAACTGTAAAATAATCAAGAGAATAATTTCCCAAATACTAACCCCGAAGGCCGAAACCAACATCAGATCAATATCCAGAAAACCATTCTGCTTGGCTAACCGACAGTTAGTTTCTAAATTTCACATTCATAGGGAAAGGTTCCCATTAATTTTATCAAAGATAAATTCCTTGAATTTATTCTTTAATCTTCTTTTGAATTTTGATTCAACTAGTCGGGATTAACGAACCTTACCGAAGTAATCATTTGTTTTAATTTCCCAATCCCAACCTATTCATCCCATGAAGTAAAACTGGTAATACTTCATATCTAACACCACGGTGTTATCGGTAAATTCAATTACCATTTCACGTTCAAATCTAAATAAAGATTTAGCTATCGCCTGGAGCAAAACTGGTGATACTCCATCCTTGATCTTTTCAATCTAATTAAAGATTCATTAAAACTCCACTTAATTTTAATCTTTGACTGGGTTAAAGAATCAGTGTCATTTAAAACACGGTTCACGGTAAACCCAAAATCACCTTCCATTAATTATCGGGTTAAAGAACAAGTGTTATTTAAAACACTATTCACGATAAACCCAAAAATCAATACTAATGCGATTCCAATTAAATATCATTTAATTGGTACACTTCATTAAATCTAAATAAAAAGATTTAATCTTTACTCAACTGGGTTCAAGAATAGTGTTAGTCAAGACACCATTCACGACAAACCCAAATCACATTCGATATTACATACAGGGCTTTGAATAGAAAATATCTCGGCTTATATTCAATATCAATTCTACGACCAACAAATATCGTGTTGGAAATAACGATATATATATCTATATCTTTCAAATTTCCATAACAACATCTGTATAATCACGAAATCCAACATCGAAATATTCCGAAGACAATTTCGATTCAAATCCATTCCAATGCAATCATTGGAAATTCTGGTTATTTTCAAAACCATTTCAATTTATTTATTTAAAAAATAAATAGAATTATAATTCTAGTTCAAAACTAGTTCATTTCGATAAAAATCTATTTTTATCTTTTCAAATATGGAGTTTTCCATCCCAATCCTTTCTAAATCATTTCTTATGATTTTACACAAATTATTACTATTTTTAATAATTTTATCAAGGCCCGTACAGTCGATTTCCATCAACGGTCATCGAACTGCACTTACAGCGACCTTTTTCAAATTTGATTTGGACATAATTCCAAATCCAACCGTTAGATTTCTAATTTCTAATACTCGTTAGAAAGCTCTTTTCGATACGAACCCAACGGTTCCGGTTTTAGGAGAATCTGACGGTCGGATCTCCCGTAATATCCGTTCGAAGTCAATGGTCGGAATTCGCGAACTGCCGCGGCGCGGCGCGTTCTATTCAGGCCATTATATTATATATATAATATATATAATATATACTTCGTCGATTACTATTCAAAACGTGCTTTATAAATCGTTTTAAATTCGTTTTCAAAACGGTTTCAACTTCATATTCAATTTCAAATCAAAATTGAATATTCCAATATAAATTCATTTTAAATTCATTTCAAATTGATTTCAATTCAAATTGATTTCTAATTCAATTTCAGTTCGTTTTCAATTCAATTCAATTTCAATTCGAATTCATTTCTATTTTATTTCAATTCGAATTTATTTCTATTTTATTTTAATTCGAATTTATTTATATTCAATTTCAATTCGAATTCATTTATATTAAAAAAAAATCAGATTTTGAAATCACTTTCGATATTCATTATAAAATGAAGAAAATCGATATAAATATCGTTCACGTCAAAATGGCGTCAATCTAACCAACACGGCTTCATATGTTTCTATTTTCAAATATTCTATTTCGAATATTTCTATCTCAAATATTTCTTTTCAAATATTTCCTTTTTCAAATATTCTATTTCGAATATTTCTATCTCAAATATTTCTTTTTCGAAACTGGAATGAGGCCCAATCAATTACCATATAATGTTAATTATATGGATTTTCTACAACACATGTATATATCAACAACGATGAATAATCAACCATCATCCAAAGTGCATTCTACACTGTATAAGCATCAAATATAAATATTCAACGCTTATAACAGTCTGTCAATCAATCGATCGACATACAACTAAACAATCGGGATTAGTGTACTTCAAATATCATCCCAATACCCGTGTGGGGTTTCAAAAAATCAAACACAGATTTTATTTGTGCAGTTGGGCGATGTGTAAAATTTATCGTCCCAATCAATGTCCTTTAAATAGGTGTACATAAACAAACCGTGCGGTTTGTAAATGAATATTTATCTATTCACATTCACGTTAAAAATTATATTTTTAACGATCAACTATTTTATTCAACCTATGAATATTCTATTTGGTTCATTTATTAAATAAAATGTTATCTTTATTTTTCTAACTTATTTTTAGAAAATTTCGACGGCATAACGGCACGATACTAGAAACGGGACAAGGCCTAGCCTTATCCTCGGTCTAGTGAAGGCCCACGCCATTCACACATCAATCAAATCAATTCCATTTCACCAAACAATTCAAACCAAATAATCTAACCAACTACACAACCAAACAATTAAACAAACAAGCCATCCATGGTCTGTGGATGACGGGTGTCGGGTGCTACTAAACACCGTCTACATCCTAGTATATATATATATATATAACTAGAAAAAGAAATTTTGAGTGAGAAATTCTCACCAATAGCTATCCAACTTCACGACACTTCATTTATAGAAATCTTCATCGTTCTCGCCTTTTTGTCATCATCGTTGCCCGTATTCTCTACATATGTAAAAATCGAATTTTCACTTCGCTATTCAATATATAAAAATCGAATTTTTACTTTGCTATTCAATATATAAAAATCGAATTTTTACTTTGCTATTCAATATATAAAAGTCGAATTTTTACTTCGCTATTCAATATATAAAAATCGAATTTTTACTTCGCTATTCAATATATAAAAATCGAATTTTTACTTTGCTACACATATGATAAAAATCACGTTTTATTCGCTACTTCTTTATTTGTAAAAACCACATCTTTGTCACTTTGTTTGCATTATAAAGATCAAACCTTTAATTCTCTACATACATAAAGATTATATTTTTATCCTTCTACAAGACTAAAAATTATATTTTTATCTAAGCAAAATCATTTCTTTATGTTTCTAAAAATAATATCTTTACGTCAAAGAAATCATAGAACTTCGTATCCAAGAAAAATCATATTTTCAAAGCTTAGAAAATCATTTTTTCATTCTCTATATTATGTATATAAAATCTCGCTTTTACTATAATAAAAATCTCATCTAATCTTTTTCATATTTTTAAAATGGAATTTAAAGCATGTTTTTATATTTAAACAGCTAAATTAAAATAAATAAAACAAATAATCAAAAACACTCACTGTAAATTGGAGGAGAGGATTCCACGTCGGCACTGGGTGGCAGAGGAGGCTCGGGAGGGGCGGATCGCCGGCGGTGGGCCCAGTGAGGGAGGCCGCAGCGGCTTCAGGCGAATTGGGGGCGTTTAGGGTTCTGTCTTCTCAAGGTGGCGCGGTTTCTGATTGGAGAGGGAGGAGATGGGGGTGGCGGTCGGAGCATCGATGATGGGGGAGGCGATGACCGGCGGTGTCGAGATCGAGGGAGGGGCGACGGGGTCTGGGTACGGGATGGATCCGGTTTTTTTTTCTTTTTTTTTATTTGCTTTGACCGGTATGGAGAATGAAGGGTTGACCCCCCCAATATAAATATAAATATATTTAATTTAATTTAAGTCCCAAAAAGTTACTTTACATACGACCTCTAAACGAGGCCCACCGCCTGTCGTCCATAGCGTTTCACCCCCATTCCGAACACAATGGGATATGCATCGTAAGCTGATTCGGCTGTTACAATCAGTTTCCGTTAAATTTACATTTAAATCTCTATACTGAATTTTAAACGTACATTTCAAATTACCGGGGTCACATACTAATTCTAAAAATTCTCAAAAAATATTTTCTAGCTTCGTATTGACGATACGGTCCTAACAAAACTAATTTCGTCGAATTCCGAGACCGTTAGAAAAATGGCCAATTTCCAGTCGATTAAAATCAACTGAAACTGGTCAAACGCGTTTTCCCTTGCCACGCTCACATATTGATTCGAAAAATTATGAAATTTGAAACCTAGCAATAATTTGACACCACGGATCCAACAAAAGTGGTTTCGTCGAAATCCGAGGTCGTTTGCAAAATGTCCATTTTTAAGGGCCTGAATTCCATAGCGACTATTCAGAATTTTCAACCGGACATATCTTTTAATTCCCGCTATGAAATTTTGATTTTTCGGATTCGTTGGAAAGATATTATCAAATATATCCTAATGTTTTTGGTTTCACTAAAATCCGGATTGTTTTGCACCCGGTACATTCAATTGAAGTTTGAAATCGAATTATCGAACTACCGCCCCATTTTCAATTCTATTTATAATTATATATAATTATATATATTCTAACGACGACGTATATAATATATACGTCGAATTCAATTCAAAACATTTTTCTCGTCGATATTATTTAAAATAATATATTTTAAATAATCAAAATTCGCTAAAATTGCCAAAATAAAAATTTTAAACTGGCCCAGATTTTCGGGTTGTTACAATCTCCCCCACTTAAAACTTTTCGTCCCCGAAAAGGAACAAAGTCGAAAGTGGTTTGATTAACCTACTCTACGTTCGATCTGGCTTCCATTCTCCAACTTTTCAGTTTCTGAGAATTTTCAAATTTTTCAAAAATTTGGCTAACACCCTAAATTTTCGAAAAATTTCGCCATAACCTCCCCTGCACCGGGAGCCACGGGAAAATCCCGAAATTGCCATATAGGCCTTCTGATCTCAAAAAGAAAAAGAAAAAGCCAAGCGGCTAGCCAATAGGCTCATAAAATCATCATCACCCAAACAAAACAGTAAATTATGTAATAAACATGTACCTATTTGTCGGGCAAACAAATTTTATTCTCTGCTCTAGCCTCCTTGCTATGACCTGTTCAATGTAAGTACATGTATATGCAAGCAAATGCGACCAATTTTCAATACAATACAATATTTGATACAACTACGCGTAATGGTTCAAAATTATCAAACAACTAAACAAACAACACAAACATCAATCAATTAGTGAATTAGAGTTTCAAATTCATAATTTTGATATATATAAAGAGAATCACGTTTTGATGCCAAATCACAACAATAGGCCCTATCTAATTTTTGGTTCTCACATCAGTCAATAGGAAATATATAGATATTACACGTTCGTCACTCGAATATAAATTCTGATGATGATATATCAATCATCAGAATCACCCCCGGGCGACTAGAGTGTAATTCTATATCTATCCAGTATATTAAAACTTCAAATACACGTTTGCAAGGCGTATATGCAAAATCTTTATATACTGGACTGTCCTAATCAATACAAATAAATAATCAAATACGAATAATTGATTTAGATTCTCAAAACAAAACTTGTTTTTACTTTAAAAATATACTCTTCACACTCGTTCTAGGATACTACTGATCCCATCTCTAACGAGTCATTCTAATTGGATATTACTAATCCAATATCTAATGAATTCTTTCGTATGGTTCTAATGTGCCTTGTTCTCTAGCTTTGTAAACCAAAGCTCTGATACCACGATGAAACGACCCGAACTTCCCCGGCCTCCGAAGAGATGAGAAAGAACGAATTGTTTTGAGAACACGACAAAATAGAACGCAGACGGAAGAACATTTCATTTTATATTACAACAATGCATCAAATTACAAGAATATACGGAGTATAAATGAATATTACACAGAAATATCAGAGATTTTAAATTACATTTAAGTACATAGCAGCGGAAAATAATAAAATACAAAACTAGAAGTAGATATACGGATACAAAGCTTTCCGGATATCATTCCAGCTATAATCCAGGGTCCTGTGAATATAAATCTGCAAAACCAAAACTACTAGCTGCCCGTGTCAAAATAGGGGCACCCAGAGTTTAGGTTAAAACAATAAACTCCAGGTCAGTCATGTGACTGGTGTGAGAACTAAAACAGTTATTATTCTTTATTTTAAAGTTCGGTAAAACAAGGGACCACGCCGTATAACACGGAACGGGTTTCCTCCCAAGAATACCAGTGCATAAAACAACAGCGCAATGCTAAATAAAGAAAAATGAAGCTATTATAAGACCCAGGTCCTATCACACAATGCAACGCAAGCCGGGGGATAGGGTTTTTACCTTATAATAGCCAAGAATGCTTGATACGTTTAAAAGAAATCATTTGATAATATTATAAGTGTATAGTGTATAAAACAACTTCAAATCATAAGTATCAATCATAGGCGGCATGAATGCCCCATAACACTATGTCGCCATATATAGGTTATACAATCAAAATCGCAATGTCGCGTATTTGGAAATTGGATTTCCGTCTATGAACCGAGGCAAAAGATAGTCCTCAACCGATTCGAGACGCTCTAGCCCGTGTCTCAGGACCCAGACACAGGTGGGCCCTTGGATCGTCAGGGCCGGTCCACCGATGAGGATTAAACTTAAATCCTGAACACTGCGTTTCTCCGCCCTTTGGGGCGTAAGTGAGCCAACGAATGACTCCATCGGACCCGGATCGTCCGATCAAACCGAGGCGCCTCGCAACAGCAACAACCACACAGGTGAAAAGTATATAAATGTCAGGGCTGGTAGGTCACTGACACCACCCTAGCTAGAAAGAAACGCATGCCCTCCCTGATGTCCTCTCCCGTTTCTGGTTCGCAACCGGGGTGCGAGGCTCGCGAATTCACATTACACAAAGCTGTGCCACACGGGCTGTGCTTTGATCATCACCACAAGACTTTGTTTTTCAACAGAAGCCTCGATCAATTGCATCTTAGCATGCCACACAGGCAATTCACTCCATGCGTTTGATATCCATCAATATATAACCCCTGAGCTCGTACGTCTCAGAGAAGGGCGTTAAGCAAGAGAATAAATTCTCCGCCGCCAAACAGATATATATTTAATAGAGATCAATCACACGGACTAAAATCCAATGTCAGACACACAGTCTATTTACAAGTCCGTTCTGGGTCTGAACGAAACCGGAGGCACCTAGTACCCCGCATATCCATCGATCTCCATGTACCTCTGGACGATCACCAACTGTTTCCATCTTCTTGGGTATACAGCCCAATCAAGATCATCAGTAATCACCTAAACGACGTGAAGACCTCCGGTCTTCGACCATCGTCTTCATCTTCGACTTATCGTCGTATCAGTTATTCAGAATGGGATAAACCCGGTCTTTCCGAATAACTCGCGTATATTTTAAATAAGTGTTACACAAACACAACATACGCCTCATTCCAATTCATCAGTCACTAACCGTAAATTAATCAAGAGAATAATTTCCCAAATACTAACCCCGAAGGCCGAAACCAACATCAGATCAATATCCAGAAAACCATTCTGCTTGGCTAACCGACAGTTAGTTTCTAAATTTCACATTCATAGGGAAAGGTTCCCATTAATTTTATCAAAGATAAATTCTTTGAATTTATTCTTTAATCTTCTTTTGAATTTTGATTCAACTATTGGGGATTAACGAACCTTACCGAAGTAATCATTTGTTTTAATTTCCCAATCCCAACCTATTCATCCCATGAAGTAAAACTGGTAATACTTCATATCTAACACCACGGTGTTATCGGTAAATTCAATTACCATTTCACGTTCAAATCTAAATAAAGATTTAACTATCGCCTGGAGCAAAACTGGTGATACTCCATCCTCGATCTTTTCAATCTAATTAAAGATTCATTAAAACTCCACTTAGTTTTAATCTTTGACTGGGTTAAAGAATCAGTGTCATTTAAAACACGGTTCACGGTAAACCCAAAATCACCTTCCATTAATTATCGGGTTAAAGAACAAGTGTTATTTAAAACACTGTTCACGATAAACCCAAAAATCAATACTAATGCGATTCCAATTAAATATCATTTAATTGGTACACTTCATTAAATCTAAATAAAAAGATTTAATCTTTTCTCAACTGGGTTCAAGAACAGTGTTAGTGAAGACACCATTCACGACAAACCCAAATCACATTTGATATTCAATACAAGGCTCTGAATAGAAAATATATCGGCTTATATTCAATATCAAATCTACGACTAACGAATGTCGTATTGGAAATAACGATATATATATCTATATCTTTCAAATTTCCATAACAACATCTGTATAATCACGAAATCCAACATCGAAATATTCCGAAGACAATTTCGATTCAAATCCATTCCAATGCAATCATTGGAAATTCTGGTTATTTTCAAAACCATTTCAATTTATTTATTTAAAAAATAAATAGAATTATAATTCTAGTTCAAAACTAGTTCATTTCGATAAAAATCTATTTTTATCTTTTCAAATATGGAGTTTTCCATCCCAATCCTTTCTAAATCATTTCGTATGATTTTACACAAATTATTACTATTTTTAATAATTTTATCAAGGCCCGTACAGTCGATTTCCATCAACGGTCATCGAACTGCACTTACAGCGACCTTTTTCAAATTTGATTTGGACATAATTCCAAATCCAACCGTTAGATTTCTAATTTCTAATACTCGTTAGAAAGCTCTTTTCGATACGAACCCAACGGTTCCGGTTTTAGGAGAATCTGACGGTCGGATCTCCCGTAATATCCGTTCGAAGTCAATGGTCTGAATTCGCGAACTGCCGCGGCGCGGCGCGTTCTATTCAGGCCATTATATTATATATATGATATATATAATATATACTTCGTCGATTACTATTCAAAACGTGCTTTATAAATCGTTTTAAATTCGTTTTCAAAACGGTTTCAACTTCATATTCAATTTCAAATCAAAATTGAATATTCCAATATAAATTCATTTTAAATTCATTTCAAATTGATTTCAATTCAAATTGATTTCTAATTCAATTTCAGTTCGTTTTCAATTCAATTCAATTCAATTTCAATTCGAATTCATTTCTATTTTATTTCAATTCGAATTTATTTCTATTTTATTTCAATTCGAATTAATTTATATTCAATTTCAATTCGAATTCATTTATATTAAAAAAAAATCAGATTTTGAAATCACTTTCGATATTCATTATAAAATGAATAAAATCGATATAAATATCGTTCACGTCAAAATGGCGTCAATCTAACCAACACGGCTTCATATGTTTCTATTTTCAAATATTCTATTTCGAATATTTCTATCTCAAATATTTCTTTTCAAATATTTCCTTTTTCAAATATTCTATTTTCAAATATTCTATTTCGAATATTTCTATCTCAAATATTTCTTTTTCGAAACTGGAATGAGGCCCAATCAATTACCATATAATGTTAATTATATGGATTTTCTACAACACATGTATATATCAACAACGATGAATAATCAACCATCATCCAAAGTGCATTCTACACTGTATAAGCATCAAATATAAATATTCAACGCTTATAGCAGTCTGTCAATCAATCGATCGACATACAACTAAACAATCGGGATTAGTGTACTTCAAATATCATCCCAATACCCGTGTGGGGTTTCAAACAATCAAACACAGATTTTATTTGTGCAGTTGGGCGATGTGTAAAATTTATCGTCCCAATCAATGTCCTTTAAATAGGTGTACATAAACAAACCGTGCGGTTTGTAAATGAATATTTATCTATTCACATTCACGTTAAAAATTATATTTTTAACGATCAACTATTTTATTCAACCTATGAATATTCTATTCGGTTCATTTATTAAATAAAATGTTATCTTTATTTTTCTAACTTATTTTTAGAAAATTTCGACGGCATAACGGCACGATACTAGAAACGGGACAAGGCCTAGCCTTATCCTCGGTCTAGTGAAGGCCCACGCCATTCACACATCAATCAAATCAATTCCATTTCACCAAACAATTCAAACCAAATAATCTAACCAACTACACAACCAAACAATTAAACAAACAAGCCATCCATGGTCTGTGGATGACGGGTGTCGGGTGCTACTAAACACCGTCTACATCCTAGTATATATATATAACTAGAAAAAGAAATTTTGAGTGAGAAATTCTCACCAATAGCTATCCAACTTCACGACACTTCATTTATAGAAATCTTCATCGTTCTCGCCTTTTTGTCATCTTCGTTGCCCGTATTCTCTACATATGTAAAAATCGAATTTTCACTTCGCTATTCATTATATAAAAATCAAATTTTTTACTTTGCTATTCAATATATAAAAATCGAATTTTTACTTTGCTATTCAATATATAAAAGTTGAATTTTTACTTCGCTATTCAATATATAAAAATCGAATTTTTACTTCGCTATTCAATATATAAAAATCGAATTTTTACTTTGCTACACATATGATAAAAATCACGTTTTATTCGCTACTTCTTTATTTGTAAAAACCACATCTTTGTCACTTTGTTTGCATTATAAAGATCAAACCTTTAATTCTCTACATACATAAAGATTATATTTTTATCCTTCTACAAGACTAAAAATTATATTTTTATCTAAGCAAAATCATTTCTTTATGTTTCTAAAAATAATATCTTTACGTCAAAGAAATCATAGAACTTCGTATCCAAGAAAAATCATATTTTCAAAGCTTAGAAAATCATTTTTTCATTCTCTATATTATGTATATAAAATCTCGCTTTTACTATAATAAAAATCTCATCTAATCTTTTTCATATTTTTAAAACGGAATTTAAAGCATGTTTTTATATTTAAACAGCTAAATTAAAATAAATAAAACAAATAATCAAAAACACTCACTGTAAATTGGAGGAGAGGATTCCACGTCGGCACTGGGTGGCAGAGGAGGCTCGGGAGGGGCGGATCGCCGGCGGTGGGCCCAGTGAGGGAGGCCGCAGCGGCTTCAGGAGAATTGGGGGCGTTTAGGGTTCTGTCTTCTCAAGGTGGCGCGGTTTCTGATTGGAGAGGGAGGAGATGGGGGTGGCGGTCGGAGCAACGATGGTGGGGGGGGGGGAGGCGATGAACGGCGGTGTCGAGATCGAGGGAGGGGCGACGGGGTCTGGGTACGGGATGGATCCGGTTTTTTTTTCTTTTTTTTTATTTGCTTTGACCGGTATGGAGAATGAAGGGTTGACCCCCCCCAATATAAATATAAATATATTTAATTTAATTTAAGTCCCAAAAAGTTACTTTACATACGACCTCTAAACGAGGCCCACCGCCTGTCGTCCATAGCGTTTCACCCCCATTCCGAACACAATGGGATATGCATCGTAAGCTGATTCGGCTGTTACAATCAGTTTCCGTTAAATTTACATTTAAATCTCTATATTGAATTTTAAACGTACATTTCAAATTACCGGGGTCACATACTAACTCTAAAAATTCTCGAAAAATATTTTCTAGCTTCGTATTGACGATACGGTCCTAACAAAACTAATTTCGTCGAATTCCGAGACCGTTAGAAAAATGGCCAATTTCCAGTCGATTAAAATCAACTGAAACTGGTCAAACGCGTTTTCCCTTGCCACGCTCACATATTGATTCGAAAAATTATGAAATTTGAAACCTAGCAATAATTTGACACCACGGATCCAACAAAAGTGGTTTCGTCGAAATCCGAGGTCGTTTGCAAAATGTCCATTTTTAAGGGCCTGAATTCCATAGTGACTATTCAGAATTTTCAACTGGGCATATCTTTTGATTCCCGCTATGAAATTTTGATTTTTCGGATTCGTTGGAAAGATATTATCAAATATATCCTAATTTTTTTGGTTTCACTAAAATCCAGATTGTTTTGCACCCGGTACATTCAATTGAAGTTTGAAATCGAATTATCGAACTACCGCCCCATTTTCAATTCTATTTATAATTATATATAATTATATATATTCTAACGACGACGTATATAATATATATCTCGAATTCAATTCAAAACATTTTTCTCGTCGATATTATTTAAAATAATCTATTTTAAATAATCAAAATTCGCTAAAATTGCCAAAATAAAAATTTTAAACTGGCCCAGATTTTCGGGTTGTTACATTGCATACTACCCGTAAAACATTGGTCGTATCCCTTAGTTTTATACTATACGTGAACGGCCATAAGACCCTCTTCCCCCTTCTAATTGAGTTAGTTAATTAATAGAGCACTACTCGACATTTTATATTATTTTGAAGTGAGAATAATTTCTGTCTTCCGTCGACTTCATTCAAATGTCTGATTCAAAAAAATCCTTGAGAGAAATGTGGGATAATAGTCGGAGTAAACGTCCTCTTGAAGAGTATGAGTATGAAATACAACTCATGAAGCAAGATTTTCCAAAATTTCGTGAGCCCAATGCCAATTTTCAAAATTTTCCAATTGACCAACATTTTCAAAATCATAGATATAACCGAAACGACGATTTCAATTTAAATTTCAATAATTTCGATTATGGGCCACATTCACATGAAAATAACTTTGAATATCAATATGGCTTTGATCCACATCATTATGGGGTTGAAAACCAAAATTTTCAAAATTATAGCCCATATCAACATCTTGAAAATAACCAAAATTGTTATTCTCTCTCAAATTTTAACAGTTTTGGTTATGAACAAAATTTCTATGATCAAAATGATTTCCAATATCATTGTCAGTTTTTTGAAAATTCAAACAACTACCACATTGGAAATAATATTGATTGTGAAATTAATGTGGACTATAATTTTGAGAATCAAGAAATCCAAAACGAGAGCTCTCAAATCAACGATCGTCTTAACATTCTTAGAGAGAGGGAAGAAAGACTAAATAAAAAGGCTGATGAACTTCTTTGTTTATTGACATCTTTGAAAGAACAACAAGAGCAACAAAATCAAATTCAAACATGCGATGAATCAGTAAATAATCCAATTTCTACTGACATTGAAAATTTTCAAATAACGACTTTGGAAATTGAGAATAACGATTTAAATGAAGTTGTTCAAAATTCAACAAACGATTTGGACTTCAACTCTTTTCAAAAAAAAGATTTAAGCTTGGATTTTGATCTTCCTCTTTTGGGCTGTGAGAAACTTGAAATCTTTGAAATTGAACAGAATAAAAATGTTGAATTTTTCAATTCAAATGTGGAAAAGGATTTTAACGAACATGAATTCTTTGGATTGTATGCGGAAGAGTTGCCAAATGAAGAAGAAGTAGATTCACATCACGAGTTCGAAAAATTCGATTTTGAGGTTTCAAACGAACTAGAATTTGTCAGTGTCGAAAATACGTTGTCAATTAATGAAATTGAGAAATGTGATTACACAGTCTTAAACACCACTCAGATGTCAAATTTCACTGAATTTACATACGATCACAAATTTTTGAAAAATTACACTGACAAATTTGTTGAATACATGAATTACTTTTGGAATGCTGGTTTGGTTGAAAAACTTCAGTTTAGGACGACCCTAGATTTATATCTCCTGGACTACAAATCGAGGTATAAAGATGAGATGGTTTTCAAAAACTCTTGCTTGTTAGAAAACATGTCTAGACATAGTGGGAACGGGACTCATAGGGCTAGAACCAAGTGTGGGGGAAAAAGATGGTGGTATTCTTTGCATCGTGTGCACCGCAAACACATATATCATTGTACATATGATCCATTCTTACATATAGTTAGATTGCATTTCATTCTACAAATAATTTTGCATCTCATTCACCTTTGGGTACGATCTTTCAGATTTAGGAAACGTTTACAGTGTGGACACTGTTTAGTTCTAATGTGGGGGGGGGGGGGAGTCTGCATTTCACTCATGTTCGTTTTTTTCTTTGTTTTTCTTTCCTTTTCAATTTCATCCATTTAAATAGGACCATCATGCATTTTAGACTGTACTAACATGCCAATTTTTTTTTTTTAAAATACGACTCATTTTCAATTGATACAACAAAATAAGTTTAGAATTTTTAGCCAGTTGATAGTATTTTTTTTCTCTCAACTTTGATCGAATAAGAAATATAATGAAAAGTTTAATTTTGAGGGATAATAGTGTAACCGATACATAGGGAGATTCTAGGTGATGGCCATGAAATCTATTCTATATTGTAGACTTTGTTTAAATAAGTGGAGGACTTAAAATACTTATAATGGCTTGTCAAATCTTTAAAACTAAGTTGTGTTAAGTTGAATTCGCGTAACTCTCTTTTTGTGCTTATAAATTCAATAATAATAATAATAGTAATCCAAGGGTATCCAACATTGCTTGTATATCGAGCGTTGGTGTGCAAACCCGCCAAGCTCTATCCGACACGTTGTTGACAAAGTCAGCGTTGGAATATCTTGGTCTCATTTTATGAGATTGGACACCTAAGGATTACCAACACGTTGTTGACAAAGTCAAAGTCGGCCTGCACAATCCGCCAAGCTCTTTACCTACTCTCCGTTAGTCCGCGAGGCAGTGCATGGGTGGTAAACCTTGGTCTTTTTAGTTAGGTGTATGTACTTAATCATAAATCTTAAAATTTTATAGAATAAAGAATAAGCGATGATACCCAAACACTTCTTGACCTTATTTGACTAGCCATACATGAGAAAATTAGAATACCACTTTGCAAACTGTGCCAAGCAAACTAAGAATTTATTTCATGGCTGCACTATGTTATCGACCGAAATAACTTGCCAAACTGGAATTCAACATTTGAAGACTTGATTTATATTGAAAATTTGTGACAAGTCGAGGTATCTAAAATAAAATCAACTGATTAGAAATTATTAACTTAATTTGTTGTACCACTTTCCTGAGATAAGTCGTGTTTTCATTTTTCGTTTTTATTTTTGCATATGTCCATTGCATTCATTAGAATCATAGCATACTGCATTTGGATTTTGTGGGTAGTATCCGCTGAAAACCCTCACGAGACACCACTCGTCCTACTAGGGACACCTAGAGGTTTAACGGCTTGTTGCATATGCTCAATGCAATCGTGTTTCCTACGAAAGTGTGACCTACCTAGTTAGTTTTTCATTTTTGTTTTACTCGAGGACGAGTAAAAGATAAGTGTGGGGGTATTTGATTGACATAGAAATGTGTTTATTTTATGCTCTTATATCTTATCTTTTGTATATAAATAAATATTACTTGGGTATTGTTTTGTTACTTTTACAGATATTCCAACCCAGCCCGCATGCAACCAGAAATGTAGAGAAATAGAGTTCAATTTGCTGTGTATTTGCATTTTGGAGAATTGTAGATGAAGATATCACATCTAGTTGCTGTTGGACAAGAAAAGGATTGATAACAAGGCTTTGCACATCACAAATCAATGAAGAAGTGTCAAGGAAGCAAGAGGAAAAGAGAAAAGGCCCAAATTTGCTTTATTTATCTAAGGCCCATTTATGTTTCTCATTGTAAACTATTTAGTGATGTAATGACCAGGCCCAGTTATCATTAGGGTTAGGGTTTGGCTATCTACCCTATATATACCCTTGTAATGGCATTGTAGCCACGATCCTATCCTATCATATATCTCATTCTATTCTCTTCTTCATCAATAAAACTCATTTTTTTTTCTTTTTATTTTATGCAATTTTCTATTTCTTAGCAATTAGTGTTGTCTACACGATTAGATTCGGTAGAACACTATTTGTATTTTGCATTTCTTTTCATTAGTGATTGACCGTCTGATTAGATTCAGCGGTAATCCTAATTTTTATTTTCTGTTTGTTTAATTCTGTTCTGCAATTTTATTTCCATTGTTCTATTTTATCTTTAATCGTTGAATTTATTACAGATCTGATTCGATTCGAATCTGCAGTAAATTTAATTGCATCATTTAATTGTAGTTTCACTTTCTATTTTGTTTTGTAAAATCAACCTCCAGCTTCGTCTAACACGCCCAAGAAAAAAATAAATAATAATGTTTAATTAAACCTCCCTGTGTTCGACCTGTATGCTACACGCCTGTATGCTTGCAGAATTTATAACAAATGTCGCGCTTTTCTAATTCATAGACTAGCGTCGATCAGTTTCTATTTTTATTCTCATCTCTTATTTTCTATATTAGATTACATTTCTGATTCTTATTTGGTAAACATTTCCAAAACTCCTTCATTGGATTTAAGAACAGATGTTTAAATAAAACATCGCTATGCCAACTCAAATCATTACACTCATTAACTAAATTCACTTAACCAACCTTCACTATCGAACCTTAACCATTCCTTGGTTAAAAATGGAGTCAATCAAGTTGGGGTATAACTACCTCTCAGACCTTAACTGAACAACATTCCTAACCTCAAAATAGACAAAGTTCACCTTTTTAAATCTTCAACAAACTTCCTTACGTAACTCTCGGATTCTATTTACGAATCCACTTCTTTTATAGAAATCATTTGATTATAAAAATAGTGTTATAATCCCATGCTTTCGAAATAAAATAACTTAAGTATAACTTTTATTTATTAATTTGGATAAATAACAAACAACTAATTTATTTATAAATTACTAAATCTTGATTAAAAACGGAAAGTGAATAGTACTTTCCCGAATTCGATATAATCGAATTTCAACGTATAATTCTCTCTCGAAAAATCTCAATTCAATAACTCCTTTCCGAATAAACTATATTCAGTAACCCCTTTACTCTATTCGAATAAATTATATTCGATAACTCCTTTTAACTCTATTCGAATAAACTATATTCGATAACTAACTCCTTTTAACTCTATTCGAATAAACTATATTCGATAACTCCTTTTAACTATATTCGAATAAACTATATTCGATAACTCCTTTTTCTTCGAATCAACTATATTCGATTAACTCTAATTCGAATAACTATATTCTATTAACTCTAATTCGATCAACTTTGTTTGATTAACTCTAATTTGATTAACTTTATTCTATTAACCCTATTTGATTAACTTTATCAATTAACTTTATACGATTAACTCTATCAATTAACTTTATTCAATTAACTCTATTCGATTAACTCAATCGATTAACTCAATCGATTAACTTTATCGATTAACTCTATTCGATTAACTCTATCGATTAACTTTATTGATTAACTTTATTCGATTAACTCTATCGATAAACTTTATTCAGTTAGCTCTATTCGATTAGCTCTATCAATTAACTCTATCGATTAACTTTATCGATTAACTCTATCAATTAATTCTATTTATTTTACAGATATTTCCTTTTCTATTCAATATCCACTTTAAAATTCCTTTTTATAAAATCATTTGATTTTATATAAATATATTTTATTTTCAACATACACATTGAAAGTTCCCATTTTATATTCCAGTATTTTATATGGCATTTAAAATACCAAATAACAATGATCGATATCATTCAAACACACATAATCAACAACATATTATATATCACATCATATTTTACAATATATTTCAAACATCAAAATAAATGTTGAGGAATCTTGTTGGATTCCTCCGATCTGTTTCCCTGCATCCATAGATGTTAAACAATATAATAAAATCGATTTCATTTCGATTTGAAATATTCTGATAAACAGAATCAACATTTGATTAACGATATATATCTATAATTTTAACCAATACATCAACAATTCAACCAACCAATCAACACACAACAATCAATTATCATTTATCATTACTAGATTTTATTTAAAAAAGATATAAATTGATCGGAGTTTGTGAGATTTACTCACATTGGACAATCATCGTTAAATAACGATAATTGTCGCTTGATTCAGACGGACAATTTGTTTCATTATAAATTGTAACGAGCTCCAATTCACTCCCAGTCAATTCCATTGGGTAGCCCCTGTCTATACGATCCCATCGGATCTTGTTACGCTGAATTTCGATAATGTATGAAATAGTTATCGCTTTTAAAAGTTAATACATATTTAAATAAAATAAGACTTGAATTCTATTTTATGAATTTAGGCCTTAACCTTTTCTTTCCAGCGGCCCAATATCTCACTTGACTTATCGTGAATAGTACATCTCCCTCAAACCCAAGTCTCTCCTCCCGTAATTACCAGGCCATTGCCGTTTCTTCCCAACCTTCATTCTCCTATTCTTCTTCACTGAAATCAAAACTAAATACACCAGTCTCCCTCTCTATCGGTCCTCTTTGATTTCCTACCACCCTCACACTACTCGCACTCCCCACGGGTCATCAAAGTCGAGCTTTTCCTTGGTGAAAAACCTGTAACCATGCGACATCAATATTCATGAAACCACCCCAAAATTTCACAAATCCGACAACTCGGTGCCATAAACCCAAAACTAACCTCGAACTGAAATCAAAACTCCAGTATTCTGATTAAATCCAAACCCTAACTTACGGCTGCCAAAAAACATCGAACGAAATGGTATTCGGATGGAACGAGATGCATACCAGTTTGAAGAGGATGACAAGAGGATTTCTAATATAATTCTCTTGAGATTTGTAGATTTTTATTTTGATTTCTTTCATTTTTCTAAGATCATGCATTTGGCTTTAAGGAAGAAAACAACGACGGATTTTTTTGTTGTTGACCAAAGAATGAGAAAGTTTAGGGTTTAGGGAAATTAGTAGTGGTATATATATAGGAAAAATAATTTTTTTATTTTAAATTGATTATTTAATTCAATTATAATCAACTGTTAATTGTGTTTACCATTTAAAAATTCATACGATCATATACAAAAACCAAATTTAATGAAAATGGATAGGCAGCTACTATTCGACATTATGGACTTAATGAAACCGGTTTCGTCAAATTACGACTCCATTTGCTCATACAGCATATTTTAAACCATCAAAATATTGACCGTTTTTCACATTTAAAATCTGTACGGCCACACACTAACTCCAAAAATAACGAAAATTGGAATCTAACAATAATTTAATATTCCGGATCCAACAAAATTAGTTTCGTTGAAAATCGAAGTCCTTTGCAAAACTGGCTATTTTTAAAGCTCTAAATAACCCATTTAAATATATAAATATATTTAAAAATAATTAAAGTAAATATTTAAAAATAAATATTATCGTATATATTCACAATAGAATACCATACAACTCCAGAATGGTCCTATATGAATTTCTAACTCGATATTTCAAATCCCGATTAAATTGATATTCGATTTATAATGAAATTCATTTTATAAATTGTTATAAATTATAAAGGAATTCCATAGCGACTATTTGAAAATTTTATTTGGACATAACTTACAATCAACATGACGAAATCCTGATTTTTCTCTTCCATTAGAAAAATATACTTCACCAGCTCCGAACATTTCTTGTTTCATAGAAATCCGATTTAAAACGAATCATGTACATTCAGTTGAAGTTCAAATTGCCAAATTACGAACTGCCGCGCCATTACGGGCTCGATTATAATTATAATTTAAACTATACGTTCAAACTTCGTTTATATAATATATTCGTGAATATAATTCAACTTTAAACTGAATTATATATTATAAATAATCCAGTTCACACAATATTGTGAATTCAGCTATTTCTGATTATTTCAGAAATTAAATATATTATTTTATTATTTAATTTAATTAAATATTCACTATTATTTAATTAAATAGCTATTCAAATCTCTATATCACTATTTAAATAATTAAATTAATTAATTATTATACCATGAAAAATACGGACATTACATAGGAGGTCAACTGCCCCCTAGAGGGGTGTTGACCGACGGTCGACCGCCATCTAGGGGAGAGGTTGACCTCCTAGCGCGACCAACGCCTAATGAGGTCTGGTTCGGGTTAGGTTTTGGTGTTAGTTTGTAAATATAAACACCCGGGATTTAATCTTAATACTCCTATGGCTATTATTCACACACACACCCCCCCCCTTTGATAACACCCTAGACCTCAGACCTGAACCTAGACCCCTTTTCCTTCCCTGCCTCCACTCTGCCATTGATTCCAAAGAAATTTATAATAGGTTTTCCTCTTCCTCTCTCAAAATCTAATTTTCTTTTCTTATCCCTATTTTATAGGATTTGAATAGGATTTAATTTTGGAATCATAAGATTTATATATATATAAGAATTCTAACTATTTAATTCTTATATATATATATATATCTAAGGATTGGGGTTCGCATCAAATAGGCAAACATCGTTAGATCCACGACAATTCCATACGGTCAAATCACTGTTAGTGGAAATAGTAATTATTTAGGCGTATTCTACATTTGTAGATTTTTATATGAATTAGTATGTCTAGGGAGATTTGGATTAACGATAATATTAAACTGTAAAACCCCCAATTGTCCTATTTTCATATATGTTTCGCAAGCATTTTCAATAAATGTTGGGTTTCTAAATTTGTTTGAGTTGTGGATGAAGAATATTTTAGGGGAGTTACTTTTGTTTGATTTGATTTATCCTTTTTATGAAAAAAGTGTTTGTGATGTAAAGAAGGTTCAGATTTGATTTAGTTTTATTATTTGAATGGGTTTGGATTTCCATTCTAAATGGATAATTTGAACGTATTCATATTTGAAATAAATCAAATATCAATGTTTTTATGTACAACATAGGAAAGGGTAAATTAGATTAGATAAAAATCTATGTCTACATATGTATATATTTATACGTATATATGATGTATGAAATTTACACCTTGTTCTTGATTCATTACTTAAATTGTTCTGACAAGCCTAGGATGCAAGTTTTGGTAGATATGTTGTATTTTTTCCGTTACTGCTATCTTTAATTATGTCCTTATGCCATGTATTTAGCGGTCTGATGTGGAAATTAACTTATATGCCTTGAATGTTGACCAAATTGACAATTTACACTATTAAAACATTCCTTCATTCATACGAAAATTAGCATTTATTATACGTATTAAATATTCTATTTATATAGCGTAATTAACGTAATCAACGTATTAATGACATAATAAACACAATTAGAATAAGGATAGAATTTGAAATGTCCCCATATAAATTGTTGTTTGTATGTGTATAAAATAGCCTACCTATATATATATATTAAATAATGACACACAGACACGAGGTAAGTCGTCATTTGTGGTAGAAGTCTGCGAGGAACCGACCGGCAAATCCAGTGACCACAAGTGAACCCGGCTAATATGATAGGTCTGGGTGTCATGGACCATTTTAGTTGATACACAATGACACGAGGTTAAGCCCATTTGTAGTAGAAGTCTGCTCGAAACCGTCAGACATATCCAGCATCTACAGGTAGACGGTTTAATGTGAGAGGTTTAGTTTAATAAATACCTATTATGTGTGTAAATAGGTAGGTTTACTATGCCTTGAGCAGGTATCAAGTAGCTGACTCTTTTCTTATGTAGTTTGGGTATTAAGTGGTTTGGAATTGGAAAATTCTGAAGGTTTATCCCTTGGATGTGGACCAAAGTCATGGGACACTCCCTTGTTAAATTCGAAGTAGGTTTATAGGTCCTCCTTCTCTGTAAGTGGTTTAGACATGGCAACAACGGAGTAGGGTAGTTTACCGAATGTCCACTTCCTTTGGGAGCTTTGTGAGGGCCAACCTAGAGACAGAGTTGGTATATGTTGGACGTAGCATACTATCTATTTCACCAACTGTCTAAGGGAAATATTAAGCAACATAGGTATTCTACCGTAATATTAGTTAAGTTGTAACACGAGGCATCCGCCAGAGGAGTCATAAATGGTTACACGTGGGCCTACCCTTAACCGGTACTAAGTGGCGAGATACTACTTCTTATATTACTTGTGAGAATATATACTTAAGAACATTGACATATAAGGACAGGGTATTATGTGGCTAGGATCCACCTTAAGGTCGTAAGAGATCATGAGAATCCACCCTTAATAAATATGTTAGAATGGGCCTTAAGTGACCGAGAATATCCACCTCGTTGGGTCTCCACCCTCAATGCACTAATGAAGGTATTAATTTATTGATTCAGATATCCACCTCATTGATTAAAACTTATTTGTATATGTATGTGCTTGTGTGTTTCGTAGACCTACCTTGACATATATGACCTACAAAATCTAGGAAATGGTCTTTAAGTAAATATTATTTTCAGTCACACAGGACTTTATGTTATGACCCCTCTCCTTAACATATCTAACAGGTCAGTAGGTGAGGGTAGCGATTTAATGGACAAAGTAATGATGGCGCCTGAAGAAGGCGATGGAGATATTATGTTATTATTAGTTATCATTGCTGTTTTTCTTATGGAAACTCTAAAATTTGAACAATAAAGATGTACCGATTAAAATATTGTATTTGACATTTGTTATCTGAATTTGTGGTTTTTAATAATATGGTGCATCTTATTTTGATATTATAATTTTTCATTCCGCCGTGTGATATTCCACAACACTATGTTTATCCGTTATTATGTGCAAATGTAATTCCCTGGAGGAACCAACGATAAATTTAGAGTGGCTCTAAACTTTGATGGGTTTTTTTTGGGTCGAAGTTTAGGCCCACTTCGGGCAGGTTGTTACAAAGCTCCTCCTCAAATCAAGCACATGCCTAACATTAGTAATGGTTCGAATAACACCGTCAAACATCCTGATCTTTACACTACCAACACCAACCATACGACAAGAAACATCATTGCTCATCAGAACTTCTCCTCCATCAATCTCATGGTAAGTGGAAAAAGAGTTCATATCAGGTGTCATATGATAGGATGCGCCAGAATCAATCACCATAGGATGCTCTTCCCAGAAGATCCAGAAGCTATAAACACGTGAGTGTCACTCTTTGTATCTGACTTCTCCACTGTAGAGGCTGAATCTTACTTTGGGTCCTTTCTTCTTACTTCAAGCTTGGGACATTGTGCAATAAAGTGTCTAGGCTTCTTACAATAATAAGTCAAATTCTTAGACCCTAGACTGAGACCACAAAGAATTCCGTCCTCTGCCTTTATTCGACTTGCTTTGCCTTCTACCTTTCTGAACAGATAAGCCTTCGGTATCACTATCAATGCTAGTGCTCGCTAATCTACCACTTAACACTTCATTATGAAGACCATCCTTTACATCAGAAAGATTAATTTTACTGCAACCATAAATCATGGAATTAACAAAAGAAATATACTCTTTAGGCAAGGAACATAAAAGGATCACAGCTTGAGCCTCATCAGTAATATCAACGTCTACTGCCTTCCAGTACATAACTAAAGTGGTCAAAGCATCTACATGCTCCATGAAATCGGCTCCAGGCTTCATCGTGAACAAATAAAGTTATTGTTGAAGAATTATCCGATTAGTGAGAAACTTGTCTTGATATGAATCTAATAGTTCTTTCGCCATATTCTTCTGAGAAAATTCTCTAAGAACTTCATCTGAAAGACACAACTGAATTATTGTGAGAATTTCATCTTCCATCTCTTCCAAATCAGCTGCATTCGTATCTTTTAATTTCTCAGGCGTAGAAACAACTTTATAAGTTTCCTCCTCCTTCAATATAGCCTCCATCTTCATCTTCCAAGATCCAAAATCTCCCTTTCCGTCAAAACTGTTACTCCATAATTGACACCAGATGTACCAATAAACTTACTAAAAGTAGCCATTAATACCCAAATAGGAACAATAACACTAGCTCCGATACCAAACTATAGTGAAATTTTTGTTAATTTGAGTGGAAGCGTATTTGATCAGGATCTAATATTGTCTATTTAGATATTTGTAACGTCTTGGTTTTTTTACTGAGTTTATAATACAGCTTATTATGAATTATTTCAGTATTTGATTTAAAATAATAAATTGTGAATAATAAATATGGGGAAAACTACAAGAATATATACATACTTAAATGTCTAAAATATGTTCATCAATATAAAACAAGCAAGAAATGTTTTCTTATTTTGTTATGTAATTTTATGTTTGTTTTAACTCTAGTAAAAGTATAAATAATATTGGATTTAAATTGTTAAGAAAATTAAATATATTTTTTCATAAAATCCTACATGTATATAATTATTTGTATTGTTTAGTTCATTAAAAAATATGTATATATTGTTATGATTCTTAACATATGTATATATATGTAAAAAATAAAAAAATAACATTTTTATTGTTATTTTTGTTTAAATTGATTCAAATTATGTAAGAAAATTAAGTAAAAACTTAATTTCTTCATAAAACAAAAGGGGCCATATGCACTAATGAGAGACTCAACGTCTATGTACTAAAAATGGATTCGATTTACTTGGAAGCTAAGTTGTAAATTTTGAAAACAATTTGTACATATCAAATTAGTAAAGACAATGGCTTAGCAACTAAGTATTTTAAATCGTCGTACATGTGTTTGTACAAAAATCTATACCGAATGCAAGACTGTGAATATTTCCTGGAAGATTTTAATATAATAAAAACTAGAGAGCTAATAGCAGACAAGCCTAGAACCAGTGTAAAGAAGAAAATCTGGTAATAACTATAACCTACACCAAAGTGCACATGGTCTATACATTAATCTAGGCTACCAATACCAAACTAGCTGTGCATAAACACATGGGGAACGAATTAATGCGAGTAGGCCTTAACATCCACTTTTCTCAATCAAGTATAAGGTGCAAGTACAACAAATCTATGGCTTATTTAGCTTAACAACAAAGTATACCTGAAATACCCTTTGCACATGGACTGTGCATCTGCATGTGTACTTCAATATGCACATGGTCATGCATACTTGAAAAATTGGAAAATAAAGTGCCATAATATAACCTCACTTCAATCAAAGAAAATCATACAACAGCCTAAAGCTACTACTTTCCAATCAAATTAAATAGGTGCAACTGCTACATACTTCCTAGCTGTCCCTGCGTCTTTCCTACCACTATACCTTATTTTAAAACCTAAACTCCTCTATAAATATGCACCCAAGATCACACTTTTTTATTCACATAAACCATCAGCATTCGAACTAAAAATGGAAGCAAGCTGAAAGCCTATGAATAGGAAACTTAAGAGAACAGACGAATTATATAAGGTGAGTAAACTCACTTTAAAATTTCCATTCCTTTTGATCACCACTTGGATATATTATTGTGTGATGCCTCATTTATACATATCCATGGATATGAAGTATTGCATTAAACCCAGGTTTACTAGGGTTGTATATATGGATTTGTTAAATCCTATACATATAGCAGAATGTCAAACTATGAACCCATGTATAGCTTATAAAATCCATGATTTTGGTTCTAGACAGTAATAGGAGATATGATGTTTTTGAATATTATTTTCACCTATCTGTAGTATAGTTTAAATTTATTTACAACTAGAATTATAATGTATATTTATCCATATTTATAAATAAACAGTAAGAGTTTAGAAAACTCAAAAATCCAACCATCATAATAACATGATTCAGGCATATGAATACATTAGTATAAGTAAATGATGTTATTAAATAGCTAAATCATTAATTTTAGTGTAGTGGTTGGATAGATATTCGGAGATCATTTAAAAAAAGGAATTTGGGTTTTTCTTATGATCTAGGTGATCGCAGGCCACATGGTTGGCACTAAAGAGACGTGGTATGTCGGGGATGATGGAAAAAACAACAAATAATTTTCTATAAAATGGGTAGTGCAAACAGTTTCAATTTAGGGTTTGTTTTAGTGGTTTGATGGGGTAACTTCGACAATGAACTATGGGGTGATGGGATAATCAAACGCTACTAGATTTAGGGTGGAGGTCGGGTATGGAGCCAACTTCGAGCTGGTGAAGTTATATGTAGATCGGTGGAGGTTAGTGGCCTATCAAGGCATTTTCTTGGATTAAGGTGCAGGATTTGTATTCCGGTGGCATTTTTGTTTTTCACCACATATTTTTGTGGGGTTCAGGGCATTGATGTTGGCTTCAGGTGATGAAGAATGGTTAGTGGCGATGTTCGGTACCAGGATATGTCGAGTGGGGTAGTTGTGCATGTGCAAAAGTGCACTTTGTACACGTTGATGGTGAGAAGAAGGAATAATAAAAGAAAAGAAAACGAAAGGGGAAGAAGAAGGAGCAGGGTCATAGCATGTAATGGTGGGTGACAATGTTGAGAGAGTGGGAGCAGGTCGGTGCATCACGTCAATGCATTGTGGTTCCGCTATGGGTATGGTGAAAGGATGGGAGAAACAGTTTGGTCGACAATGGGATAAGGAAGAAACAAAAAAAAGAGATGGGAAAGGAATGAAAGAAATGGGCAGTCAATATTGAACAACTACAAGCAAAAAAACAAAAGAAGGAAAAATAAGGGAGAAAGGGTGTGGGCATTGGGCTACGTGGTTTTGGGCCTGAGGGTAAATAAAATAAAATAAATAAGAGAAGGGGGAATTGGGCGGAGATGGTGGGCCTGCGATTTATGGGATGATGCAATTATAAAAGAAATAGAAGGAAATGTAACAATAATGATGGTAAAAGGAAATGAAAAGAAGAAAAAGGGAAAAGAAGGCAAAAAAAGAATTTAAGTTTAAAATATATTTAGTTATATATAAATATAGGAAGAGTATATATAACATATGTATCGAATCGGTTTGGGCTTGGCCCATTTAAAAGAGGAAATTAAATAGAAAATAAAATTGTTTTAACTTAGAATTTCAAATATAAATATATATATTATATATATATATATATTAATATGTATGTTTATAAGTTTAAATCAAGAAGATACAATCGACTAGTTTCGAGTCGTGTTGTGAAGTCAATTCAATAGTTGGTATATGTAAGTAACTTGACGTAAGTTATCGAGGTTTTAACAATTCAAAATAAACCGAACTGATTTAATTTCAATTAAAATTTATCAAATATAAATTTAGTCGTTGAACTAAATTAAAGTGCAATTGTTAATAATTGATATATATTCTGTAAATTCAGTAAACTCTGAATGGTTTGTCCAATTATTTAATTAATTGAGTGTGTTAAATTACGTTGACCGTAATTATATATTATAAATTAACATTCTTCAGTGGAAATAAACACCGTTCCACTATTAATTGAATTGATTTAATTATTTGGACACCCTGCTAGCAGAAATAAAAACCATTCTATTATTATGTCAATTTGACATATTTTATCAGTGGATATATGTTATTGAGATATTATAATACTGAATTGTATGGTTTTTTGTGTTAACGACTTGA
Organism: Allium sativum; assembly: GCA_030737875.1. NCBI lineage: Eukaryota > Viridiplantae > Streptophyta > Magnoliopsida > Asparagales > Amaryllidaceae > Allium > Allium sativum. The sequence continues at coordinate 257,894,183 of CM060911.1, read as the reverse complement.
ATATCATCTATTGAAAGAACTGTTATATACCATTGGGATGGCTAAGTTATATATTCTGTAAAGTAAATAAGAAATTATCTTAAGTTATTAACAGTTGAATATTTTTTAAGAAATAATGAAAGATGATTATTTTAAATTAATTATGCTATTTATTAATTTAAAAGGGAAGAGTAACTATAACTAGTTAACCATATTGTTTTAGGTTGATTTACACCAACTGTTTTTAAATGGAAACTGATTGGGTTTAAATAAATTTAATGGAAATATGTTTAACAAGTAATTGTTAAACATATAAGCATTTTAATTAAAAGTTAATTAATATTTTAATCAATGGCTTTTGGTAAGATAATTATGTAGTTAAATAGAGAAGTTAATGTTGGGTAAATTACAAAATAAAAACGTTTTAACTTAATTAAGTTCTTAATTAAGTAAGTTTTAAATGTAATTTAATCATAGATGGGTGAAGTGATTAAGTCGATTTATTTCCCTTGGTTTTAACATTCAAGTTGACTTGATGAATATTTTGAAAAACGACAACATTGTTTTGAATGGGTTAAGATATGAAAATCAAATGAAATTTACAAATTCTGGTTGGTCAAATATTTTGGATATCGAACTTCTACGGATCTTGACGATAAGAATGATTTCAACTTAAGGTTTGAGAGGTAATTAAAATGTCCCACCGTGAGTGATTTCACTATTATCTGATAGATCGTATTAGTTTGTGTTCAAAATGAGTGTTAGAGTTGAATATCGCTTTCAACTATGAAACTATATTCAAAAGCGAGACTATCACTTAAGATTGATAATAAGAATTTTTTAAGTTAAGTAATACTTATGTTTTGTCCAGATAAGTATGTAAACTAGTTAGTATCTGAATTTAAATAATTGAATATTATTTGAATCAGGCTTAGCAACTCCAATGGAAACAAATTTATTTTATTTTATATTTGATAGTTAAATCACCGACTATCAAATCTGGACCATTATTATCTTTATCATTTCGAAGAGTCCGGAATCTAAAGTCCACTTCGATTTGATATATACGTTACGAGTCAGAGATGATTGAAGACCATTGAAACTAGACTTTATGCAAGAGTTGTTCTGTCAATCCTAGGTAGAAATTTCCTAAGATGGATTTATATAATAGTGCCTTCGGTTTGTCCAGTTCCTGGACAACTTGTATGGACGAGTGTCTGACAGAGTATACCTAACAGATCATACGATTGATCTCTTCAAATTATGTATGGTGGCAGAGGAATTCGTTTCTCTTAGCTTTACACCCATGGTATTGGGGACATTAATTGGTGATATTGATGGGTTTGATGATGTGGCATTCAAAGAGAATGAAGACGTGATGTTTCTAAAGGTAAGTTTTGACCTCAAGCCTCACAATCGGGAAATGACAAAAATCGGGCAGACAGCATAGCTAAGTAGGTCGCTTCCAATTAGGGTGTATTGTCACCATCTAGAGATTATTCATTTTGTTCTTCCTTCATTTCTGTATCTTCCGGGAACGGTTATGTTGCTAGCAACCGTAAGGTGACAATATATTCGATACACTCAAGCGAAATGAGTGGTTGACCATGTGTGGCTGGGTTGCAAGATGTTCTTGTTGAACCCAGTGTATTCCTCTCTAGTGATACACTATCAGAAGGTGGTTCCATACCTTATCATAGTTGGAAATCCATTATCCAGTATGCGCTCGCGGTTTTGATTGTATACCATATATGTAGAGCGTGAGATGCAAGCATTCTGCTAGATTGCTATTTATTTGTGGATTGATAGACACTATTATAATATCAGAAGAGTTTTAATACAAAAGATGTTTTGGTTTATCGTAAGGTAAAAACCATCCATGTTTATGTGTGGATTGGTCTTACGATTATCTTTTCTTTGAAAAGATTTTAAAAGTTAAACAAAGTATTCTAGATTCTCATATGGGAAAAACGCGTTCCATGTTATACGGTGTGGTCTTATAAGATATCATTTATTCCCTTAAGACGTTTTAAAATCGATTTCTCATACCAGTCCCATGGCTAACCCAGAGTTTATTTTTCTATGTTTTCCCTAAACTCTTGGGTGCCCAAATTTGTACGGGCAGGCAAGTAGTTCAGGATTTTAAAGATTTATTGTTGGAGCTTGGAGCAGGAGGTTTCAACAATTGATATATATAGAGTTTATTTACGTTGTGATATACTCTAATGATGTTTGTAAGTGAAAAATACTACTTTCTATTTCAAAGGTGATTATATATATTATATTTTATTCAGCTGTGATTGTGAGATTCTGTGTTGTTGTTAAGTTCTATCTTTCTTCTATTCTAACATTTCTATCATATCTTTTTTCATCCTCTAATTTCTTTCTTCAACATCTAAGTTTGAGTGTTCTTTGGGTTGGACTTAGGTTGTATTGGTCAGCTCAAAAAATATCGAAATTCGGGTCATCACAATATCAATGGAACTCAAAACAAAAGAACAAGAATCAATTATGCAGCCTCATTGAAACAATAACTGAAATAAGGGACACAGAAGATTTAATGTGGTTCGAATATGAATATCCTATGTCCCCGGAGACCCAACAACTTCTTTTATTCTTCTTCAGTTCAAGAGAGAGAGTACAATAAGGGAAGAATAAAAATAACTCAATATATATTTCTCACCCTGTGATTAATACAGAAATAGGGATCTTATTGAGGATATGTTGAAGAGAGCACTATTGGCATGTGATGAAAAGGATTAGCAAATGCCTCACTATTCATAAGAGTAAGGATGAACACTTGCCTGAAGATAAGCATGAAAAATTTCCAAATTTCCTTGATTTGGTTTCAATGCAAATCTTGCATATTTATGATTGTTTCTCCGTATACATATATTTTATTCCTTAAATCAAATAATATAACTTCTCATTCCATCTAAATTTGTTGCCACATATATCAAGATTTGATTAATTTATCAAATGAAATAATCTCTCCCACATCTTTTCAATTTGTTGCCCATAATTAATTGATTACAAGAATCAATTAAATTCTTCTCCATAATAAAATTGACATATATTTAAATCATCCATTTTTAACAGAATTGTGAATTCAATGTTTGAACATTTAAAATAAATATATGAAAACCAATACATACTTGTACAGAAAAATGCACTATATGAAATGAAATCAGTGTATTGTTCTTTTAATCATTACATATTTTGACAAACCTTAAAATTGAACGTGTCATTATTAATTCATGGTACGATTATAAAGTACTTAGTTTTAGAGTGAAGTATATTCAACCCAAAAACTATGTTTCTTTTGCATTATCATATAAGATATAAATACAAGAAAAGGAGGAGATACTAGAGGTACATACATTGATGAAAACTAACAAAAATATAGATCCAAATGATGAGAAGAGTGTTCATGAAAATACTCAATTTCCTAAAGAAATTGAAACTATGTATAAAGAAAAAATAGTAAATAAAAGAAAGCATGCACAATTTAGTCAACAAAAAGCCAAAAAAAAAGCAATAGCAATGCTAGCCAAACACAGCTCCAAAATAATAGCTTATCCCCAACTACAAATGACAATTCAGTTCACACTATTAGCTTAATTTTAGATCAAAATGACATATAAAAAAATAAAAATAAACATGAGGAAACTTTATAATTATCAGCATGGAAGAACTTGCCATGTTAGTAAAAATAATGAAATGGACAAAGTATTTCCATAATGCTTAAAGCTTTATTAGCACATATAGCTTTTTTTGTTGTTGGTTATCTAATAAACAGAATACTTATTCTATTTTCTAAATACAAAATAAATTGAATGCTTAAATAAATAATCAACTGGTTGCCATCCAGTTAGGACAGACAATAATTAAGTTGCAAGAAGAGGGGGAAACCACAAGGAATACCTGGTGACTAAAAATATGATATTAATTTCATGATGGAGGACACAGAAAATAGATCATTAGACAGAGAGTAGCATGAATGACTTCCTTATAAAAAGACACAACACCAAAGGAAAGCATATTCAAACTTAACAAGTTTGATTCACTTAATTACTACAAGGATAACTCCAGTATCTGTAGTACAAATGTGTGATTAATTTACCGCAACCACATCCAGTGTAGGTGCAGTTGGAGACACACTTGCATTTTCCATCATTTGCAGAAATAAAATGAACAAATATAGCAATCCAATAGTAAAAAACAAAAGGCAACCAATATCACGATTTACAAGTATACTTTCAACACTATGGTGAAAAAACGTAATAGGTTATATTTGATATGGCAGGTTATATTAGGATATATTTGATATGGCACCAGGTTCTATTAGGATATATTTGATATGCTATATCGCACCATGTTATATTAGGAAATATTTAATATGATATATGGCACCAGGTTATATTAGAATATATTTGATATTCCATATTGCACCAGGTTATATTAGGATATATTTGATATGGTTATATATTTTAGGGTTTCTTGATATGCTTGGGTTGTACAGTATATACATGTGTTTATTTTGTAATGAAACGCAAGGTTAATTTTCTCTAAATTTTCTTGATCTTATCAAAACACAAGAAAAATCATTCATAAATTGCAGTAAATGATTTTCTGTAAATGGAATAGATTGAAATTTTAGCTCTCTATCTATTCAATTGGCAACCATGATTCAGACTGCTTCAATTAGGTAAGATTTTTGAGACTTAGTTATAATTTAATTTATAGATTTTTTCTGTAATTTTTATTTTGAAAAATAAGCAGTTTTTATTTGAAGTATTTTACACCCTATACTAGTGTTTTGGGATATCACAACATAAGTTAACTTGACTATATTATTATATTTTTGAAATCATGACACATCGCTTGACACGATAATATTTTTATTTTGTTCTATAGCAGCCCGTAAGTGAATAAAATTTTGTGTAGTGGGGTATGCTAAATTATTGTAACAAACCAGAAAATGCGAGCCAATTTAAAATTTTTATTTCGGCAATTTTAGCGAATTTTGAATATTTAAAATGAATTATTTTAAATAATATCGACGAGAATAGAATTCGAATGTATATATTTATATAGATCGTCGTTAGAATATAAATATTTATTTTAAATTATAAAAGGAATTGAAAATGGCGCGGTAGTTCGAAAATTCGATTTCAAAGTTCAAATGAATGTACCGGGTGCAAAATAAACCGGATTTTAGTGAAACCAAAAATAATTGAATCTAATTGAGAATATCTTTCCAACGAATCCGAGAAATCAAAATTTCATAGCGGGAATCAAAAGATATGCCCAGTTGAAAATTCAGAATAGTCGCTATGGAATTCTGGCCCTTAAAAATGGGAATTTTGCAAATGACCTCGGATTTCGACAAAACCACTTTTGTTGGATCCGCGATATCAAATTATTGCTAGGTTTCAAATTTCATAATTTTTTGAATCAATATGTGAGCGTGGCAAAGGAAAATGCATTTGACCAGTTTCAGTTGATTTTAATCGACTGGAAAATGACCATTTTTCAAACGGTCTTAGAATTTAACGAAATTAGTTTTGTTAAGACTGTATCGTCAATACGAAGCTAGAAAATATTTTTTGGGAATTTTTAGAGTTCGTATGTGGCCCCGGTAAATTGAAATACGCGTTCAAATTCAATATATTGAGTTATATGTTGATTTTGACGAAAACTGATCGAAACGATCGAATTAGCCTACGATACATATCCCATTGTGTTCGAAATGGGGGTAATTAGCTATGGACGACAGTCGATGGGTTCAATTTTGAGTTCGAATTTAAAAGCTACTTTTTGGAGTTTAAAATAATATAAAAATATAATAATATATACTTGGTCAACTCTATACTCTCTCTCCCCTTCACTTCTCTTCCTCCCATCAGTTTCTGGAAAAAGAAAAAAAGAACGAGCCACCGTCGTCGCCCTCCAGGGGAGCCACCGCCGTCGCCCAGGCGCCTCCTCCACCCATGATCGACGCACCCGCCCTCCCTCCTCTTCCTCCTCCTCCGGCGTTTAAAACCTCGTCCACCGCGAACCCTAACCCCTTAGACCCGCCGCCTCTGACCAAACAGGCCCACGCCGACCCCCATTGGCGACCTGCCACCCCCCCTTCGACGCTGTGCCGCCAAGCCCCTTCCTCCTCTGATTTGAAGACCCACCGCCACCAAAACCACCGAAACAGCGAATGCAACCACCAACCGAGCCCCTTTTTGCCTCGAACGAACACCGTAAGCTTTTTATTTATTTAGTTTTATTTATTCAATGTTGTTAAAGATAAAAAAAGATTTTTTTTATATATATATGACAAATAAAAGTTCGATCTTTATGTGTATGATTTGAATTAAAGACCAAATTTTTATATAAAGGAAAGACCAAATTTTTATATAAAGGAAAGATCAAATTTTTATATAAAGGCAAGACCAAATTTTTATATATAGAAAGATTTGATTTTTATATAAAGAAAGGTAGAATTTTTGCTAGAAGAAGATGTGGATTTTAGCGATGTTGGATAGATAAAAATATGATTTTTATATAATGTAGATAACAAAGATATGATTTTTATTATATATATGTTGAAATAAAAATGTGATTTTTATATCGATGAAATAAAAATCCGGTCTTTATATAAGAAGAGAAAATTGAGATTTTTATATAAAAAGGAGCATTGTAAAAATATATGAAGTAGAAATAAAAATATGATTTTTATTTATTGAATGAAGCAATAAAAATATAATTTTTATTTGAACAGCGTGAAAAGAACTGCATTGGAATATTAAACAGATCCAGACTGTTCAGCAGTTCAAAAGCAAAGCACGGCGGAGTGGAACCCTCTGTGAGAACTTCTCACCTTTAATTTAATTTATTTCTAGTTTGAAATATAAACTAGGATGCAGATGGTGTTTAGTAGCACCCGACACCCATCGTCCACAGACCATGGACGGCTTGTATGCTTGTTTGTTTGATTTTGATGTGTAGTTGATTGTGTGATGTGTTGTGAAATGAAATAAAATATTTTATAGTGGAAAATATTTTATAGTTAAAAATAGAATTTTTAACGTGTATTTAAAATGAAATAAATATAAACAAATTGAGCGATTTGTTTATATACACACATTTGACTGATATTGATTGGGACGATAAATTTTACACATCGCCCAACTGCACAAATAAAATCTGTGTTTGATTGTTTGAAACCCCACATGGGTATTGGGGTGATATATGACATACACTAATCCCAATAATTAGTTGTATGTCGATCGATTGATTGACAGACTGTTATAAGCGTTGAATATTTATATTTGATGCTTATACAGTGTAGAATGCACTTTGGATGATGGTTGATTATTTGTCATTGTGGATATATACATGCGTTGTATGGAAATCCATAGAAATAAAATCTATGGCAATTGATTGGGCCTCATTCCAGTTTTGAATAGAAATATTTGAAAAAGAAATATTTGAAATAGGAATATGTGAAATAGGAATATTTGAAAAAGATATATTTGAAATAGGAATATTGAAATAGGAATATTTGAAAAAGAAATATTTGAAATAGGAATATTTGAAATAGGAATATTTGAAAAAGAAATATTTGAAATAGGAATATTTGAAATAGGAATATTTGAAAAAGAAATATTTGAAATAGGAATATTTGAAAAAGAAATATTTGAAATAGGAATATTTGAAATAGGAATATTTGAAAAAGAAATATTTGAAATAGGAATATTTGAAATAGGAATATTTAAAAAAGAAATATTTGAAATAGAATATTTGAAAATAGAAATATATGAAGCTGTGTTGATTAGATTGACGCCATTTTGATGCAAACGATATTTATATCGATTATATTCGTTTTTATAAGGAATATTGAAAAGTGATTTCAAAATCGAATATTTTGAAAATGAATTCGAATCGAATTGAAATTGAATGGAAATCAATTTGAAATGAATTCAAATTGAAATTGAATAGAATTGGATTCGAATAGAAATGAATTCGAATTGAAAGTGAATAGAAATGAATTCGAATTGAATTGAAAACGAACTGAAATTGAATTAAAAATCGATTTGAATTGAAGTCAATTTGAAATGAATTTAAAACGAATTTATAAGAAAAAATTCAATTTTGATTTGAATTTGAAAAGAAGTTGAAATCGTTTTGAAAACGAATTTAAAACGATTTATATAATACATTTTAAAAGGAAATCGACGAAGTATATATTATATATATTATATACATAATATAATGGCCTGAATAGAACGCGCCGCGCTGCGGTAGTTCGTGAATTTCGACCATTGACTTCGAATGGATATTGCGGGAGATCCGACCGTCGGATTCTCCTAAAACCGGAACCTTTGGGTTCGTATCAAAAAGAGATTTCTAAACGAATATTAGAAATTAGAGATCTAACGGTTGAATTTGGAATTATGTCCAAATCCAATTTGGAAAAGGTCGTTGTAAGTGCAGTTTGATGGTCGTTGATGGAAATCGACTGTACAGGCCTTGATAAAATTATTAAAAATAGTAATAATTTGTGTAAAATCATAAGAAATGATTAGTGAAGAATAGGGATGAAAAACTCCATATTTGAAAAGATAAATTTTTTTTTTTATCGAAATGAACTAGTGTTGAACTAGAATTAAAATTCTATTTATTTTTAAATAAATAAATTGAATTTGAAAAGGGTTTTAAAGGTAACCAGAATTTCCAATAATTGAATCGGAATGGATTTAAATCAAAATTGTCTTTGGAATATTTCGATGTTGGATTTCGTGATGATACAAGTATTGTTATGGGAATTTGAAAGATATGTTTGTATCATTATTTCCAATACGATATTTGTTGGTCGTAGAATTTGATATTGAATATAAGCCGATATATTTTCTATTCAGAGCCTTGTATTTAATATCAAATGTGATTTGGGTTTGTCGTGAATGGTGTCTTCATTTACACTGTTCTTAAGCCCAGTTGAGAAAAAGATTAAATCTTTTTATTTAGATTTAATGAAGTGTACCAATTAAATGATATTTAATTGGAATTGAATTTGAAAGTGATTTTCGGTTTATCGTGAACCGGGTTTTAAATGACACTGATTCTTTAACCCGGTTAAAGATTAAAACTAAGTGGAGTTTTAATGAATCTTTAACTAGATTGAAAAGATCGAGAATGGAGTGTCATCAATTCTACTCCAGGCGGTAGTTAAATCTTTAATTAGATTTGAACGTGAAATGGTAATTGAATTTACCGATAACACCGTGGTGTTAGATATGAAGTATTACCAGTTTTACTTCATGGGATGAATAGATTGGGATTGGGAAATATAAAATAAATGATTACTTCGGTATGGTTCGCTAATCCTGACTAGTTTGAATTGATATTCAAAGAAGATTAAAGAATAAATTTAATGAATTTATCTTTGATAAAATTAATGGGAACCTTTCCCAAAGTATAAGAATATTTGAATAAAAGAATATTCTAAATTGGAATGAGGCGTATGTTGTGTTTGTGTAACACTTGTTTATTATATACACGAGTTATTCAGAAAGATCGGGTTTATCCTATTCTGAATAACTAATTCGACGTGGTGTCGAAGATGAAGACGGTGGTCAAAGACCGGAGGTCTACGCGTTATTTAGGTGATTACTGATGATCTTGATTGGGCCGTACACCCAAGAGGAGGGAATCAGTTAGTGATCGTCCAGACGTACTTGGAGATCGATGGATATGCGGGGTACTAGGTGCCTCCGGTTTCGTTTAGACCAAGAACGAACTTGTAAATGGACTGTGTGTCTGACATTGGATTTTAGTCTGTGTGATTGATTTCTATTAAATATATATCTATTTGGCGGCGGAGAATTTATTCTCTTACTTAACGCCCTTCTCTGAGTCGTACGAGCTCAGGGGTTTATATTGATGGATATCAAACGCATGGAGTGAATTGCCTGTGTGGCAATTGATTGAGGCTTCTGTTGAAAAGCAAAGTCTTGTGGTTGATGATCAAAGCACCGCCTGTGTGGCATAGCTTTGTGTAACATGAATTCGCGAGCCTCACACCCCGGTTGTGAAGCAAAAACGGGAGAGGCCCTCAGGGAGGGCATGCGTTTCCTTCTAGCTAGAAGTGACGTCAGTGGTTTTACACTCCCTGACGAGTTTGACGTATGTGGTTGTTGCTGTCGCAAGGCGCCTCGGTTTGATCGGACGAACTGGGTCTGATGGAGTCATTCGTTGGCTCATTTACGCCCCAAAGGGCGGGGAAACGCAGTGTTCAGGAATTTTAATCCACATCAGTGGACCGACCCTGACGATCCAAGGGTCGATGCGCTCTGACCCGGAGACATGGGCTAGATTGTCTCGAAGTCGGTGAGGACTATCTTTTGCCTCGGTTCACAGATGGAAATCCAATTTCCAATACGTGACTTTGCGGTTTTGATTGTAATCCTATATATGGCGACATAGTGGGATGGGGCGCTTATGCCGTCTATGATTGTTACTTATGATTTGAAGTTGTTTTGACACTATACACTTATAGTAATAATAGAAGATGAAATTTAGCGTATCAAACATTCTTGGCTATTATAAAGTAAAAACCCTATCCTCCGGCTTGCGTTGCATTGTGTGATGGGACCTGGGTCTTATAATAGCTTCATTGTTCTTTATTTAGCGTTGCGCTGTTGTTTTATGCACTGGTATTCTTGGGAGGAAACCCGTTCCGTGTTATACGGCGTGGTCCCTTGATTTACCTAACTTTAAAATAAAGATTAATAACTGTTTTAGTTCTCACACCAGTCCCATGACCGACCTGGAGTTTATTGTTTTAACCTAAACTCTGGGTGCCCTTATTTTGACACGGGCAGCTAGTAGTTTTGGTTTTGTAGATTTATATTCACAGGATCCTGGTTTACAGTTGGAATGACATCCGGAAAGCTCTGTATCTGTATATCTCCTTCAGTTGTGCTTTGTATTATTTTCCGCTGCAGTGATGTATTTAAATGTAATTTAAATCTCTGATATTCTCTGATGTGTAATATTGATTCATACTCTGTATATTCATGTATTCTGATGGAATTGTTGTAATTAACAATGAAATGTTCTTCCATCTGCGTTCTAATTTGTCGTGTTCTCAAAACAATCAGGCGTTTCGAACGGTCTAGATCGGTTTAGCGACTGATTCGGATCAAGCGAAATTCCTTATTGTCACAATTTTAAATACTAAATAAAAAAACTGCAACTTTTCTTGAAATCTACCCATTCCTTTTCAGTGAAGCCACCCTGAGTCTTCTACCCGAAGCCAACTAGTTCTTATATATATATATATATTTATGATTCTCATTTCTTCGTTCATTTTACAAGCCAAAAGGAAAATCCAAAATTTTCCTTCTAAACTCAGCAAAAATCAAATAAAATCCCTAAGCCCCAATTTAATTCGTCTCATTTCAACAGCAAGTCGTGATCTTGATAATTCGAAATCAAATTCGAAACACACTGATAAAATCCAAAATGGGATTCATTTAATTTCTGGAAACATCAGCTTCTTCCCTATATGAATTATAGTAAACTCGATTAAAGTATTTTTTCCACCCTCAATTTTCTTCACCGAACCATGTCAGTGGGTTTTGGGCGTCATGGGTCATCGAGGGGTGTCAAATCCTAAAGAAGAAGTGACGACAAGAAGGAGGCGCTCCTATTGGCAGTGGAGCGGGCCTCTACAGTGGTTGGAATTTGCCAATTTTGCGGCGTTGAAGCATCTCAGTTAGAAGCCAATTTACTAGCAACGAGGTCGGTTTGAAGGGCCGTCGTTTGGGGCGTGCAGAGGAGATGGAAGGCCGGTGCCAACGGCGGTGGTGGCGCGGGGTCACGGGGTTCAGGTCGCCGATGGTGAGAGGAATTGTGTAGCATTCTTTTTTGTTTAAAGAACAGGGAATGTTACGGGAAGAAGGTGAAGTGGAAGTTTGTATTTTTCCTATAAGTGGAAATCACTTATTCAAAGGAACTGTACTGGAATGGAGTGTCACGAAAGAATTTAGGTAATCGGCTAGATTATTTTAATTAAAACATAATTTAAGTTGGTAATTAGTTCTTAATTTAATTGATTAAAAGGTTTAATCGTGATTTTTATTGATTAACCAGGAGAGCAATCTTGCCTATGGCAACTGGGAGGGTATTAGGAACATTGAATGGGTTTTGGCCAAGAATTAACGACTAAAAACATAGAATGAGGTAGTTAATTAAATTATTAAATTAAGTTAATGACACTTTAAATTTATTTAAATAATATACTAAATTGAAAAAATGTATATTTATCCTATACATTAACAAAATCGGACGAAACTAGTCACGTTGGGATCGTAACTGTAATAACCCGAAAATTCTGGGCCAAATTAAAAATTTTATTTTGGCAATTTTAATGAATTTTGGATATTCAAAATGAATTATTTTAAATAATATCGACGAGAAATTTATTTTGAATAGAATTCGAGCGTATATATTTATATAGAGCGTCGTTAGAATATAAATATTTTATATTAATTATAAAAGGAATTGAAAATGACGCGGTAGTTCGAAAATTCGATTTCAAAGTTCAAATGAATGTACCGGGTGCAAAATAAACCGGATTTTGGCAAAACCAAAAATATTAGAATCCAATTGAGAATATCTTTCCAACGAATCCGAGAAATCGAAATTTCATAGCGGGAATCAGAAGTTATGTTCAGTTGAAAATTCAGAATAGTCGCTATGGAAATTATATATAACCCAAAAAAGGTCATATTTTTCATACGGATGAATTAGGATTCGAAACCACTTCCATTGAGTTCAAAATGCCGTTTAGAACTCCGAAAAGTATAAGCTTCGACATATTCCGATATCCGGAATAGTGGCAATTGGCAGGAGCTTTTCGGTTAGCAAAACATAGCCCTTAAAAAGTGATTTTGCATATGAGCTCAGAATTCGACGACATAAATTTTTTTGGATTCATAATGACAAATCATTGTTGAGTTCCAAAGGGCGCGTCGAAGGGAGTTAGTATGTGGCTGTGCGAGCTAAAACAGTTCAGGGTAAAACGGGCAGTCATTTTACAAGGGAACATTATTGATACAATCTCAGAATTCGATTCTACTTTTTTTTCTGGATCCATATCGTCTAATAATGGTTAAATCCAAGAGGGCTTGATTTTTGGAGTTAGCATGTGAGAGTGCAAGAAGAAATGGTGTGCCAAAATAGCATTTTTAGAGCTTGTCTGAGCATTTTTGAGAATTTTAACGGATGGTCAAACGAACTCGAAATTCGACGAAACTTGGTTCGTTGGACTCGTCTTCACATCTACTATGTCGTATCCAGAACAAGCGGAAATCGGAGATCGTTTGCATTCGGGCGATACGCGGGAAACATGTATATAAACCACTTCTCTTTCTTTACACTTCATTATTTTCCTTCTTCTACTTTCACCATTTTCTTTCAAAAATGGCCTCCTCCCCCAAAACCCGCTGCCGCCTCTCCTCCACTGCCACCACCACCTCCCTCCGGCGCTACCTCCTCCTAATCCTCCTCGTCCTCCTCCCCTCTCTCTCCTCCTCTTTCCCTCTTCAAAATCACAAACCCTACCCCCAAACCACCACCCGCCTCCGTGGACCGCACCCCGCCACCAGCGGCCTCCCCCACGTCCATCAGGTCCGGCGCCCCCCCTATGGCCACCCAACTCCGGCCGTGGGCCGCTCCTCCTCAAAAATCACATTTTTCACTAATTTCTCGTTTTGCACAAAACACCCTGTCACTGTTTCGCCCATAACTCCCAAACCGTGCATTTTTAGCCAAAACTCCTCTAGACCAAAGTTGTAGAGCATGATTTGCTCTTCGATTTGGATATATGAAGGTCATGTTTTGGAGTTCGGAGCTGCTCGGAGAACGCATTCAAAGTCTGCTTTCCAAAAGCTGTAAAAATAATGTACTTTCGCGGATTCTGGCGAATTGGAGCATTTTTGGCAAAAAGTCCCTTAGGCGAAAGTTGTTCAGAATGGCGTGCTTATGCTAGAAAAAAAGATGGATTGAAGATTAGAGCTTGTGTGCGAAGCCTGGGGCTCAAACAACAATTCAGCAAATCAAAAAACGTGTTAGCGAAAAAATCAATGTGAGAACTTCTCACTTTAAATTTCAGTTTCTATTTAAAAATATATATTAGGATGCAAACGGTGCTTAGCAGCACCCGACACCCGTCATCCACAGACCATGGACGACTTGTTTGCTTGTTTGATTTGTTTGCTGAGTTGATGGGAATATTGGTTTGAATTTGGTTTGTGGTGAAATGGAATTGATAAAAATTGGTATGTATATGGCGTGGGCCATTATTAGATTGGGGATAAGGCTAGGCCTTGTCCCGTTTCTAGCATCGTGCCATTAAGCCGCCGAAATTTTCTAAAATAAGTTAGAAAAATAAAATGATCGTTTTGCTGAGTAAATGAACTGAATAGAATATTCATAGGTTGAATAAAATATTTTATCGTTAAAAATATAATTTTTAACTTGTGTGTGAATAAAATATTCATTTACAAATCAGACGATTTGTTTATGTACACTGATTTGGCTGATATGGATAAGGACGATAAATTTTACACATCGCCCAACTGCACAAATAATATTCGGTGTTTGTGGATTGAAACCCCACACGGGTGTTGGGATGATATTTGGCGTACACTAATCCCAATTATTTAGTTGTACATCGATCAATTGGTCGATAAACTGTGTAAGCGTTAATTATTTATATTTGATGCTTATGCGGTTGTGTGGTGCACTTTGGATGATGGTTGATTATTTATCTTTGCTATTATATACATGTGCTGTATGGAATCCATATAGTTAACATTATATGGTAATTGATTGGGCCTCATTCCAATTTGGGAAATAAAGAATGTTATAAAATATAGATTAATGTGTTGACAGTACTCATGTGTTGAGATTAGTCATGTGTTGAACGAAATATTTTAACAATAAAATTTATATCTTTATCATATATAAAATTAGAAACAAACTGAAAAATAGATAAGATGAGTGGTCTCCTGGATATTGATCTGATGTTGGTTTCGGCCTTCGGGGTTAATACTTAGGGAATCGTTCTCTTACTAATTTACGGTTGGAGACTGATTAAAAATTAAACGATAGAAATCATAATTTTATAAAATATATTAAATAACTAAAATAGGCACGTGTTGACAGCACTCATGTGTTGAGATTAGTCATGTGTTGAAAGAAATATAGAATTATGTGTTGAATAAAATAACTATTCATTTGTTGAATAGAATAATGAAGTTATTGAAAAATATAAAGTCATGTTGATTAGAGATGCGCTATTTTGACGCGAATGATTTTTATATCGATTATACTCGTTTTTATAATGAATATTGAAAAAAAAATTATAATGGAAAATTCAATTTTGATTTGAATTTGAAATGAAGGTTGAAATTGTTTTTTAAACAAATTTGAAACGATTTATAAAATTCGTTTTAAAAGGAAATCGACGAAATATATATAATATATATATATATATATATTATATATATAATGGCCTGAATAGAACGCGCCGCGCTGCGGCAGTTCGTGAATTTCGACCATTGACTTCGAATGGACATTACGGGAGATCCGGCCGTCGGATTCTCCTAAAACTGGAACCGTTGGGTTCGTATCGAAAAGAGCTTTCCAATGAATATTAGAAATTTGAAATCTAACGGTTGGATTTTGAAGTATGTCCAAATCAAATTTGGAAAATTCACTATAAGTGCAGTTCGATGGCCGTTGATGGAAATCGACTGTCGGGCCTTAAAAAAATTATTGAAAATATTAATAATTTGTGTAAAATCATAATATATGAATTGGAAAGAACTGGGATGAAAAATCCCACATTTGAAAGGACAAAAATAGATTTTATCGAAATGTACTAGTTTCGATCTAGAATTAAAATCCAATTATTTTTAAATAAATAAATTGGATTTGAAATGGATTGTAAATAACTAGAATTTCCAATATATGAATTGGAATGGATTTGAATCGAAATTGTCTTTGGAATATTTCGATATTAGATTTCGCGATTATACAGATATTTTGGAGGAAATTTGGAAGATATATTTTATATCGTTATTTCCAAAGCGATATTTGTGGATTTCAGAATTTGATATTGAATATAAGCCGATATATTTTCTATTCAGAGCCTTGTATTTAATATCAAATGAGATTTGGGTTTGTCGTAAATGGTGTCTTCATCAGCACTGTTCTTAAACCCCGTTGAGAAAAGATTAAATCTTTTTATTTAAATTTATTAAAGTATACCAATTAATTGATATATTTAATTGGAATTGAATTAGAATTGATTTGTGGGTTTATCGTGAATGGTGTTTTAAATAACACTTGTTCTTTAACCCGATAATAAATAGAATGTGATTTGAGTTTATCGTGAACTGTGTTTTAAAGGACATTAGTTCTTTAACCCAGTAAAAGGAGTTTTAATGAATCTGTAATTAGATTGAAATGTGAATTGATAATCTAAATTATCAAATTTGGAAAGTGAGCGAGAATGGAGTATCACCAGTTTTGCTCCAAAGTGATAGTTAAATCTTTAATTAGATTTGAACGTTAAATGGTAATTAATTTTACCGATAACACCGTGGTGTTAGATATGGAGTATTACCAGTTTTGCGCCATGGGATAAATAGGTTGGGATTGGGAAATAAAATAAATAATTACTTCGGCGTGGTTCGCTGATCCCGACTAGTTTGGAAAACCTTAACATGGTTTGAAATGACATCTAAAGGAAGATTAAAGAATAAATTTAGAAGAATTTATCTTTGATAAAATTAATGGGAACCTTTCCCTAAGAATGTGAAACTTAGAAACTAACTGTAGGTTAGCTAAGAAGGATGGTTTCCTGGGTATTTATCTGATGTTGGTTTCGGCCTTCGGGGTTAATACTTGGGGAATTGTTCTCTTGCTAATTTACGGTTAGTGAGACGACCCGAATTCCCGTTCTCACGGAAACAAGGTTATCTTTGGAATATAACACAGAAACATATAATAGCAGAACAGAATTAAATAAATACACCAGAATGAACAAAAAAATATACTGGATAAAAGTAATCATCAGAGTTACACAGTATACAGGATCTTACTTAGTACAAATACAGTTCAGCTATACATAAATGTCTACAGCGGAAATAAACAAAATATGTACAATAGGAGCTGAACAACATAAAAAGAAATAAATGATAGAATCCATCTTCAGCTCCAGCTATCCAGAAAGAGAACCAGCTAAACCTGAATACAAGGCTGCCCGTGTAGAAAAAGGGGCACCCGAGTTTGAGAGTGAAACAAACTACGAGTCAGTCATGGGACTGGTATGAGAAATCTACTCAACACATATATAATATGGCTAATCACAGGACCACGCCACTTTCGTGGAACGGGTTTACTCCATTGGATTGCCAGTGCTTTAAAACAAATCTTTCTTTTAAACATCGCTATGCTTTTTACAAAAATGAAGCCATTATAAGACTCAGTTCCCATCACACAATGCAACGCAAACCGGAGGATAGAGTTTTACCTTATAATGGCCAAAATATGCTTGATACGAATAAAACAAAGACATTTGATATTATTGCTAGTGTTTTTATGTTTGAAAACAATTTCAAATCATAACTATCAATCATAGACGACATGGGTACCATATATCATGTCGCCATATATATATATACAATCAAAACCGCACGATGTCGTATTTGGAAATTGGATTTCCGTCATGAACCAAGGCAAAAGATAGTCCTTACCGAATTCGAGACTGCCTAGCCCGAGCCTCAGGCAAGTACTCTGTCAAGCCTTAGGATCGTCAGGGCCGGTCCACCGATGTGGATTAAAATACCTGAACCATACGTTTCCCCGCCCTTTGGGGCGTAAACGAGCCAACGAATGACTCCATCGGACTCGGATCGTCCGATCAAACCGAGGCGCCTCGCAACAGCAACAACCACATAAGTCAAACTCGTCAGGGCGTGTAAAACCACTGACGCCACTTTTAGCTAGGAGGAAACGCAGGCCCTCCCTGAGGTCCTTTCTCCCGTTTCTGGTTCATACCGGGGTGTGAGGCTCGCGAATTCACGTTATACACAAAGCTACGCCACACAGGCGGTGCTTTGATCATCACCACAAGACTTTGCTTTTCAACAGAAGCCCTGATCACTGCATCTTAGCATGCCACACAGGCAATTCACGCCATGCGATTGATGTCCATCGATATACAACCTCTGAGCTCGTACGTCTCAGAGAAGGGCGTTAAGCAAAAGAATAAATTCTCCGCCGCCAAACAGATGTATATTTAACAGAAATCAATCAACACAGAATAAACTCCAATGTCAGACACACAGTCCATCTACAAGTCCGTTCTGGGTCTGAACGAAACCGGAGGCACTAAATACCTCGCAAACCCATCGATCACCACGTACATCTGGACGATCACCACTCATTATCCATATTTCGGGATGCCTCCCAATCAGGACCTCGGTTACCATCCAAACGAGGTGAAGATCTCCGGTCTTCGACCATCGTCTTCATCTTCGACTTTCAATCGTCGGTCAATTATTTGAAATGAGAATTAACTCGGCCTTCTCAAATAATTCACGTATATTTAGAATTTCAAATCAATTTATTTCAATGGTTAAATTATTCGCCAACACCAATTGTGTTCTTTAATGTAATTTTCACACCAAACACATTCAACCATCAAAAGCCACCTAAATCAAGCAAATTTAGCTTATTTCCATTCCATATTGTTTCCAATATTTTATAACTATTTATCGCTATTTTTATTTATTTTAAAATAGCCATTTTATTCAAAACGACGCTTCGGGCCATAAGGCGGCCGTGGCGCTGTTTTTCTTCAGATTTGATTTACACATATCTGAAAATCTAACCGTTAGATCTTCACAAAATTTACATCATTAGAAAGGTCTTTTCAAAACGAACCCAACGGTTCCAGTTTCGGGAAAATCCGACGGTCGGATCTCCCGGTACAATCGTTTGAAGTTTCGATTTCAAAATACGAACTGCAGCGTCGTTATTCGATTAAATATATAATTATATTTATATATATATAAATATAATCGCTTCTGGCGCTGTTTTTCTTCAGATTTGAATTAAACATTCCAGACAATCCAACCGTTGGATTTTTACAAGGTTGGTGCCGTTGGAAAGATTATTCCAAGGCGAACCCGACGGTTGAGGTTTCGGGAAAATCCAATGGTCGGATTCCCCGCATTAGTTGTTTGAAATCACGGTTTCAAAATACGAACTGCACGGCTTCGTTTCGTTTTAATTTTATTTATATTTATATATTTATATAAATATAGTTCATTCAATGATTTCCATATCGTTTTCACTTCAAATATTTTTCTAACACCTTAAAATTTTGGAAAATTTCGCCATAACCTCCCCTGCACCGGGAGCATCGGGAAATCGCAAATAGCGTTCCCGGTCCTTCTAATCTCAAAAAGAAAAAGGAAAAGCCAAGCGGCTAGCCAACAGGCTCATAAAATCATCACCCAAACAAAACAGTAAATGTGTACCTATTTGTCGGGCACAAAATTTTATTCCTCTTCTCTAGCCCCTTTGCTATAACCTGTTCAATGAATATGCATGTACATATATATACAGTTCATATCATTTATCATTTTCTATCCAACTTCATATTTGATTTCTATTTGGTTTAAAAACACCATTCATTCTAATGTTACATAAATAGGTGCAAATCATTTCATTAGCTAATTAATGAATATTTCAACTCATATATGTTTATTTTGAACAAGTGGCTATTTTTAACACTTCACATTTCAACGATTTATGCATACAATAAAAATGTGATTTTTATTGTAAAACAATTCATTTCAAAACACTATTTTTCTATATAGTTCATGTTGGTGATAAAAATGGGATTTTTATCATAAAACAATTTCTTTTTAAAACGAGATTATTTTACACAGTTCATATAGTCGATAAAAAGATGATTTTTATTATCAAACAATTTATTTCAAAATATGAATACCATTCAACACATGAATTTCTAATCAACGAATGAATATCAATTCAACACATGAATGTTTTCTATAGTTTCTATATATAGATAAAAATGTGATTTTTATTATCAAACGATTTATTTCAAAATATGAATACCATTCAACACATGAATTTCTAATCAACGGATGAATATCAATTCAACACATGAATGTTTTCTATAGCTTCTATATATAGATAAAAATGTGATTTTTATTATCAAACGATTTATTTCAAAATATGAATACCATTCAACACATGAATTTCTAATCAACGGATGAATATCAATTCAACACATGAATGTTTTCTATTCAATGAATAAATATAGTTTAAGCATATGAAAATAATTCAAGCACACGAATATTATTCAAAATTTCGGCAGCATAACGGCAGGGTAGTTAAAACCGGGACCGTCCCTAGTACGGCTCCTCGCTCTACCTTAAAACCTCGCGGTTTTTGACAATGGGGATCATGCATCTAGTTCGCACGCAGGCGGCATGTATATATTTATTTCATTTCCACAAACTAATCCTATGTGGTTTCAACCAAATATTTCTCAATCACAAGCGGGTATTTTTCAACCACAATCAATCACAAACAATCCCAAACAATCATTCGCTATCAATCAATTTTCACAACAATTTCAACCAATAAATATCGTCCATGGTTTGTGGACGAGGGGCGTATATATATATATATATTTATATATATTATATATAGCAATTCACTTTTATTTCAACACATATGTATATATTTTTAAATCAGAAATCTCACCAATAGCTATCCAACTGCACGACACTTCCTTGCATAAAATCTTCGCCAATCTCTCCTTTTGTCGCTTCGTTGCATGTATTCTCTACATATGTAAAAATCGAATTTTTACTATGTTATTCAATATATAAAAATCGAGTTTTGACGTCGCTATTCAATATATAAAAATCGAATTTCAAAAATATAGATTCCGCCTTTTCCATTTCAAAGATCAAATCTTTTCTTTTACTTTTTAAAGTTTAAATCTTTTACTTTTCAAAATTCAAATCTTTTACTTTTCAAAATTCAAATCTTTTAAAACCTTTTTTAAAAATCAGTTTTTAAATCTTTCAAAAAAATCAGTTTTAATTTTTAAACAAATCAGTTTTTACAGAATAAATAAAAAAAATAAAAATAAAAGAAAATGCTCACCGATTAGCTGCGAAGGGGGGGGGGAGAAGATGTCGTCGGCGGCAGGCGGAGCTGCTTCGAGGGGTCGGCGGCTTCAGCGTCGCGAACGAGGGGGGGCTTCGTCGGAGCTCGTGCGATCTGGGGGGGGGGGGCTTCGGGGGTTGCGGCTTCAGTGGGAGTTCGACGTACGAGGGAGGGGGGGTGCGGTGATGGGCGGCGGCTTCGCTTCAGGGGGGGCGGCTGTCGATAGGTCTTTAGGGTTTTTTTTTTTTTCATTTGAAATTAAAACGAACGGGGGTGGGGGGGGCAGAAAGGAAGATAAAGGGGGGAATTAAAATTTATTTTTATTATTTTATTATTTAATTTTTCAAAAAAAATTGACTTTTACATACGACCTCGAAACGAGGCCCACCACCTGCCATCCATAGCGTTTTACCCCCATCCCGAACACAATGGGATATGTATCGCTAGCTGATTTGATCGTTACAATCAGTTTCCTTTTGAATTTTCATTTAAATCACTATATTGAATTTTAAACGCACATTTCAAATTACCGGGGTCACATACTAACTAGAAAAATTCCAGAAAAATATTTTCTAGCTTCGTATTGACGATACGGTCCTAACAAAACTAGTTTCGTCGAATTCTGAGACCGTTGGAAAAATGGCCAATTTCCAGTCGATTAAAATCAACTGAAACTGGTCAAACGCGTTTTCTTTTGCCACGCTCACATATTGATTCGAAAAATTATGAAATTTGAAACCTAGCAATAACTTGACATCCCGGACCCAACAAAAGTGGTTTCGTCGAAATCCGAGGTCGTTTGCAAAATGTCCATTTTTAAGGGCCTGAATTCCATAGCGACTATTCAGAATTTTCAACTGGACATATCTTTTGATTCCCGCTATCAAATTTCGATTGGTCGGATTC
The DNA here is from genome assembly GCA_030737875.1 of Allium sativum. Taxonomy (NCBI): domain Eukaryota; kingdom Viridiplantae; phylum Streptophyta; class Magnoliopsida; order Asparagales; family Amaryllidaceae; genus Allium; species Allium sativum. Next base: position 257,872,013 of record CM060911.1, on the reverse strand, counting down.
GTTAGAAAGATATTCACTAACAGATTTAAATATTTTTGGTTTCACTAAAATCCGGATTGTTTTGCACCCGGTACAGTCTGACAAAGTTTGAATTCAATTTTTGAAACTGCCACGCCATTTCAGGCCTTGTTTATAATTATAATTAATTATATTCGTTTTCAATTGTCGATTCAAACTTAGTTTTCATCGCCATTATCTAAAATATTTATTTTAAATATTTAAAATCCATTATTTTAGCCAATTTAAAAATTTTAAATTGGTTCAGATTTTCTGGGTCGTTACAATCTCCCCCACTTAAAACTTTTCGTCCCCGAAAAGGAACAAAGTCGAAAGTGGTTTGATAAATCTACAATCACACAATACAACAACCAATTTGTTTCTAACCTTCAGAGTATAGAATAAATAGTGCACATCCACGGGAAGAAAATAGCAACAGAATAGAGAATTAAATGGTAATGCAAAGTATGGTAAATGTACCTTGCACCGGAGTCAATCAGAGATATCCACTCGGCATCTAGGATAAGCTTTCTGAATGCACTCCTCAGTTTCCCAAGTACAATCTCGCGGATCTCCACTCCATTGCACTTTGACTAAGCGAACCTTCTTGTTCCTCAGTTCTTTGGTTTCTTTGCCGATAATCTTTAGCGGCTCTCGCCTCACAGCTAATTCTGGGGTTATTTCAATATCCTGCTGAGCTGCTTCTTCTACGATCAAGTCTGGATCATGAACGTACTTTCGAAGTTGAGATATATGAAATACATCATGCACTCCAGGCAACCAGTCAGGCAGTTTGACCCTATAAGCGAGAGTCCCAATCCGTTCCAGAATAGGAAACGGACCAATGAATTTGGGTGCCAACTTTCCTGTTTTACCGAACCGGATAACTCCTCTCATCGGCGATACTTTCAAATATACATAGTCGCCAACTTCAAAGGATATATCTCTTCTTCTTTTATCGGCATAGCTCTTTTGTCGGCTTTGAGCGGCGAGTAATCGCTTCTTAATAAAATCGACTTTGTCGGCAGCTTTTCGAATCATATCAGGACCCAACACAAGTCTATTTCCAGGCTCGACCCAACAAGCAGGAGATCGGCACGGTCTACCGTACAATGCTTCGAATGGCGACATTGTCAGACTCGCCTGGTAGCTGTTGTTATAAGAGAACTCAGCCAAATGCAGATGGTCTTCCCATGATCCACCGAAATCTATAACACAAGCCCGCAATAGATCTTCTAAAATGCGATTCACCCTCTCAGTCTGACCGTCTGTCTGAGGATGATAAGCGGTGCTTAAGTTCAACTTCGTTCCCAACTCGACTTGAAATGCTTCCCAGAATTTGCTAGTGAATATTGTATCTCTATCACTTACTATACTGAGGGGCACTCCATGTAGTCTAACTATTTCCCTGACGTATATCTGCGCCAGACTCTGAGCGGTTCTGTTTGATCTGACAAGTATAAAATGGGCGGTCTTCGTGAAGCGATCTACGATCACCCAAATACTGTCATTTCCTTTTCTGGTCCTGGGCAGACCATCAATGAAATCCATGGAGATATGCTCCCACTTCCAACCAGGAACTTCTAGCGGTTGTAACAATCCAGCCAATTTCTATTGATCACTTTTGACTAGCTGGCAGGTGGGGCATCGGCTTACATATAAAGAAATGTCCCTTTTCATCGACCTCCACCAGAAAGTGCGTTTGATGTCATTATACATTTTGCTTACTCCCGGATGGATACTGAGTTTTGACTTGTGGCATTCATCCAGAACTTCTTTTTGAAGCTCAGGAATGTTAGGGACACAGATTCGACCTTTGAGCCTTAAAATCCCATCATTGTCTACTTGAAAACTCGAAGGCTCGCCTTGTTGAATTATCCCTCTGTTCTTCTGAATGAAGTGATCATCCTCCTGAAGAGCAGATATCTTATCTAGCAATGAAGTCGTGATAATAAAACTGGCGATCATTTCATTCTTTCGGCTTAATGCATCGGCCACAACATTGGCTTTTCCTGGAGTATATATAATTTCAAAGTCATATGCCGCAAGAAACTCCAGCCAACGTTGCTGCCTCAAATTTAAGTCCTTCTGAGTGAACAGATACTTTAACGACTGGTGATCTGTAAACAGTTCAAATCTCTCGCCCAGAAGATAGTGTCTCCAGATTTTCAAAGAGAATATGATAGCCAATAACTCAAGATCATGAGTTACATAGTTTTTCTCGTGCGGCTTCAGTTGACGGCTAGCATAAGCAATTACTTGGCCTCTTTGCATTAACACTGCGCCAAGGCCCTCTCTAGAAGCATCAGTCCATACTTTTAGATCCTGGTTGCCATCGATGATGGTTAACACTGGAGCTGTCGTTAATCTTACCTTTAGCTCTTCGAAAGCCTCCTCACTTTCTTGAGTCCATTTAAACTTAGAATGCTTCTTTGTAAGCTTCGTTAAATGACCAGATATCTTCGAAAAGTCTTTAACGAATTTCCGGTAATAGCTAGCCAATCCGAGAAAACTGCGGACTTCAGTGGGGGTACTGGGCTGTTTCCAATTCTGAATGGCTGTGATTTTACTTGGATCCACAGCAATTCCTTCTTTCGATACAACATGGCCCAGAAATTTTACTTCATCTTGCCAGAAGATACACTTGGAAAATTTGGCTTTTAATACATTCCGCCTGAGAATTTCCAAAACCTGTTCCAGATGCTTTTCATGTTCGGCCTTTGATTTAGAGAAGATTAGAATATCGTCAATAAAAACCAGAACAAATTTATTCAATACTCCTCTGAATACTCGGTTCATTAGATCGACGAAGTAAGCTGGAGCGTTACATAAGCCGAACGGCATTACTAACCACTCGTAGAATAAGTCGGGGCCTCTGAACGCTGTCATTGGAACACACTCTTCGGCAATTCGAAGTTGATGGAAACCTGTAGCTAGGTCCATCCTTGAGAATACTTGTGCGCCATTTAATCGATCCAACAAATCATCTATTCGCGGCAATGGATATTTGTTCTTTATTGTCTGTTTGTTCAGATCACGATAATCCACACATAGACGTAGAGTACCGTCAGATTTTGGGACAAACACCACTGCTGCACCCCAATCAGAGAAACTAGGCCTGATCAGACCTTTCCATACTAGCTGTCATGTTTGATTGTCTAATTCCTCCTTCTCTTTCAAGGACATTCTTCGAATAGTGTGAACTATCGGCCTTGCATTGGGAATTAAAGCAATCTTGAAATCTATTTCTCTCTGTGGAGGTAAACGAACAACTTCTTCGAACACGTCCGCATAGTTCTTGACGACAGGAATATCTTTAATGAGGTCAGGAATATTCTCAGTGATTTCAGGGATATTTTCTATTTGGGCTGGAGAAACATTCAAAGCTGCCCAGAAGTCTTTTCTATTAGCATTCTGACCTTCACAGGGAATGGTTATATAATCACCTGATTTAATCTTCGCCTTTACGACTCTGTCGGCGCATTTAACTTCAGCCTCATATTTAGTCAACCAGTCTAACCCCAAGATAAGATCAAACTCTTTAAAATTCATGACGGCTGCGATGGTAGGAAACCGATACCGAGAGAAAGAAACCGGTACTCCACAAACCCAACTTAGATCAATGGAACCCCCAACCGGATTCTGGACAGTCATTGGTTCCTTGAGCTTTTTCAAATTCAAATCCAGTTTCTTAGCGGCATCTTTGGCGATGAAACTTCGTGACGCGCCTGTGTCAAATAGTACTTTGACTGGAATGTTTTTGACAGTGAGCGTGCCTTCTAAAACATCGGGCCTTTCTTGACTAGCTGAGGGCTCGGAAGTTTCTGCTATTTCATTTATATGTACGGTTTCAGATTTCTTTGAGAGTTGGCACTCCCGTGCAATATGACCTGCTTGATGACACTCATGGCATGTCCTTTCACCATGTGGGTTCCTTTTCTTAGTGGATTCAGATTCATTCTTCTTCTGCTTCTTTAAAGATTTACATTTTCTGGATAAATGGCCCTGTTTATTGCAGTTAGAGCATATGGCGGCTGTTACGGGTTTCTTCTCAGCTTTGGCCCTTTTCCTCTTGGCACTGGGCTTCTTACTGACCTCTGACGTTGTACTTGCCTCAGGAATATCAGTTTCCAACTCTTCTTTGTCACTACAACAAACTTCTTCTTCGTCGCGTAACATTCCTTTCTTATGGAGTTCTTCATACTGATAAGCCATGTAAATCATTTCTGGAAAAGGAAGCTTCACATGCCCCAATACTTTATTCTGGTATTTCCTTTGAAGGCCATGAATAAATCTCATATTTTTCCTCTTAGGGTCTTGAATCAGATGAGGAGCAAAGTGAGCAAGTTCATTGAATTTCTTATGATATTCGGGAATGGTCATGTCACCTTGTATTAGATAAGAAAATTCATCACTTAATCTCTCGGTTGCTTCGGGAGGAGTAAATCTTTGTAGGAAAATCACTTTAAATCTATCCCAGGTGATATCACCTTCTGGATTATCTTTGATGATTGATTCCCACCAGATTAAAGCTTCTTCTTTGAGCGCCCAAGATGCTACTAACCGTTTTTGGTCTTCTCTCAGCTGGATATGCTCAAAGATTCTTTCGACAGAACTCATCCAAGCTTGAGTTTGAATAATAGATTCATTGCCCGAGAATTGGGCTTCGTTCAGATTTCGATATTTCTTAAATAGAGCCTCTAGATCGGGTTCTGTATTCCTTCTGTTTCTGGCATTCATTTTTCTAGTACTTCTGCAATTAGCAGATCAAGTGTCAGGTCAACAGAAAAGATATTTTCAAACATAGAAACATATACCTCAAATGTAAATGTGTCTATCGAGGTGTAATTTCATTCTGCTTTACTCATACTAGGATATTACTGATCCTATCTGTATAGAGTTACCCGTCCTAGAACACTACTGGTCCTATTTCTGACGAGTTCGTTCAAATGTTATATTCCAGAACTAAGCTTAACCAAAGCTCTGATACCACGATGAGACGACCCGAATTCCCGTTCTCACGGAAACAAGGTTATCTTTGGAATATAACACAGAAACATATAATAGCAGAACAGAATTAAATAAATACACCAGAATGAACAACAAAATATACTGGATAAAAGTAATCATCAGAGTTACACAGTATACAGGATCTTACTTAGTACAAATACAGTTCAGCTATTCATAAATGTCTACAGCGGAAATAAACAAAATATGTACAATAGGAGCTGAACAGCATAAAAAGAAATAAATGATAGAATCCATCTTCAGCTCCAGCTATCCAGAAAGAGAACCAGCTAAACCTGAATACAAGGCTGCCCGTGTAGAAAAAGGGGCACCCGAGTTTGAGAGTGAAACAAACTACGATTCAGTCATGGGACTGGTATGAGAAATCTACTCAACACATATATAATATGGCAAATCACAGGACCACGCCACTTTCGTGGAACGGGTTTACTCCATTGGATTGCCAGTGCTTTAAAACAAATCTTTCTTTTAAACATCGCTATGCTTTTTACAAAAATGAAGCCATTATAAGACTCAGTTCCCATCACACAATGCAACGCAAACCGGAGGATAGAGTTTTACCTTATAATGGCCAAAATATGCTTGATACGAATAAAACAAAGACATTTGATATTATTGCTAGTGTTTTTATGTTTGAAAACAATTTCAAATCATAACTATCAATCATAGACGGCATGGGTACCATATATCATGTCGCCATATATATATACAATCAAAACCGCACGATGTCGTATTTGGAAATTGGATTTCCGTCATGAACCAAGGCAAAAGATAGTCCTTACCGAATTCGAGACTGCCTAGCCCGAGCCTCAGGCAAGTACTCTGTCAAGCCTTAGGATCGTCAGGGCCGGTCCACCGATGTGGATTAAAATGCCTGAACCATACGTTTCCCCGCCCTTTGGGGCGTAAACGAGCCAACGAATGACTCCATCGGACTCGGATCGTCCGATCAAACCGAGGCGCCTCGCAACAGCAACAACCACATAAGTCAAACTCGTCAGGGCGTGTAAAACCACTGACGCCACTTTTAGCTAGGAGGAAACGCAGGCCCTCCCTGAGGTCCTTTCTCCCGTTTCTGGTTCATACCGGGGTGTGAGGCTCGCGAATTCACGTTATACACAAAGCTACGCCACACAGGCGGTGCTTTGATCATCACCACAAGACTTTGCTTTTCAACAGAAGCCCTGATCACTGCATCTTAGCATGCCACACAGGAAATTCACGCCATGCGATTGATGTCCATCGATATACAACCTCTGAGCTCGTACGTCTCAGAGAAGGGCGTTAAGCAAAAGAATAAATTCTCCGCCGCCAAACAGATGTATATTTAACAGAAATCAATCCACACAGATAAACTCCAATGTCAGACACACAGTCCATCTACAAGTCCGTTCTGGGTCTGAACGAAACCGGAGGCACTAAATACCTCGCAAACCCATCGATCACCACGTACATCTGGACGATCACCACTCATTATCCATATTTCGGGATGCCACCCAATCAGGACCTCGGTTACCATCCAAACGAGGTGAAGATCTCCGGTCTTCGACCATCGTCTTCATCTTCGACTTTCAATCGTCGGTCAATTATTTGAAATGAGAATTAACTCGGCCTTCTCAAATAATTCACGTATATTTAGAATTTCAAATCAATTTATTTCAATGGTTAAATTATTCGCCAACACCAATTGTGTTCTTTAATGTAATTTTCACACCAAACACATTCAACCATCAAAAGCCACCTAAATCAAGCAAATTCAGCTTATTTCCATTCCATATTGTTTCCAATATTTTATAACTATTTATCGCTATTTTTATTTATTTTAAAATAGCCATTTTATTCAAAACGACGCTTTGGGCCATAAGGCGGCCGTGGCGCTGTTTTTCTTCAGATTTGATTTACACATATCTGAAAATCTAACCGTTAGATCTTCACAAAATTTACATCATTAGAAAGGTCTTTTCAAAACGAACCCAACGGTTCCAGTTTCGGGAAAATCCGACGGTCGGATCTCCCGGTACAATCGTTTGAAGTTTCGATTTCAAAATACGAACTGCAGCGTCGTTATTCGATTAAATATATAATTATATTTATATATATATAAATATAATCGCTTCTGGCGCTGTTTTTCTTCAGATTTGAATTAAACATTCCAGACAATCCAACCGTTGGATTTTTACAAGGTTGGTGCCGTTGGAAAGATTATTCCAAGGCGAACCCGACGGTTGAGGTTTCGGGAAAATCCAATGGTCGGATTCCCCGCATTAGTTGTTTGAAATCACGGTTTCAAAATACGAACTGCACGGTTTCGTTTCGTTTTAATTTTATTTATATTTATATATTTATATAAATATAGTTCATTCAATGATTTCCATATCGTTTTCACTTCAAATATTTTTCTAACACCTTAAAATTTTGGAAATTTTCGCCATAACCTCCCCTGCACCGGGAGCATCGGGAAATCGCAAATAGCGTTCCCGGTCCTTCTAATCTCAAAAAGAAAAAGGAAAAGCCAAGCGGCTAGCCAACAGGCTCATAAAATCATCACCCAAACAAAACAGTAAATGTGTACCTATTTGTCGGGCACAAAATTTTATTCCTCTTCTCTAGCCCCTTTGTTATAACCTGTTCAATGAATATGCATGTACATATATATACAGTTCATATCATTTATCATTTTCCATCCAACTTCATATTTGATTTCTATTTGGTTTAAAAACACCATTCATTCTAATGTTACATAAATAGGTGCAAATCATTTCATTAGCTAATTGATGAATATTTCAACTCATATATGTTTATTTTGAACAAGTGGCTATTTTTAACACTTCACATTTCAACGATTTATGCATACAATAAAAATGTGATTTTTATTGTAAAACAATTCATTTCAAAACACTATTTTTCTATATAGTTCATGTTGGTGATAAAAATGGGATTTTTATCATAAAACAATTTCTTTTAAAACGAGATTATTTTACACAGTTCATATAGTCGATAAAAAGATGATTTTTATTATCAAACAATTTATTTCAAAATATGAATACCATTCAACACATGAATTTCTAATCAACGAATGAATATCAATTCAACACATGAATGTTTTCTATAGTTTCTATATATAGATAAAAATGTGATTTTTATTATCAAACGATTTATTTCAAAATATGAATACCATTCAACACATGAATTTCTAATCAACGGATGAATATCAATTCAACACATGAATGTTTTCTATAGCTTCTATATATAGATAAAAATGTGATTTTTATTATCAAACGATTTATTTCAAAATATGAATACCATTCAACACATGAATTTCTAATCAACGGATGAATATCAATTCAACACATGAATGTTTTCTATTCAATGAATAAATATAGTTTAAGCATATGAAAATAATTCAAGCACACGAATATTATTCAAAATTTCGGCAGCATAACGGCAGGGTAGTTAAAACCGGGACCGTCCCTAGTACGGCTCCTCGCTCTACCTTAAAACCTCGCGGTTTTTGACAATGGGGATCATGCATCTAGTTCGCACGCAGGCGGCATGTATATATTTATTTCATTTCCACAAACTAATCCTATGTGGTTTCAACCAAATATTTCTCAATCACAAGCAGGTATTTTTCAACCACAATCAACCAATATCAATCACAAACAATCCCAAACAATCATTCGCTATCAATCAATTTTCACAACAATTTCAACCAATAAATATCGTCCATGGTTTGTGGACGAGGGGCGTATATATATATATATATATTTATATATATTATATATAGCAATTCACTTTTATTTCAACACATATGTATATATTTTTAAATCAGAAATCTCACCAATAGCTATCCAACTGCACGACACTTCCTTGCATAAAATCTTCGCCAATCTCTCCTTTTGTCGCTTCGTTGCCTGTATTCTCTACATATGTAAAAATCGAATTTTTACTATGTTATTCAATATATAAAAATCGAGTTTTGACGTCGCTATTCAATATATAAAAATCGAATTTCAAAAATATAGATTCCGCCTTTTCCATTTCAAAGATCAAATCTTTTCTTTTACTTTTTAAAGTTTAAATCTTTTACTTTTCAAAATTCAAATCTTTTACTTTTCAAAATTCAAATCTTTTAAAACCTTTTTTAAAAATCAGTTTTTAAATCTTTCAAAAAAATTAGTTTTAATTTTTAAACAAATCAGTTTTTACAGAATAAATAAAAAAAATAAAAATAAAAGAAAATGCTCACCGATTAGCTGCGAAGGGGGGGGGGGAGAAGATGTCGTCGGCGGCAGGCGGAGCTGCTTCGAGGGGTCGGCGGCTTCAGCGTCGCGAACGAGGGGGGGCTTCGTCGGAGCTCGTGCGATCTGGGGGGGGGGGCTTCGGGGGTTGCGGCTTCAGTGGGAGTTCGACGTACGAGGGAGGGGGGGTGCGGTGATGGGCGGCGGCTTCGCTTCAGGGGGGCGGCTGTCGATAGGTCTTTAGGTTTTTTTTTTCTTTTCGTTTGAAATTAAAACGAACGGGGGGGGGGGGGGGGCAGAAAGGAAGATAAAGGGGGGAATTAAAATTTATTTTTATTATTTTATTATTTAATTTTTCAAAAAAAATTGACTTTTACATACGACCTCGAAACGAGGCCCACCACCTGCCGTCCATAGCGTTTTACCCCCATCCCGAACACAATGGGATATGTATCGCTAGCTGATTTGATCGTTACAATCAGTTTCCTTTTGAATTTTCATTTAAATCACTATATTGAATTTTAAACGCACATTTCAAATTACCGGGGTCACATACTAACTAGAAAAATTCCAGAAAAATATTTTCTAGCTTCGTATTGACGATACGGTCCTAACAAAACTAGTTTCGTCGAATTCTGAGACCGTTGGAAAAATGGCCAATTTCCAGTCGATTAAAATCAACTGAAACTGGTCAAACGCGTTTTCTTTTGCCACGCTCACATATTGATTCGAAAAATTATGAAATTTGAAACCTAGCAATAACTTGACATCCCGGACCCAACAAAAGTGGTTTCGTCGAAATCCGAGGTCGTTTGCAAAATGTCCATTTTTAAGGGCCTGAATTCCATAGCGACTATTCAGAATTTTCAACTGGACATATCTTTTGATTCCCGCAATCAAATTTCGATTGGTCGGATTCGTTAGAAAGATATTCACTAACAGATTTAAATATTTTTGGTTTCACTAAAATCCAGATTGTTTTGCACCCGGTACAGTCTGACAAAGTTTGAATTCGATTTTTGAAACTGCCACGCCATTTCAGGTCTTGTTTATAATTATAATTAATTATATTCGTTTTCAATTGTCGATTCAAACTTAGTTTTCATCGCCATTATCTAAAATATTTATTTTAAATATTTAAAATCCATTATTTTAGCCAATTTAAAAATTTTAAATTGGTTCAGATTTTCTGGGTCGTTACAGTTAGTGACTGATGAATTGGAATGAGGCGTATGTTCTGTTTGTTTAACATTTGTTTATTATATACGTGGGTTATTCGGAAAGGCCGGGTTTATACCCATTCTGAATAACCGATTCGACGATAAGTCGAAGATGAAGACGATGGTTGAAGACCGAAAGTCTTTACATCGTTTAGGTGATTACTGATGATCTTGATTGGGCTGTACACGCAAGATGAGGGAATCAGTTGGTGATCGTCCAGTCGTATTTGGAGATCGATGGATATGCGAGGAAAGTGCCTCCGGTTTCGTTCAGACCCGGAACGAACTTGTAGATGGACTGTGTGTTTGACATTGGATTTTATTCTGTGCTGATTGATCTCTATTAAATATACATCTGTTTGGCGGTGGAGAGTTTATTCTCTTGCTTAACACCCTTCTCTGAGACGTACGAGCTCAGAGGTTGTATATCGATGGACATCGGTCGCATGGAGTGAATTGCCAGTGTGGCATGCCTAAGTGGCAAATGATCAAGGCTTCTGTTGAAAAGCAAAGTCTTGTGGTTGATGATCAAAGCACGGCCTACGTGGCATAGCTTTGTGTATAGCATGGATTCGCGAGCCTCACACCTCGGTATGAGTCAAAAACGGGATAAGGACCGCTGGGAGAACACGACGTTTCTTTCTAGTTATGGTGGTGTCAGTGCTTAAACTGGCTGACATTTATATTACTTTCATCTTTGTGGTTGTTGGAATGCGAGGCGCCTCGATTATAGGTCTGTAAGGACCGGGAAACGTGTGTTCAGGAATAACTAATCCTCAAACGTAAGGGAGGACCGGCCCAGCCGATTCCAAGGGTTACCCATAGTGCATTGTCCTGAGGCATTTGCTAGAGTGTCTCGAAGCGGAGAGGAGCTTGCCCCTTGCCTCGACTAATGACGGAAATCCAATTTCCAATATGGGGTATTTCAGTTTTATTTGTAAAGCCTAGTATGGCGACATAGTAGCATGGGATACTATGCCGTCTATGATTGATATTTATGATTGAAGTTGTTTTGATACTGTACACTTATAATAGTATCAAATGATTTGTTTTAAACGTACCAAGCATGTTTGGCTATTATAAGGGAAAACCCTATCCTCCGGCTTGCGTTGCATTGTGTGATGGGACCTGGGTCTTATAATAGCTTCATTTTTCGGAAAGCATTGCGCTGTTTATTTATATGCACTGGTATTCTTGGGAGGAAACTCGTTCCGTGTTATACGGCGTGGTCCCTTGAATTACTCTCTTTTAAAGTAAAGTTTAAATAACTGTTTTAGTTCTCACACCAGTCACATGACTGACCTGGAGTTTATTGTTTTAACCTAAACTCTGGGTGCCCCTATTTTCGGCATGGGTAGTTAGTAGTTTTGGTTTTGCAGATTTATATTCACAGGTTCCTGATTTACAGCTGGAACGATACTCGGAAAGCTCTGTATCCGTGTATTACTTCTAGTTGTGTTTTGTATTATTTTCTGCTGCGATATATGTAAATGTAATTCAAATCTCTAATATCTGTCAATTGTGTAATATTTATTCATACTCTGTATATTCTTATATTCTGATGTAATTGTTGTAATAAACAATGAAATGTTCTTCTGTTTACATTCCATTTTGTCGTGTTTTCAAGGTAATCCGGGCTTTCCTTACCGGGGAAGTTACGGGCTATCACAGTTGGTATCAGAGCTTTGGTTTACAGAGCTCGAGAACAAGATACATTAGAACCGAACGAAAGAATTCATCAGAAATAGGATTAGTAATATCCAATTAGAATAACTCGTTAGGGATGGGATCAGTAGTATCCTAGAACGAGTGTGAAGAGTATGTTTTTAAAATAAAACAATATTGTTTTGAAAATGTAAACTAGTTTATACGTATTTGAATATTTTATTTGTATTGTATTTGGACAATCCAATATATAAAGATTTTGCATATACGGGTCATGGACGTATATTCGAAGTTTTAATATGTTGGATAGATATGGAATTACACTCTAGTCATACGGAGATAGTTCTGGTGATGTCACGACATCATCAGTATTTGTGTTCGAGTTTCGAAGGTGTGATATCTATATATTTCCATTAGACTGGTGTGAGAACCAAATATAGATAGAATATATTGTTGTGAATTGGCACCAAAATGTGATTTTTGAATATATATCAAAATTTTGGAATTTGAAACAATAATCCACTAATTGATTGATGGTTGTGTTGTTTGTTTATTTGTTTGGAATTTTGAACCATTAGGACAAATTGAACTGAATATTGAACAGTATTGAAAATTATTTGAAAATGCATGCATATACATGTACTTACATTGAACAGGTCATAGCAAGGAGGCTAGAGCAGAAGAATAAAATTGTTTGCCCGACAAATAAGTACATATTTACAAATTTATTGGGTTTGGATGATTTTATGAGCCGATTGGCTGTTTCTTTTTCTTTTTGGATTGATGAGGGCCATGGGAGGCTATTTGAAATATCCCGAAGTCCCCGGTGCAGGGGAGGTTATGGCGAAATTTTTCGAAAATTTAGGGTGTTAGCCAAATTTTTGAAGAATTTGAAAAGTTCTTAGAAACTGAAAAGTTAAAGAACTTAAGCCGTAAATAAAATAATGAAAGTTGAGTTGATTAGTTAAACAACTTTCGGCTTCATTCCTTTTCGGGGACGAAAAGTTTTAAGTGGGGGAGATTGTAATAACCCGGAAATTCTGGGCCAAATTAAATTTTTTATTTTGGCAATTTTAATGAATTTTGGATATTTAAAATGAATTATTTTAAATAATATCGACGAGAAATTTAGTTTGAATAGAATTTGAACGTATATATTTATATAGAGCATCGTTAGAATATAAATATTTTATTTTAATTATAAAAGGAATTGAAAATGGCGTGGTAATTCGAAAATTCGATTTCAAAGTTCAAATGAATGTACCGGGTGCAAGATAAACCGGATTTTGGCGAAACGAAAAATATTAGAATCCAATTGAGAATATCTTTCCAACGAATCCGAAAAATCGAAATTTCATAGCGGGAATCAAAAGTTACGTCCAGTTGAAAATTCAGAATAGTCGCTATGGAAATTATATATAACCCAAAAAAAGTCATATTTTGCATACGGATGAATTTGGACTCGAAACCACTTCCATTGAGTTCAAAATGCCGTTTAGAACTCTGAAAAGTATAAGCTTCTATATATTCCAATATCCGGAATAGTGGCAATTGGCAGGAGCTTTTCGGTTAGCAAAACATAGCCCTTAAAAAGTGAAATTTTGCATATGAACTCAGAATTCGACGAGATAAATTTTTCTGAATTCATAATGACAAATCATTGTTGAGTTCCAATGGTCGCGTCGAACGGAGTTAGTATGTGGACGTGCAAGCTAAAACTGTTCAGGGTAAAATGGGCAGTCATTTTACAAAGGAACATTATTGATACGACCTCAGAATTCGATTCTACTTTTTTTTTTGGATCCGTATCATCTAATAATGGTTAAATCCAAGAGGGATTAATTTTTAGAGTTAGCATGTGAGCGTGCAAGAAGAAATGGTGCGGCAAAATAGCATTTTTAGAGCTTGTCTGAGATTTTTGAGAATTTTAACGGATGGTCAAACGAACTCGGAATTCGACGAAACTTGTTTCGTTGGACTCGTCTTCACGTCTACTATGTCGTATCCGGAATCCGCGGCAATCGGAGATCGTTTGCATTCGGGCGATATGCAGAAATGGGCATATAAACCACTTCTCTTCCTTTACACTTCATTATTTTCCTTCTTCCACTTTCACCATTTTCTTTCAAAAATGGCCTCCTCTCCCAAAACCCGCTGCCGCCCCTCCTCCACTGCCACCACCTCCCTCCGGCGCCACTTCCTCCTCGTCCTCTTCCTCCTCCCCTCTCTCCCCACCTCTTTCCCTCTTCAAAATCACAAACCCTACCCCCAAACCACCACCACCCCCCTCCGTGGACCCCACCCCGCCACATGCGACCTCCCCCACGTCCATCAGGTCTGGCGCCCCCCTATGGCCACCCAACTTCGGCCGTGGGCCCCTCCTCCTCAAAAATCACATTTTTCACTAATTTCCCGTTTTGCACAAAACACCCTGTCACTGTTTCGTCCTTAACTCCCAAACCGTACATTTTTAGCCAGAACTCCTTTGGATCAAAGTTGTAGAGCACGATTTTCTCTTCGATTTGGATATATGGAAGTCGTCTTTTGGAGTTCGGAGTTGCTCGGAAAACGGGTTCAAAGTTTGCTGTCCAAAAGCTATAAAAATCGTGTACTTTCGTGAATTCTGGCGAATTGGAGCATTCTTGGCAAAAAGCCGCTTAGGCGAAAGTTGTTCAGAATGGCATGCTTATGCTAGAAAAAAAGATGGATTGAAGATTAGAGCTTGTGTGCAAAGCCTGGGGCTCAAACAACAATTTAGCAAGTCAGAAAACGTGTTAGAGAAAAAAAATCAATGTGAGAACTTCTCACTTTAAATTTCATTTTGTGACGACAACGAATTTCGCTCGGTCTGAACCAGTCGCTAAACCGATCCAGGCCGTTCGAAACGCCCTATCGTTTGAGAACACGACAAAACAGAACGCATACAAAAGAACATTTCACTGTATATTACAACAATGCATCAGATTACAAGAATATACAGAGTACAAATGAATATTACACAGAAATATCAGAGATTTAAATTACATTTAAATACATAGCAGCGGAAAATAATACAATACACAACTAGAAGAGATATACGGATACAAAGCTTTCCGGATATCGTTCCAGCTGTAAACCAGGATCCTGTGAATATAAATCTGCAAAACCGAAACTACTAGCTGCCCGTGTCAAAATAAGGGCACCCAGAGTTTAGGTTAAAACAATAAACTCCAGGTCAGTCATGTGACTGGTGTGAGAACTAAAACAGTTATTAATCTTTATTTTAAATCATTAGGTAAATCAAGGGACCACGCCGTATAACACGGAACGGGTTTCCTCCCAAGAATACCAGTGCATAAAACAAACAGCGCAATGCTAAATAAAGAAAAATGAAGCTGTTATAAGACCCAGGTCCCATCACACAATGCAACGCAGCCGAGGATAGGGTTTTCCCTTATAACAGCCAAAGAATGCTTGATACGGTTAAAACAAATCGTTTGATACTATTATAAGTACATAGTGTGTAAAACACTTCAAATCATAAGTATCAATCATAGGCGGCATGAATGGCCCATAACACTATGTCGCCATATATAAGTTTACAATCAAAACCGCAAATGTCGTATTGGAAGTTGGGTTATCATTTATGGTATGAACCGAGGCTAGGGGCAAGATCCTCAACCGATTCGAGACAATCTAGCCCATGTCTCAGGCAAGCGCGCAGGCAAGCCTTGGATCGTCAGGGCCGGTCCACCGATGTGGATTATTATGCCTGAACACTACGTTCCTCCGCCCTTTGGGGCGTAAGCCTGGCCCGTCAGCCGACCAGAAGCATCGGCCGAAACCGATATCACGAGGCGCCTCGCTTTTCAGCAAGTAATAATAAGTAACATCCACATGAGTCAAACTCGTCAGCCAGTTCAAGCACTGACGCCACTCCTAACTAGAAAGAAACGCATGCCCTCCCTGAGGTCCGTCTCCCGTTTTTGATTCATACCGGGTGTGATACTCGCGAATCAACGTTACACAAAGCTACGCCACAAAGGCCGTGCTTTGATCATCACCACAAGACTTTGCTTTTCAACAGAAGCCTCGATCATTTGCATCTTAGCATGCCACACAGGCAATTCACTCCATGCGATTGATATCCATCAATATATAACCCCTGAGCTCGTACGTCTCAGAGAAGGGCGTTAAGCAAGAGAATAAATTCTCCGCCGCCAAACAGATATATATTTAATAGAGACCAATCACACGGACTAAAATCCAATGTCAGACACACAGTCCATTTACAAGTCCGTTCTGGGTCTGAACGAAACCGGAGGCACTTTCCTCGCATATCCATCCATCTCCAAGTACGTCTGGACGATCACCAACTGTTTCCATCTTCTTGGGTGTACAGCCCAATCAAGATCATCAGTAATCACCCAAACGACGTGAAGACTTCCGGTCTTCGACCATCGTCTTCATCTTCGACTTATCGTCGTATCAGTTATTCAGAATGGGATAAACCCGGTCTTTCCGAATAATTCGCGTATATTTTAAATAAGTGTTACACAAACACAACATACGCCTCATTCCAATTCATTAGTCACTAACCGTAAATTAATCAAGAGAATAATCCCCCAAATATTAACCCCGAAGGCCGAAACCAACATCAGATCAATATCCAGAAAACCCTTCTGCTTGGCTAACCGACAGTTAGATTCTAAATTTCACATTCATAGGAAAAGGTTCCCATTAATTTTATCCAAGATAAATTCCTTGAATTTATTCTTTATTCTATCTTTGAATCTCAATTCAAACTAGACGGGATTAGCGAACCTTACCGAAGTAATCATTTGTTTTAATTTCCCCATCCCAACCTATTTATCCCATGAAGTAAAACTGGTAATATTTCATATCTAACACCACAGTGTTATCGGTAAATTCAATTACCATTTCACGTTCAAATCTAATTAAAGATTTAGCTATCGCCTGGAGCAAAACTGGTGATACTCCATTTCGATTATTTCAATCTAATTAAAGATTCATTAAAACTCCACTTAGTTTTAATCTTTGACTGGGTTAAAGAATCAGTGTCATTTAAAAACACGGTTCACGATAAACCCAAAAATCAATACCCTTTCAATTCCAATTAAATATCGTTTAATTGGTACACTTCATTAAACCTAAATAAAAAGATTTAATCTTTTCTCATCTGGGTTCAAGAACAGTGTTAGTGAAGACACCATTCACGACAAACCCAAATCACATTTGATATTCAATACAAGGCTCTGAATAGAAAATATATCGGCTTATATTCAATATCAAATCTACGACTAACGAATGTCGTATTGGAAATAACGATATAAATATATATCTTTCAAATTTCCATAACAACACCTGTATAATCACGAAATCCAACATCGAAATATTCCGAAGACAATTTCGATTCAAATCCACTCCAATGCAATCATCGGAAATTTTGGTTATTTTCAAAACCCTTTTCAAATTCAATTTATTTATTTAAAAATAAATAGAATTATAATTCTAGTTCAAAACTAGTTCATTTCGATAAAAATCTATTTTTATCTTTTCAAATAGGGAGTTTTTCATCCCAATTCTTTCTAAATCATTTCTTATGATTTTACACAAATTATTACTATTTTTAATAATTTTATCAAGGCCCGTACAGTCGATTTCCATCAATGGCCATCGAACTGCACTTATAGCGACCTTTTTCAAATTTGATTTGGACATAATTCCAAATCCAACCGTTAGATTTCTAATTTCTAATATTCGTTCGAAAGCTCTTTTCGATACGAACCCAACGGTTCCGGTTTTAGGAGAATCCGACGGTCGGATCTCCCGTAATGTCCGTTTGAAATAAATGGTCGAAATTCACGAACTGCCGCGGCGCGGCGCGTTCTATTCAGGCCATTATATTATATATATAATATATATAATATATACTTCGTCGATTTCTATTTAAAACTGGAATGAGGCCCAATCAATTACCATATAAAGTTAATTATATGGATTTTCATACAACACATGTATATAATAACATGGAAAAATGATCAACCATCAACCAAAGTGCACTACACTGTATAAGCATCAAATATAGATATCCAACGCTTAAAACAGCCTGTCAATCAACCGATCGACATATTCAATCAATCGGGATGAGTGAACTTCTAATTTCATCCCAACACCCGTGTGGGGTTTCAAACAATCAAACACAGATTTTTATTCGTGCAGTTGGGTGATGTGTAAAATTTATCGACCCAATCATTGTCCTTCAAATAGGTGTACATAAACAAACCGTCTGGTTTGTAAATGAATATTTATTTATTCACATTCACGTTAAAAATTATATTTTTAACGATAAAACATTTTATTCCAACATATGAATTTCGATTAAGTTCATTCTTTAAATAAAATGATACTTTTATTTTTCTAACACATTTTAGAAAATTTCGGCGGCATAACGGCACGATACTAGAAACGGGACGAGGCCTAGCCTTATCCCCGGTCTAGTGAAGGCCCACGCCATTCACACATCAATCAAATCAATTTCAATTTACCAAACAATTCAATTCAATTCAATTAATCTAACCAACTACACAACCAAACAATTTTCAAACAAGCCATCCATGGTCTGTGGATGACGGGTGTCGGGTGCTACTAAGCACCGTCTACATCCTAGTATATATATAACTAGAAAAAGAAATTGAAGAGTGAGAAGTTCTCACCGATAGCTATCCAATACCACGACTCTTCTTTTATGGAAATCTTCTTCATTATCCCATCTTCGTCGCCTTCGTTGCCCGTAGCCACTATATATATAAAAATCACACATTTTTATATTTCGATGTCTTTAAAATAAAAATCACATTTTTATTTGTTTACTTTCAATTTGAAAATCATATTTTTATAATCACTTTATATATTAAAAATCAGATTTTTAATTCTCTACATATATAAAAAAAAAATTTGAATCAATGTATATTTATATTTTTAAAGCAATGTATATTTCTGTCTTCCAAGCACTGTATATTTCTACTTTCAAAAATCAATGTATTTCTATATTTTCGTTACAATGCCAATTTTTATTTTCAAAAATAGTTCTAATTCTATTTTCAAAACTCATGTATATATATATATATTTTTGAGACAAATGTATATATGTTTTTCAAACTAAGTTGTTTATATATTTTAAAAACAACAAATATCTTTATTTAATGCTATTTATTTTTGAAATTTAGCTACTGCTTAATGTACAAAATTAATTAAACTAATATAAAGAATAAAATATTAACCTTCCTTCTAAATCCATCAGTTAACCGTCGATCTCTTCTTCCTGTATTGTTCCAGGCACTACGTAACTCGCTGAACCCATATCCGTGACCCTAGGGTTTCCAACCGCCACGCCTACCAATGACCGGACCCACATCAGAACGTCTCCAGTCAAAGCCGCTTCCACCCTCCTTCCAACGCCGGCGACCAAGCCAAGATCGACGCCCTAGGCGCGCCTCAGTTCGAACTCAAACACGATGACTTTGAGCACTAATTTTGACCAACTCGTGAAACTAGAAGCGATCACGTCCCTATAGATCTGAAGATCATGAGATGCTTCACGATATTAGCTTATATTATTTCATGATTCATAGAAGGGATTTCAAGATCAATGGGAAAAAAAAATGGGAGTATATAGGCCTTTGATAAAGGCTTCTGGCGGCTGCTCCTTAGAACGAGGGTTTTGATTAGGAGTGGGGTATTTATAATTGATATTTTATTATATTAATTCCATTTATTTCAAAAATACAAGTTTATCGATACGAACTTCAATTCAAACCCAACGACTGTCGCCCCTAGCTAATTACCCCCATTTCGAACACAATGGAATATGTATCGTAAGCTGATTCGACTGTTTGAATCCGTTTCCGCTAAATTTACATTTAAATCACTATATTGAATTTTGAACGTACATTTCAAATTACCGGGGTCACATACTAACTCTAAAAATTCCAGAAAAATATTTTCTAGCTTCGTATTGACGATACGGTCCTAACAAAACTAGTTTCGTCGAATTCCGAGACCGTTGGAAAAATGGCCATTTTCCAGTCGATTAAAATCAACTGAAACTGGTCAAACGCGTTCTCCCTTTGCCACGCTCACATATTGATTCGAAAAATTATGAAATTTGAAACCTAGCAATAACTTTACATCGCGGACCCAACAGAAGTGGTTTCGTCGAAATCCGAGGTCATTTGCAAAATGCTATTTTTAAGGGCCTTATATATATAAAAATATATATAAATTCCACAGCGACTATTTCTAATTTTAAACTGGACATATCTTATCATTTCTAAGATGAAATCTCAGTTTGTTAACTTCGTTACAAAGATATAGTTATACAGATTCAAATATTTCTTGTTTCGTTCAATTTTGACTTATATTGAATTCTGTATATTCATTTGAAATTAGAAATCGAATTTTCGAACTACCGCGCCATTTTCAATTCCTTTTATATTTATATATAATTATTATATATTCTAACGACGACGTATATAATATATACGTCGAATTATATTCAAAATAAATTTCTCGTCTATATTATTTAAAATAATCTATTTTAAATATTCAAAATTCGTTAAAATCGCCAAAATAAAAATTTCAAACTGGCTCGCATTTTCCGGGTTGTTACAATCTCCCCCACTTAAAACTTTTCGTCCACGAAAAGGAACAAAGTCGAAAGTGGTTTGATTATTCAGCTCAACTTCCATTGTTTTGATTACGGCTTAAGTTCTTCAACTTTTCAGTTTCTAAGAACTTTTTTTTTTTAAAAAAAAAAAATTTCAAAAATTTGGCTAACACCCTAAATTTTTGAAAAATTTCGCCATAACCTCCCCTGCACCGGGAGCATCGGGGAATTTCAAATAGCTTCCCCGGTCCTTCAGATCTCAAAAAGAAAAAGAAAAAGCCAAGCGGCTAGCCAATAGGCTCACAAAATCATCATCACCCAAACAAAACAGTAAATTCTGTAGTAAACATGTACCTATTTGTCGGGCAAACAAATTTTATTCTCTGGCTCTAGCCTCCTTGCTATGACCTGTTCAATGATATATATGTATATGCAAGCAAATGCGACCAATTTTCAATATAAGTCAATATATGATTCAATTAGGCTAATTGGTTAAAAATTATCAAACAATTTAACAAACAACACAAACATCAATCAATTAGTGAATTTAACGTTTCAAATTCATAATTTGATATATATATATAAAAATCACGTTTTTGATGCCAAATCACAACAATGAATTCTAGCTATATATAAGTTTTGGGTTCTCACACCAGCCTAATGGAAATATATAGAAAATCACACCTTCGAGACACGAACATAAATACTGATGATGTCATGACAATCATCAGTACCATCTTCGGGCGACTAGAGTGTGATGCTATATCTATCCAATATATTAAAATTTCGAATACACGCGGATCAGACGTATACGCAAAATCTATATATACTGGATTGTCCACATCAATATAAATAGAAAATCAAATACGAATAATTGATTTAAATTTTCAAAACAAAAGTTTGTTTTCATTTTAAAAATATACTCTTCACACTCGTTCTAGGATACTATTGATCCCATCTCTAACGAGTCATTCTCATTGGATATTACTAACCCAATATCTGATGAATTCTTTCGTATGTTTCTAATGTGTCTTGTTCTCTAGCTTTGTAAACCAAAGCTCTGATACCAACTGTGACGACAAGGAATTTCGCTCGGTCTGAACCAGTCGCTAAACCGATCCAGGCCGTTCGAAACGCCCTATCGTTTGAGAACACGACAAAACAGAACGCATACAAAAGAACATTTCACTGTATATTACAACAATGCATCAGATTACAAGAATATACAGAGTACAAATGAATATTACACAGAAATATCAGAGATTTAAATTACATTTAAATACATAGCAGCGGAAAATAATACAATACACAACTAGAAGAGATATACGGATACAAAGCTTTCCGGATATCGTTCCAGCTGTAAACCAGGATCCTGTGAATATAAATCTGCAAAACCGAAACTACTAGCTGCCCGTGTCAAAATAAGGGCACCCAGAGTTTAGGTTAAAACAATAAACTCCAGGTCAGTCATGTGACTGGTGTGAGAACTAAAACAGTTATTAATCTTTATTTTAAATCATTAGGTAAATCAAGGGACCACGCCGTATAACACGGAACGGGTTTCCTCCCAAGAATACCAGTGCATAAAACAAACAGCGCAATGCTAAATAAAGAAAAATGAAGCTGTTATAAGACCCAGGTCCCATCACACAATGCAACGCAGCCGAGGATAGGGTTTTCCCTTATAACAGCCAAAGAATGCTTGATACGGTTAAAACAAATCGTTTGATACTATTATAAGTACATAGTGTGTAAAACACTTCAAATCATAAGTATCAATCATAGGCGGCATGAATGGCCCATAACACTATGTCGCCATATATAAGTTTACAATCAAAACCGCAAATGTCGTATTGGAAGTTGGGTTATCATTTATGGTATGAACCGAGGCTAGGGGCAAGATCCTCAACCGATTCGAGACAATCTAGCCCATGTCTCAGGCAAGCGCGCAGGCAAGCCTTGGATCGTCAGGGCCGGTCCACCGATGTGGATTATTATGCCTGAACACTACGTTCCTCCGCCCTTTGGGGCGTAAGCCTGGCCCGTCAGCCGACCAGAAGCATCGGCCGAAACCGATATCACGAGGCGCCTCGCTTTTCAGCAAGTAATAATAAGTAACATCCACATGAGTCAAACTCGTCAGCCAGTTCAAGCACTGACGCCACTCCTAACTAGAAAGAAACGCATGCCCTCCCTGAGGTCCGTCTCCCGTTTTTGATTCATACCGGGTGTGATACTCGCGAATCAACGTTACACAAAGCTACGCCACAAAGGCCGTGCTTTGATCATCACCACAAGACTTTTCTTTTCAACAGAAGCCTCGATCATTTGCATCTTAGCATGCCACACAGGCAATTCACTCCATGCGATTGATATCCATCAATATATAACCCCTGAGCTCGTACGTCTCAGAGAAGGGCGTTAAGCAAGAGAATAAATTCTCCGCCGCCAAACAGATATATATTTAATAGAGACCAATCACACGGACTAAAATCCAATGTCAGACACACAGTCCATTTACAAGTCCGTTCTGGGTCTGAACGAAATCGGAGGCACTTTCCTCGCATATCCATCCATCTCCAAGTACGTCTGGACGATCACCAACTGTTTCCATCTTCTTGGGTGTACAGCCCAATCAAGATCATCAGTAATCACCCAAACGACGTGAAGACTTCCGGTCTTCGACCATCGTCTTCATCTTCGACTTATCGTCGTATCAGTTATTCAGAATGGGATAAACCCGGTCTTTCCGAATAATTCGCGTATATTTTAAATAAGTGTTACACAAACACAACATACGCCTCATTCCAATTCATTAGTCACTAACCGTAAATTAATCAAGAGAATAATCCCCCAAATATTAACCCCGAAGGCCGAAACCAACATCAGATCAATATCCAGAAAACCCTTCTGCTTGGCTAACCGACAGTTAGATTCTAAATTTCACATTCATAGGAAAAGGTTCCCATTAATTTTATCCAAGATAAATTCCTTGAATTTATTCTTTATTCTATCTTTGAATCTCAATTCAAACTAGACGGGATTAGCGAACCTTACCGAAGTAATCATTTGTTTTAATTTCCCCATCCCAACCTATTTATCCCATGAAGTAAAACTGGTAATATTTCATATCTAACACCACAGTGTTATCGGTAAATTCAATTACCATTTCACGTTCAAATCTAATTAAAGATTTAGCTATCGCCTGGAGCAAAACTGGTGATACTCCATTTCGATTATTTCAATCTAATTAAAGATTCATTAAAACTCCACTTAGTTTTAATCTTTGACTGGGTTAAAGAATCAGTGTCATTTAAAAACACGGTTCACGATAAACCCAAAAATCAATACCCTTTCAATTCCAATTAAATATCGTTTAATTGGTACACTTCATTAAACCTAAATAAAAAGATTTAATCTTTTCTCATCTGGGTTCAAGAACAGTGTTAGTGAAGACACCATTCACGACAAACCCAAATCACATTTGATATTCAATACAAGGCTCTGAATAGAAAATATATCGGCTTATATTCAATATCAAATCTACGACTAACGAATGTCGTATTGGAAATAACGATATAAATATATATCTTTCAAATTTCCATAACAACACCTGTATAATCACGAAATCCAACATCGAAATATTCCGAAGACAATTTCGATTCAAATCCACTCCAATGCAATCATCGGAAATTTTGGTTATTTTCAAAACCCTTTTCAAATTCAATTTATTTATTTAAAAATAAATAGAATTATAATTCTAGTTCAAAACTAGTTCATTTCGATAAAAATCTATTTTTATCTTTTCAAATAGGGAGTTTTTCATCCCAATTCTTTCTAAATCATTTCTTATGATTTTACACAAATTATTACTATTTTTAATAATTTTATCAAGGCCCGTACAGTCGATTTCCATCAATGGCCATCGAACTGCACTTATAGCGACCTTTTTCAAATTTGATTTGGACATAATTCCAAATCCAACCGTTAGATTTCTAATTTCTAATATTCGTTCGAAAGCTCTTTTCGATACGAACCCAACGGTTCCGGTTTTAGGAGAATCCGACGGTCGGATCTCCCGTAATGTCCGTTTGAAATAAATGGTCGAAATTCACGAACTGCCGCGGCGCGGCGCGTTCTATTCAGGCCATTATATTATATATATAATATATATAATATATACTTCGTCGATTTCTATTTAAAACTGGAATGAGGCCCAATCAATTACCATATAAAGTTAATTATATGGATTTTCATACAACACATGTATATAATAACATGGAAAAATGATCAACCATCAACCAAAGTGCACTACACTGTATAAGCATCAAATATAGATATCCAACGCTTAAAACAGCCTGTCAATCAACCGATCGACATATTCAATCAATCGGGATGAGTGAACTTCTAATTTCATCCCAACACCCGTGTGGGGTTTCAAACAATCAAACACAGATTTTTATTCGTGCAGTTGGGTGATGTGTAAAATTTATCGACCCAATCATTGTCCTTCAAATAGGTGTACATAAACAAACCGTCTGGTTTGTAAATGAATATTTATTTATTCACATTCACGTTAAAAATTATATTTTTAACGATAAAACATTTTATTCCAACATATGAATTTCGATTAAGTTCATTCTTTAAATAAAATGATACTTTTATTTTTCTAACACATTTTAGAAAATTTCGGCGGCATAACGGCACGATACTAGAAACGGGACGAGGCCTAGCCTTATCCCCGGTCTAGTGAAGGCCCACGCCATTCACACATCAATCAAATCAATTTCAATTTACCAAACAATTCAATTTCAATTCAATTAATCTAACCAACTACACAACCAAACAATTTTCAAACAAGCCATCCATGGTCTGTGGATGACGGGTGTCGGGTGCTACTAAGCACCGTCTACATCCTAGTATATATATAACTAGAAAAAGAAATTGAAGAGTGAGAAGTTCTCACCGATAGCTATCCAATACCACGACTCTTCTTTTATGGAAATCTTCTTCATTATCCCATCTTCGTCGCCTTCGTTGCCCGTAGCCACTATATATATAAAAATCACACATTTTTATATTTCGATGTCTTTAAAATAAAAATCACATTTTTATTTGTTTACTTTCAATTTGAAAATCATATTTTTATAATCACTTTATATATTAAAAATCAGATTTTTAATTCTCTACATATATAAAAAAAAAATTGAATCAATGTATATTTATATTTTTAAAGCAATGTATATTTCTGTCTTCCAAGCACTGTATATTTCTACTTTCAAAAATCAATGTATTTCTATATTTTCGTTACAATGCCAATTTTTATTTTCAAAAATAGTTCTAATTCTATTTTCAAAACTCATGTATATATATATATATTTTTGAGACAAATGTATATATGTTTTTCAAACTAAGTTGTTTATATATTTTAAAAACAACAAATATCTTTATTTAATGCTATTTATTTTTGAAATTTAGCTACTGCTTAATGTACAAAATTAATTAAACTAATATAAAGAATAAAATATTAACCTTCCTTCTAAATCCATCAGTTAACCGTCGATCTCTTCTTCCTGTATTGTTCCAGGCACTACGTAACTCGCTGAACCCATATCCGTGACCCTAGGGTTTCCAACCGCCACGCCTACCAATGACCGGACCCACATCAGAACGTCTCCAGTCAAAGCCGCTTCCACCCTCCTTCCAACGCCGGCGACCAAGCCAAGATCGACGCCCTAGGCGCGCCTCAGTTCGAACTCAAACACGATGACTTTGAGCACTAATTTTGACCAACTCGTGAAACTAGAAGCGATCACGTCCCTATAGATCTGAAGATCATGAGATGCTTCACGATATTAGCTTATATTATTTCATGATTCATAGAAGGGATTTCAAGATCAATGGGAAAAAAAAATGGGAGTATATAGGCCTTTGATAAAGGCTTCTGGCGGCTGCTCCTTAGAACGAGGGTTTTGATTAGGAGTGGGGTATTTATAATTAATATTTTATTATATTAATTCCATTTATTTCAAAAATACAAGTTTATCGATACGAACTTCAATTCAAACCCAACGACTGTCGCCCCTAGCTAATTACCCCCATTTCGAACACAATGGAATATGTATCGTAAGCTGATTCGACTGTTTGAATCCGTTTCCGCTAAATTTATATTTAAATCACTATATTGAATTTTGAACGTACATTTCAAATTACCGGGGTCACATACTAACTCTAAAAATTCCAGAAAAATATTTTCTAGCTTCGTATTGACGATACGGTCCTAACAAAACTAGTTTCGTCGAATTCCGAGACCGTTGGAAAAATGGCCATTTTCCAGTCGATTAAAATCAACTGAAACTGGTCAAACGCGTTCTCCCTTTGCCACGCTCACATATTGATTCGAAAAATTATGAAATTTGAAACCTAGCAATAACTTTACATCACGGACCCAACAGAAGTGGTTTCGTCGAAATCCGAGGTCATTTGCAAAATGCTATTTTTAAGGGCCTTATATATATAAAAATATATATAAATTCCACAGCGACTATTTCTAATTTTAAACTGGACATATCTTATCATTTCTAAGATGAAATCTCAGTTTGTTAACTTCGTTACAAAGATATAGTTATACAGATTCAAATATTTCTTGTTTCGTTCAATTTTGACTTATATTGAATTCTGTATATTCATTTGAAATTAGAAATCGAATTTTCGAACTACCGCGCCATTTTCAATTCCTTTTATATTTATATATAATTATTATATATTCTAACGATGACGTATATAATATATACGTCGAATTATATTCAAAATAAATTTCTCGTCTATATTATTTAAAATAATCTATTTTAAATATTCAAAATTCGTTAAAATCGCCAAAATAAAAATTTCAAACTGGCTCGCATTTTCCGGGTTGTTACACATTTTCTAGTTAAAAATATATACTAGGATGCAGACGGTGCTTAGCAGCACCCGACACCTGTCATCCGCAGACCATGGACGACTTGTTTGCTTGTTTGATTTGTTTGTTGAGTTGATGGGAATATTGGTTTGAATTTGGTTTGTGGTGAAATGGAATTGATAAAAATTGGTATGTGTATGGCTTGGGCCATTATTAGACTGGGGATAAGGCTAGGCCTTGTCCCGTTTCTAGTATCGTGCCGTTATGCCACCGATATTTTCTAAAATAAGTTAGAAAAATAAAAGTATCGTTTAATTGAATAAATGAACTGAATAGAATATTCATAGGTTGAATAAAATATTTTAACGTTAAAAATATAATTTTGAATGCGTGTGAATAAAATATTCATTTACAAATCAGACGATTTGTTTATGTACACTGATTTGGCTGATATGGATTGGGACGATAAATTTTACACATCGCCCAACTGCACAAATAATATTCGGTGTTTGTGGATTGAAACCCCACACGGGTGTTGGGATGATATTTGACGTACACTAATCCCAATTATTTAGTTGTATGTCGACCAATTGGTCGACAGACTGTGTAAGCGTTAATTATTTATATTTGATGCTTATGCAGTTGTGTAGTGCACTTTGGATGATGGTTGATTATTTATCTTTGCTATTATATACATGTGTTGTATGGAATCCATATAGTTAACATTATATGTTAATTGATTGGGCCTCATTCCAATTTGGGAAATAAAGAATATTATAAAATATAGATTCATGTGTTGACAGTGCTCATGTGTTGAGATTAGTCATGTGTTGAACGAAATATTTTAACACTAAAATTTACACCTTTATCGTATATAAAATTAGAAACAAAATGGAAAATAGATAAGATGAGTGGTCTCCTGGATATTGATCTGATGTTGGTTTCGGCCTTCGGGGTTAATACTTAGGGAATCGTTCTCTTACTAATTTATGGTTGGAGTCTGATTAAAAATTAAACGATAGAATCATAATTTTATAAAATATATTAAATAACTAAAATAGGCACGTGTTGACAGTACTCATGTGTTGAGATTAGTCATGTGTTGAAAGAAATATAGATTTATGTGTTGAATAGAATAACTATTCATTTGTTGAATAGAATAACGAAGTTATTGAAAAATATAAAGCTGTGCTGATTAGAGATGCGCTATTTTGACACGAACGATATTTATATCGATTATACTCGTTTTTATAATAAATAATGAAAAAAAAAATATAATGGAAAATTCAATTTTGATTTGAATTTGAAATGAAGGTTGAAATTGTTTTTGAAACAAATTTGAAATGATTTATAAAATTTGTTTTAAAAGGAAATCAACGAAATATATATAATATATATATTATATATATAATGGACTGAATAGAATGCGCCACGCTGCGGCAGTTCGTGAATTTCGACCATTGACTTCGGATTGACATTACGGGAGATTCGGCCATCGGATTCTCCTAAAACTGGAACCGTTGGGTTCGTATCGAAAAGAGATTTCCAATGAATATTAGAAATTTGAAATCTAACGGTTGGATTTGGAATTATGTCCAAATCAAATTTGGAAAAAGGTCGCTGTAAGTGCAGTTCGATGGCCGTTGAGGGAAATCGACTGTACGGGCCTTAATAAAATTATTGAAAATATTAATAATTTGTGTAAAATCATAATATATGAATTGGAAAGAACTGGGATGAAAAATTCCACATTTGAAAGGACAAAAATAGATTTTATCGAAATGAACTAGTTTTGAACTAGAATTAAAATCTAATTATTTTTAAATAAATAAATTGGATTTGAAATGGGTTTTGAATAACCAAAATTTCCAATATATGAATTGGAATGGATTTGAATCGAAATTGTCTTTGGAATATTTCGATATTAGATTCTGCGATTATACAGATATTTTGGAGGAAATTTGGAAGATATATTTTATATCGTTATTTCCAAAGCAATATTTGTGGATTTCAGAATTTGATATTGAATATAAGCCGGTATATTTTCTATTCAGAGCCTTGTATTTAATATCAAATGGGATTTGGGTTTGTCGTGAATGGTGTCTTCATCAACACTGTTCTTAAACCCCATTGAGAAAAGATTAAATCTTTTTATTTAAATTTAATGAAGTATACCAATTAATTGATATATTTAACTGGAATTGAATTAGAATTGATTTGTGGGTTTATCGTGAACGGTGTCTTAAATAACACTTGTTCTTTAACCCGATAATAAATAGAATGTGATTTCGGTTTATCGTGAACTGTATTTTAAAGGACATTAGTTCTTTAACCCAGTAAAAGGAGTTTTAATGAATCTGTAATTAGATTGAAATGTGAATTGATAATCTAGATTATCAAATTTGGAAAGTGTGCGAGAATGGAGTATCACCAGTTTTGCTCCAAAGCGATAGTTAAATCTTTAATTAGATTTGAACGTTAAATGGTAATTAATTTTACTGATAACACCGTGGTGTTAGATATGGAGTATTACCAGTTTTCCTCCATAGGATAAATAGGTTGGGATTGGGAAATAAAATAAATAATTACTTCGGTGTGGTTCGCTAATCCTGACTAGTTTGGAAAACCTTAACATGGTTTGAAATGACATCCAAAGGAAGATTAAAGAATACATTTAGAAGAATTTATCTTTGATAAAATTAATGGGAACCTTTCCCTAAGAATGTTAAATTTAGAAACTAACTGTAGGTTAGCTAAGAAGGATGGTTTCCTGGGTATTGATCTGATGTTGGTTTCGGCCTTCGGGGTTAATATTCGGGGAATTGTTCTCTTGCTAATTTACGTTTAGTGACTGATGAATTGGAATGAGGCGTATGTAGTGTTTGTGTAACATTTGTTTATTATATACACGGGTTATTCGGAAAGGCCGGGTTTATACCCATTCTGAATAACCGATTCGACGATAAGTCGAAGATGAAGACGGTGGTTGAAGACCGAAAATCTTCACATCATTTGGGTGATTACTGATGATCTTGATTGGGCTGTACACCCAAGATGAGGGAATCAGTTAGAGATCGTCCAGACGTACTTGGAGATCGATGGATATGCGAGGAAAGTGCCTCCGGTTTCGTTCAGACCCGGAATGAACTTGTAAATGGACTGTGTGTCTAACATTGGATTTTATTCTGGCCTGATTGATCTCTATTAAATATACATCTGTTTGGCCACGGAGAATCTATTCTCTTGCTTAACGCCTTTCTCTGAGACGTACGAGCTCAGAGGTTGTATATCGATGGACATTAGTCGCATGGAGTGAATTTCCTGTGTGGCATGCCTAAGTGGCAAATGATCAAGGCTTCTGTTGAAAAGCAAAGTCTTGTGGTTGATGATCAAAGCACGTCCTACATGGCATAGCTTTGTGTATAGCGTGGATTCGCGAGCCTCACACCTCGGTATGAGTCAAAAACGGGATAAGGACCGCTGGGAGAACACGATGTTTCTTTCTGGTTATGGTGGTGTCAGTGCTTAAACTGCTGACATTTATATTACTTTCATCTTTGTGGTTGTTGGAATGCAAGGCGCCTCGATTATAGGTCTGTAAGGACCGGAAAACGTGTGTTAATGAATAACTAATCCTCAAACGTAAGGGAGGACCGACCCAGCCGATTCCAAGGGTTACCCAGAGTGCGTGGTCCTGAGGCATTTGCTAGAGTGTCTCGAAGCGGAGAGGAGCTTGCCCCTTTCCTCGACTCATGACGGAAATCCAATTTCCAATACGAGATATTTTGGTTTTATTTTGTAGAGCCTAGTATGGCGACATAGTAGAATGGGATACTATGTTGTCTATGATTGATATTTATGATTGAAGTTGTTTTGACACTATACACTTATAATAGTATCAAATGATTTGTTTTAAACGTACCAAGCATGTTTGGCTATTATAAGGGAAAACCCTATCCTCCGGCTTGCGTTGCATTGCGTGATGGGACCTGGGTCTTATAATAGCTTCATTTTTCGAAAAGCATTGCACTGTTTATTTATATGCACAGGTAATCTCGGGAGGAAACCCGTTCCGTGTTATACGGCGTGGTCCCTTGAATTACTCTCTTTTAAAGTAAAGTTTAAATAACTGTTTTAGTTCTCACACCAGTCACATGACTGACCTGGAGTTTATTGTTTTAACCTAAACCCTGGGTGCCCCTATTTTCGGCACGGGCAGCTAAAGGTTTTGGTTTTGCAGATTTATATTCACAGGATCCTGATTTACAGCTGGAACAATACTCGGAAAGCTCTGTATCCGTGTATTACTTCTAGTTGTGTTTTGTATTATTTTCGGCTGCGATATATGTAAATGTAATTTAAATCTTTGATATCTGTCAATTGTGTAATATTTATTCATACTCTGTATATTCTGATGTAATTGTTGTAATAAACAATGAAATATTATTCTGTTTGCGTTCCATTTTGTCGTGTTTTCAAGGTAATCCGGGCTTTCCTTACTGGGGAAGTTACGGGCTATCACAGTAACAAAAAAATCCATGTTTTAATACTGATTTCGCTGAGAACGAAGCTAGTGGAATTTCATGATAAAATCAAATGTCTGTTTGATTTTAAACGAAACCAAAGCGGAGCAGTGCAATGGCAAAACAATATGAGTAAACTCACTAACTCTGGCTCGTTTATATTTTTATATAAATGAGTTTTGAATTTATTTATAGTAATTTCATATTGTGTGATGGTTGTTTGGATGAATGGTTGATAAAATTGGTTGATATAGTTATATCGTTGATCGATTATTAATTCGGTTTACTATGATATTTCATCTTGATCTAAATTAATATTATTAATGCTGATTAACATCTGTGGATGCAGGGAAATAGGTTGGAGGAATCCAACTGGATTCCTTAACATTTATATTACTGTTTTATTTATTGTACTATTTGATGTGTTATATAATATGTGATTGATTATGTTGTGTTTGAATTACCCTGGCCCTAAAATTTTGGTATTCAAATACTGTAAGATATTCTCGAATATAGAAAAGAAATTTGTGATCTAAAAAGGGATTTATTTCCATATAGAAATTAAATCTCGAATGGTCTTGAAAATAGGAACTTGTTTTAAATGAATAAAAAAAGGAGTTGATTCTAAACGATATTATAATTTAATAAATTATTTAACATTTGATAAATTTAAATATAAATTCAAGTTTGAATTTGTAAAATCAAATGGAAATTGGTTTTGAAACCGATATTTGAAATGAGATTTGAACTTAGTGAATATAAAAACGAGGTTATAAATAAATGAAATAAAAATAAGATTTTTACCTGAATAATCATACTAATAGAAGTTCATAAAGAGAAATTGGACTTTGGAATATTATTTAAATAATTTAATATTATTTTAAAATTAAAATTTATTAAACGAGACGAGATTTAAAGAAATCAAATAAAGTTGATTTCAGAAATTATGGAATGTATAATCTGTAAATACATTTAAAAAGAAAATTTCGAATGGTTGGCTAAATAGAAAAGTTAGTGGGAATCAGTTATCCAGTTGACTAAGTCAACTGTTTCGATTAAAATTAGTCAATTAAATGATTTGTTTTCTAAATTCATTTAGTAAATAAAATTTTAATAAAATTTGTTTAACTTAATAAGATTTCCTGAAAAGCTAATTATCTTTCCATTAATGAGGTTTTAAGCCAATTATTGTGTTATTAATCGTTACTGAAGTAAATTAATGTTTTAATAATCTTTTAAAGGGATTGACTATTCTATCTTAGTTAATCAAAAAAATTAACTACCAACTGTAGTTAATGTTGCAATTTATTATTATTTGAATTAATAATAACTGAAGGGATTTATATTAAATTCAAACTTTATAAACAAGGCTTATAAAAGGAAACGCAAGGCTTATGTGATGATTTTTAATTAAAAGGTTACTTAATAAAACTTTATTAAATAAAATAATTGCAATCGGAAAGATATTCTATAATAAATCCAATTTTGATAAACTAAGTTATAAAATAGATTTGAAGCAAAGGAGAGAGTTCTAAATAAAAATTATTTAATAAGGGAATTAGGTGAATGGATTAATATAGGAAGAGAATATTCAAATTTGCAAAGGAAATAGTTTATGGGGTTTTGTAAAAGAATAGAGTAAATGGATTTGTGAAAATAAATCCAAGCCAAGTTATACTAAGTTACTAAAAGGATTTGTATACAGATTCGATGATTGAATTTTGTAACGAAATTCAAGTTGTAAATAAAGTATATTAAAGGAATTAAGTAAGAAGTTAAGGAACAAAATATGAAAATGTTTTCCATATTAATAACATATGCTTTCTGAACATAGAGAATAAGAATTTTCATGGGTATATTTGGAAATGTTTTCCAATTGTGTAAGGGGTATTTCTGGAATAAGAGAAAAATAGAAATTATAATATTTGGAAATGTTTTCCAAGAAATTGCGAAATAACTAAGCGGGTTTTGAAGAATATCGAAGTTAAAATATTGAAAGGAATTGGGAAACGGTAATTTAGTATGAATCAAATTGAAAGGGGCTAATGTTGTTTTGATGCTTGATCGGTAGAATTTCCATTTGGAAATAAGACCGTTGATTGTATAGATGTTCCTTTGATAGTTAAATCATCGACTATCAAAGTTTCAGTTTATTTTATACCTCCATTGTTAGTACGAAGAGACCAGGATCAGGTTCAATATCTGAAAACCACTCCGTATTGGCATAAACGTTACGAATCAACTTATGCTGAGGACAATTGAAGACGGAGTAAAGTGCAAGGACTTTTCTGTTAATTCTAGGTATAAATTGCCCAAGATGGATTGATGGGATGGTGCCTTCGATTTGTCCAGTCCCAGGACAACGTATTTTGACGGATCTGATAATGCGACATTCAAAGTGAATGGTGGCAAGATGTTCTAAAGTTAATCGTAGCCTCAAGCCTCATCAACCGGGAATTGACAAAAATCGGGCAGGCAGCATGGCCAAGCAGGTCATTCCCATTAGGGGTATTATCACCTGATCTAGAGAAATTTCATTGTTTCTTATTCTATTTTCTGCTGTATGCTTCGGTAACAGTTGTTGATGACAACCGTTGGTAATAATATCCTTGGCACACTCAAGTTAAATAAGTGGCCAGCCATGTATTACCAGGTTGCAAGTTCTTGTTGAACCCAAGTGTATCCCCTCTAGAGTACACTGATCGGAATGTGGTTCCATACCTTGTCATAGTTGAAAATCCATTCTCTAATAAACGCCCTACGGTTTTTGATTTTATATTATATATGGAGCGTGAGATGCAAGCGTTCCGCTAGATTGTTATTTATTTGATTTAGACACTATTATAATATCACTGGATTTTGATATCAAAGTGTTTTGGGTTATCGTAAGGTAAAAACCATCCGTGTTTATATGTGGATTGGTCTTATGATTATCTTTTGTTTTGAAAGAATTTTTAAAAGTTAAATCAAATGGTTGGAGTTTACTTACACCAGTCCCATAACTGACCCAAAGTTTTTTTTTGTTTTCCCTAAACTCTTGAGTGCCCAAATTTGTACGGGCAGTCAAGTAGTCGGGATTTTTCAGATTCACTTGGAGGAGCTTGAAGCCAAAAGCTTCGCCAGCTATAGACTCATATTTTCCGCTGTGTACTATGTTTGTATATGGAAACAGGTGTTTATAACTATTCCAGAAATAGTTGTTGTGCTTTGATGATGGTATGCATATAAAGTTATTGATTTGTGTTTCAAAGGTTATGTATTTAATATACTTTATTCATTTCGCTGTGAAAGTTGTGGTCTTCGTTATCTTCTATTCCAATTTTTCTATCTTTCTATTCCTCATCCTCTAACTTCTTTCTATTAATGATTCGTATTTCTGTGCAATTTGGGTTGGATGTGTGGTGTAATTAGTCAACTCAAAGGGTACAGAAATTCGGGCTATTACACTACGTTTCTGCGTCGAATGGATTTTTCTGAGATGTGGTACTGTAGTCGTGTCGATTGATTTGGTAGAGCTGATGCTGAGCAAGATGGGGTCGTTTCCATCACCTCGTCTCACTTGTCTCTTTATCACGTTATACATTTTTCGAAAGTGAGATTGGAAGAAATAGAATAGAGTTGAGGATGTAAAATGTAATTGAAACAGAATCAGAAGAGAAATAAAAAGGCCATAGAGAAAACAATGAAAGAATTGAAATAGCAAGAAGAACGAGAAGCAGACAATGCAGCTGAAAAAATTAGCTTCAGAGAGTTTGATTTAGGGTCCCTTACAGTAACGAAACCTCTCTAACGGTCGGTTTGATTATTTTAATATTAAAATGAGAACTTTGTTAATATATGATAAATTTTGATATAAAATATTAGTTTTATTATTTTTGCTTGTGTGTAATTTTTGATATATAGTAAGGCCGGACATTTTTACTATATTACCATTTATCGCCATTACTAACCGCTACCAAATAAAATGGTATCAAAAAAATTCGTAATCAATTTGTTTGTACGGTTTGCTGAACCACAAGAAATTATGCGGTATGTTAATGGTAATTAACTATTAAATATAGTAATCACCATACCTACTGTATTTCTTCGTACACATAAATATACGTACGTACATATACATATGTGTATATATAATATTTCTATTATGTAACACCACATTTAAAATATAATAATTAATTTAATAGAAAATATAGCAAAATATTATTATGTTATCTAAGTGAATGCAATTCTTATTGTGTATTTTTTAAAGATAATATGATTTTGTACAATATTTTTACTTCTTGCATACATAAAATAAAAGTGATAAATAATCATATAATAGAAAATAACAACTCTTACTATTTACATTTTTAGCAAACAAAATTGTAAAAAAATGGATATCGAACTTGCAAATGGTAAAAAGAAATTACCGACCTCTACCAGCCATTACTAATCAAAAACTATATTATCGGTTTTTTAACGACCCTGAATTTAAAATTTATTTTTAATAAATTTTACAAGGATTTACAGTCGATTTTAATAATTAACGACTTAAAATTTATTCAAAACGAAGTTTGAACGTATAAATTTATATTAATTATAAAACAAAGTCATAACGTTGTAGTAGTTCAAAACTTTTTGTTTTGAACTTTAAATGAATATGCAGAATTCAATATAAGTCGGATTTCTATAAAAACACGGAATGTGAGGATTATTTAATTATATCTTTCTAATGAATGTAAGAAATTGAGATTTCATTTTGTAAATTGTAAGTTATGTTCAAGTTAAAATTCCAAATAGTCACTATGAATTCGTTAATAAAAAATAACGATTTAATAAATTAAGTAAAAGGACTTTCATATAAATTGAATGCCATTTGAATAGAAAATTTTGATATCGAGTTTAAAAACCAAGTATGTTTATTTTACAGCTGTATGACACTTCACTAGAACATATATGCTATAACAATAATTAGTTTATTATTAATTTGAATATTTTTGGAATTTAATAATATTATAATAATATTACATAAGCCTTAAAAATAGCCATTTTGCAAACGATCTCCGTTTTCGACAAAACCAATTTTGTTGGATCTGGAATGTCAAATTATTGTCAAGTTTAAAAATTTAGGTCAATTGAAATTAGTATGTAAGCAAAGTATATTTAAACGTGTGTTAAACTTCTAATATAATTCAATAAATCTAGTTATAAGGCTATTTTTCAAACGGTCTCCAAATTCGATGAAACTAGGTTCAATAGAACCGTGTTTGTGAAACCTAGCAAGATTTCAAATTTCGTAATTTTAGGAGTCAGTATATAGTCATGGTAAAGAAAACGTACGTTCAAATTCAATATTTTACATTACATTTCAATTTTGAGAAAAACTGACTGAAACAATTAAAGCAACTTACGAAACCTATTCCATTATTTCCATAATAGGGGTATTTGGTTAGGCACATCAGTCGTTGGAGTTTGTTTGGAGTTTGGAACGTTAAACTTCATAAAGAATACGAACTACTCTCTTGATTTGGTTAGCTCGGCTGCTGCAACCCTGCTGCTTCTGCAGCTCCATCGCGCCTCTCGCCCCATAAAATGCTTTTGTAGGCTTATCGATTTCTCAAGAGGAAGAGGTTGTTAGCTCCAGTGACTATTTTTGCCCAAAATTTGCAGGAGATGGTGGTCTTGGGAAGGGTTCTGTTATTCTTGAGCGAAGTGAAGGTGAGGAGGTGGTTGTGGGTCATAAGTCGTGGTTGCATGGAGCCTAGTACAATCAATGGCATAAGACTTCGGCTTGTGTTCGTCGTCTACAGCCAGAGGTTTGCTCTCTTTGTGTGGCAACGACAAACACGCATCGATCTTATGAGATGGACTTGATACTGGGCCCTTCGCCTTTTGATGCCAAAGTTTTGCTGGTGCTTTGCTCTTTGTCGAATGTGCTTGCAACTGGTTCGTCCGGTTTTGCATCTTCATCCTACATGGTTTTACATGGGTGCTCTCAGGTATGGATCTGTATTTCTTTTCTTGCTTGCTATGTTGTTAGCTTCTCACCATCTTGTTTACGGTGTTTGTTTTTTGATGGATTCGTGTGAGTTGCAATGAGCCAAGTCACATGAATATGTGAGCTCCACGACACTACAAGCACTTCAATGGAGGTTGGAGTGTCAGGTCATGTTTGTGTTTGTCGGTTTGCGAGTGTCCCCTCTTTTCTGCTTTGCCTTGGCCATGCTCTTGTTGAGCCTCTGTTTGTCGTTTCCTATGTGTTATCTTCGTCTTGTCGAAAACCTTGTCTACGGGGTGGCATGTTTGGTGTGTTGTTCACACTAGATTCAACCATATCTTTTTTGGTTGGGTTTTCAGTTTGGATGAATGGTTCAGGAGTTCTCTTTTGATTCCTTAGTCTCTTTGTCCTAATCAGTTTTAGTCAAATAGTGGACGGCTATTTTGACTGGTCTATCTTTGTCATGTTGCTTTGGGCAGATGGCAGTCTCTTTCTTGGTTTTTGGGCTATTCGGTTTTATGGGTCATGGCGAGGCCGTTTATGTATCATTCGTGATTCGAGTGGTTTGGTTCGGGCTTTTGGTTTTTTTGTTGGTTTTGTTTGCAGCTATGTTCGGTAGTGTCTTCGCGGGATGGGTGGCTTCCATGCAGTACCCGTATAGTGAATACCGCGTTGGTCCACAGTAGATTACTAGAGAGGTGGCCTCCCTCTGTTGACTTTATCCTTCGATGGCTATCGAGGTTGTGGGATTAGAACTTCTTCTACTACGCAGGGTTGTCAATTCGATGACAACTCGGCAATACTGAAGTTCTTACAACAACTAGTGTTGTCACCTTTAAGCAACCCCACATTTTCTTCTTTTACCTTTTTTGGCTCTGTTCCTAGGGCTTTGTTGTATCCTTCTACTTCTTCTTGTTCTCGTGTTTCTTCTCCTTCCATTTCGTCGCCCCTTCTTAGCAAGCACGAGATAACGATCATTAATGATCGCCTATCCCATCTCACTAAGAACTCCTGCCCTTCTAGGTCTAGTAGGTCTGGAACTTCTCCTCCTCTTCGAAGATGTAGGAGAACTTTCGGGTTCTCTGTTTCTAGTGCGACTTACGCTCTCTCTTCTGTTCGCCTTTTGCGTAGTGGTCATCGAGTGGTGCCTATCATTCCTTGCACAATTTGCATATGCTCTATAACACCGTCTGAGCAGATCGTTACATCTACTCGATACATATTGTATCTTATCTGAGCTGGGTGGGGGTTGTTTCTGCTTTCTTGTTTTTGGTTTCTTATTTTCTTGTCTCTGCTTTTCTGGTTGTATTTGGTTTCTCGATGGCGAATTTCCTCTATTGGAACATTCGCGGTATCGGCAGCGATGCGCCAGTGGTTAGACTCATGTGCATTGTTAAGAAGCATTCTTTCCTTTTGGTGGCGCTTCGGGAACTTATGTTAGTCCTGGACAAGATCACCAAATCCGTTCTTTCCCTTGGCTTTGGCGGTGCCTTAGCCAATGTACTGAGCAAGATTTGGATCCTTTGGTCCAAAGATATTTTCCCACCCTGTTTTCGACTCCGACCAGCTACTTTCGGTAGCCTGCTCGTGTACTTCCTTTTTACATATTTTCTATTCTCTGCTGTCTACGTTAAGTGCGACATGATTGAATGGTCAGCTCTTTGGAACGATATCCTAGGGTTTTTTATTTCGGTTTTGGGAGACGACTTTAATTTTGTCGCCAGCCAAGCTTAAAAGCAGGGAGGCAATACTATTAGCCATGCAGCTATGGTAGATTTCAATGCCTTCATCATTAGTTTGGGGCTGTCTGAGATCTCTTTCATTGGGTTCACATTCACATGGTGTAATAATCAAGAAGGGACTAATCGGATTCTTTCTAGGCTTGACATAGTTTTTGGAGCGGAAAGTTGGTTCAGCCTTCCGTTCGTGTATTCTATTTCTCATCTTCATCGGACCTTTTTGGACAATGCTCCTATGCTTGTCACCTGCTCTCCTTACTTTTCTAGCCCTTCCTCTTTTAGGTTCTATAGTATGTGGAGATCTCATCACTCGTTCCATCGGGTCGTGGAAGACATCTGGAGCACCCCGGTTGTTGGCTCGCCTACTGTCACCTTTTCTCGTAGGCTAAAGCGACTCAGGACTTGCCTCAAGTCTTGGAACATTCTAGCTTTCAAGAATGTTTTTGATCGTGTCAGAGCGACCGAAGAGATTCTTGTGCTTGCAGAGGCTTCTTTTGACAAAGATCCCTCTGCTACTAACAAGGAGGCACGGGCTCTGGCCCAGTTAGCCTTTTCGTTGGAACTTCGTATCAAGATTGACTATCTTCGCCAGAAGGTGAGGATTAAGTGGGTTATTGACGGAGATTTGGACTCAAATTCTTCCAATCTTCCATTTGTAAGAAGTACAAACTTTTACGATTATCCAGATCCAACACTCTGATATCTTTACGGCTTCCACTCTGGGGGAAGTCAAGGAGACCATCCTTTCTCACTTCCAAACCTTCATAGGTTCTCCCTCGGTCTTGGTTTCAGAACCAACTCTCGTTGCCTTCATACCCAGTTTGGGTTTGCCTTTGGAAATTGTTGACCTTGCCGTCCCTCCTTCTTCGGAAGAGATATGTGCCTGTGTCTTCGCTCTAAGTAAGGATAGTGCTAGTAGGCCTGATGGCTGCAACGGGGGTTTCTTCCAAACTATCTGGCCGATCATCCAATCATACTTTTTCCTACAATTCGGTACTTCTTCTCTGATGGAGACCTTCCTCAGTGATGGACTTCCACTAACTTGGTCCTTATTCCAAAGTGTGAAAATCCTCGCACGTATGCGTATTTTCGACCTATTAGTTTGTGTAACTTTATGACAAGGTTATATCTAAGCACTAGCTACTAGACTGGATTCGTTTCTCCAGTGTATTATTACCACTTCTCGTACTGGGTTTGTAAATGGACATTTGATTACGGATGACATCCTTTTAAACCAGTAGCTGGTGTCGCGGATTGATCGAAAAGTCAGTGGCTTTTATATGGTCGTCAAGCTTTACCTGGGTAAAGCTTACGATAGAATGTCCTGGTTTTTCATCATTAAGGTTCTAAGGGCGTTTCAGTTTCCTTAGGCCTTGATCACTATTATCTGGAGGCTCATTTCCAACTGTTGGTTTTCCATTCTCATTAATGGATTGGCCAACGAGTATTTCAAGGCGGGTAGGGGACTTCATCAGGGAGATCCTCTTTCCCCCACTCTGTTCGTTATCGCTGCTGAGGCTTTTGCCCGTGGATTGCATATACTAAAGATAGAAAGTCAAATTCATCGATTTAGCACCCCTTCGGGCTGCCCAATCATTTCTTCCTTATTCTTCGTTGACAACATTATCATTTTCACGAATGGTAGCCATCTTGACGATCTCATTCAGCAGTACGAGAGGTGCTCAGACCAGCTCGTCAATATTGTTAAAAGTTGTTTTGTTCCAGTGAGAGATTTGTCTGCAGTTAGATCTTCTTGAATCGAAACCTTTACTGGCTTCAAGGGGGCTTCCCTACCCTTACCGTACCTCAGTTTTGTACATTACAGAGGTCGTAAGCTCAACGCCATTTCGACCCCCTAACCGATAAGGTTAGGGGAAGATCACTAAGTGGAATGCGTCGCTTCTCTCTTAGGAAGGACGACTAGTTTTGATAAAGTCTGTGCTCGACTCTATAAGATAACATTCTTTGCTGCTATGACTCCTAAATTTTTTCCGATCCTAATGTTCGTTGGCTTCGTCCTATTTTTGGGGTAAAAAGGACAATGCTAATTGTCACCATTGGATTTCTTGGGACATCATCTGTCGTACCAAAAGTGAGGGGGGCTTAGGTCTTAGAAATCCAAAGGATACATGTACTACCTTTGCTTGCAAGATGTGGGCGAGGTTTGAAGCAAACGATTCCATATTGGCGACGTTCCGTCTTGCCACAAACTACAAGTTTAAATCCAAGAACTATTCTGGTGTCCCGTTGTATGCTGGTGAGATGTGGAAACAAATGCAATCCATGAAGGCGTTTTCAGATTCGCATGGTGGCAGATCCTGATGGGACGACGGTCCCTTTTCGATTAGAGAGGCTTTTTCTTCGGCGAGGATGCCATCTCCACGTCTCTCTCTCTTCTCGTTCATTTGGGATGTTCGTATTCCTCTAAAGGTTTCTCTATTTATGTGGCGGTCCCTTCACAAGGGGCTACCAGTAGACGAGAAAATCCAGAGGATTGGCATCCCTATAGCTTCTCGTTGCAGGTGCTATGGGTCTGGGGGTACATAATCCACTTGTTTTACTATGGCTTTTCTGCTAGAGCTATTTGGAATTAATTCAGGAAGTTGGTTGGTGTTCGAGGTAATGTGTCTTCTCTCGCTGATTTACTGAGAAATTGGTGGTCCGAAATCTCAGGAAAATCCTTGTGTTCTATCCTTTTTCGGCTTATCCCGCGTCTTATCTACTAGCATATCTGGTGCTCGTGGAATAAGGCGGTGTTTGATGAGGTGCATATGGACCCCTCATCTATCATTCGAAAGGTAAGAAATGATGTGTTCCTTGCTTTTCGTGGCAGACCGTTTAGAGGCTCCTTCGGTTCCCGATCACGGCGGCTTGTTGGAACCTTTGATGTTTCATCGATTCCTGCAACCTCCTGAGCGGGGATTGGTTGAACCTGTTGCTTCTAATTTAGTAGGATCCGTCTGACTTTCCAATCTACACCTCCCCCCGGTTAAACGTTGATGTTGTTTGCTAGTTATGTAGGGCCTGGATTTATAGGTTTGTTGTATCGCCGGTACTTGATTCTTCAGGGTATGGACCTGCTCTTTGGTTTTTGGAGCTTTCATTCGGCTGGGTTTCCGGCTTCATCTGTCTTAGGTATTGATAGTAATTTTCTGGGGTCTTTAGCCTTGACACTATGGCTGTCTTCGCTTTGCGGCCTTCTTGCCTTGTCGGCCGCATTTACACTTTGCAGTGGTTTACGCTTGGTTGGTCGTCTGTTTTTTACTGGATCCGTCCGTGTTTTGGTTCTGATTCTATTGTTGTTGTTGTACTTATGAGATTGTATTGGTTATCACACTACTTTGCT
The DNA here is from genome assembly GCA_030737875.1 of Allium sativum. NCBI lineage: Eukaryota > Viridiplantae > Streptophyta > Magnoliopsida > Asparagales > Amaryllidaceae > Allium > Allium sativum. The sequence continues at coordinate 257,828,708 of CM060911.1, read as the reverse complement.
ATTGTTGTATGCACAGATCCTGTAGGTTCTACAGACCCCTTTTGTTATATTTATATTTCCTTTTGTTAAAAAAACATTAGAATTAAATAATAATAAATCTATATATAAATAACCAACTTTTTTCACCAAACCCTAGCTCACTAAACAGACACTGCCTCTAAGAAATTAATGGCCACGATGCTCCGATTTTATCCCTTAATCATAATTAATCCATTCACCAATTCGAGATACTCTCAACAAGGAAGTTCTAAAGCTCGACGAGGGCTTTAAAATGACTTGTCACGATTGGTTTTAAGGCCTCAGCGTTGCTGGAAATATCGATCAAAGTCATGGAGTTTGGAGGAGATTTCGAGGCGCTGGAGGAGACTGGGTTCGATGCCGTCACTGGAAGTGGAGGAGAAGGGTCGGAGCTTTCATGGCGGAGGTCCCGATAGGGTCTTGGTCACGTGAGAAGCGTTTGCGAGGTGGTTTAACGAAGGGGATGGATTTGTGTTGAACCTGGGAGAAGAAACACATGAGGGACGAATTAAAGATGGTGATTAGTACGTTAATTAATTATTAATTAATATAAGCTAATGGCATATTTAATTATTCAATGTTTAAATCATCATATCTTTTTCATACGGCAACAGAATTGGACAAAATCAGGTGCATTGGAATCCTAGTGAAGAGAGCTTCGCTATGAAACCAATTTGGACAGAAACAGAAGCGGTTGAAAATATTCATTCAATTAAACGAGCAGTTTAATTTAATTTGAACAATCGTTTTGTAACGATTTCAAAAATGACCAATGTGGGGACTCTCTCAATCAACTAATTTTTACAGTTATTCTATTTATAACTGAATATATATCGATTGCCTATGCTGATTTTTATTTGGTTAATTATCATAAATTGTTATATGGTATATCGTAGCTCACACCACTAGTTGTTTGAAAACCATATGGACGAATGGATGATTGCTTGTGATATGTTGTGAATGTAATTCTACGTTAATTAACATGTTAAAAACGTTGTTAAAATATTTGTGGTAGTTGATATTGGATTAAACATCCATTTACAAGTTGAACGAATTATTTATGTTCATCCATTTAAGTGACGATGATTGGATTGAATAATAACTTGAAACAAATAAGTTATGATAAATTACATGGTTATACAGTTGATTTGAATGGACTGAGAAATTTATAAATTACTGTTTATTGATGTCAACCCCACACGGGTCTTGGTATGATGATTTTACACGTCTCCCATGTGAGTAGATAAATCACTTTTTCTGTGAATTGGATGCGGTGTGTTGGATGTGAATCAGATGTTAAATAGTTATTCGCAACTATTATTGAAAACATATGATGTATGAAACCCATGTAAATTTAAATATCTGGTGGTTGATTGAGTTTCATTCCAATCCGAAATAAAAATGATTATTTTAATAATATTATATTCAGTGAAGAATCAAAGTTTGATTTTGATGTCCGATTTTGGATGGACACAAAAATATTAGAATATCTATGAATATTCATAACTGAAAACAAATTTATTTGAATTAATTTTAAAATTATTATAGTTTGAACAAGTTTATTTTGAAATGAATAGTAGTTTCAAAATATGAAGTTGAGTTAAGCAAATAAACAATGTTTTAACTCGAGTGGATTTTTCAATCGATCTTATTTATTTGTATAATGAATATCGAGAAGATTTGATTTCAAAATCTGATATTTTGAAAATATTATTATTTTAACATTATAATAATGTTTCATGTTCAATTTTGATTTATAATTGAAGTGGAAGTCGAAATAGTTTGTAAACGAGATTATAAATCTTTTATAAAATACGTTTTAAATAGAAATCGATGAAATCTTTTATATATGATATAATGGCTTCATATGAAGATATTTGATTTTGAAAGGAAAAGATTGAAATGGAATTTCAAATGGTAGTTGAAGATAATTTATATAAATCATAAATAATTTTGAAATCTATTTGGTTTATATTTTAAGTATAAATTGATTCGAGCTTGAATAGGACGTGTTGCGCAGTGACAGTTCGTGAACTTCAACCCATAACTTCGAATTGACGTAACGGGAGATCCGACCGTCGGATTTTCCTAAAACCGGAACAGTTAGGTTCGTATTGTAAATATCTTTCAAATGAATATAATAGATTTAAAATCCAATGGTTAAATTTTAAAATATGTTCAAATCAGTTTTGGAAAAGGTTGCTATAAATGCAGTTCAGTGGACGATATTGGAAACCGACTGTAAGGGCCTTAATAAATTATTAAAAATATGAATACAATATGATAAATCATAACAAAATATTTGAATAGATTTTTGGATGAAATATTCCATGTTTAAAAAGATAAAAGATATTTTTATCTAAATAGGCTAGTTAACAACTAGTGTAAGAATCCAATGGTGTTAAATAACGTATTGGACCGTGAATGGTTTTGATATAATCTGAATTTTCCAACATATATAAACTAGATGGGAACTGAATGGAAATAATCTTCAGATATTTCAGTATTGGATTCCATGATTATAAGGATATCGTTGAGGAATTTGGAGGATATAGCTATCGTTATTCCCAATACGATATCCGTTGGTTTCAGAATTTGATGTTGAATTTAAGTCGATGTGTTTTCTATTAATAGCCTTGTATTTAATATCAAATTTGATTTTGGGTTTGTCATGAATAATGTCTTCAATAACACTGTTTTTAAACCTAGTTGAAAATGATGTTTGTGAAATAAAAATTTAATTAAATTAGAGATGTTTTTCTGATTAATAAACTTAATTGGAATTGAATTGAAGTTTGATTTTGGGTTTATTGTGAACGATATTTTAAATAACGTTAGTTGTTTAATCCAGTTAACAGTGAAGTTATGATTTGGAATTTAAGAATTTTTTAATTAAGAATTAATTAATTTTCCAAAGTGAAGATTTCAGATTTAACAAATTAAATTAGAATAGAATGGAATTCGATTTAGTGATAATCGAGATGAACATCCATGAAAGAAGACCTGTACTATTTAAGGAATTTAAAAGGCTTTTTCATTATTTCGCTTATGGTATTAGACCGATACAGAAATTTATATCACTTATATATTGTTATGATTTCCATGAGGATTCTAATGAAATGGAAGTTGATTTTGGGTTTATCGTGAACAATGTTTTAAATGACATTTGTTATTTAACCCTGTTAAAGACAGGATTGATTTCCTAAGGTTGATAATCATTAAATAATGATTTTTTGGATTAAAACTAAGTTGGAGTTTAATGAATTTTAATTAGATTCAAATGTGAATGGGGTAATTAAATTTACCAAATTCGAGAAGTGTTCGAGAATGGACTACCACTAGTTTTACTCTATGCGATAGTTAAATCTTTAATTAGATTTGGAGCGTTAAATGGTAATTAACTTTATCGATAACACAATGAGTGTTAGATATGGAGTATTACCAATTTTTCTCCATAGGATGAATATGTTGGGGTTAGGATAATAAAATGAATGATTACTTCGGTAAGTCTCGATAATCCCGACTAGTTTTATAAACCTTAGTCTGGTTTAAGTTGTGAAAAGATATTATAAGGTCTTTTGAAAGGATGTCCAAGGAATTAATTAAAAAATAAGTTTAAATGAGATCATCTTTGATAAGATTTGTGGGAATAATTCCCAGTATAAAGAATATTTTAATAAAAGAATATTTTGGATTGAAATGAGGCATATGATGATTTATATATATCACTAGATTATAAGATGGGTGAGTTATTTGGAACGAACGTGTTTAACCCATTCTGAATAACTATTACGACGATTAAAAGTCGAAGATATGAAGATGGTGGTTGAAGACCGGAGATCTTCACATCGTTTGGATTATTGCTGATGTCTCGCTTGGGAGGTACACCCAAGACGAGGTTATAAGTGGTGGTCATTCAGACTTATTTGGAGATCGAACGGATATGCGAGGGCCTCTCCTATATTGGACATATGGGACGAGGAATATGGTGCCTCTGGTTTCGTTCATACCAAGAACGGACTTGCAAATGGATTGTATGTCTGAAATTGTATTGTACGTTGTATTCATTGATCTCTACTATATATATATATCTGTTTGATGGCGGAGAATTTATTCTCTTAGCTTGACAACCTTCTCTGAGACGTACAAGCTTAGAGGTTGTATATTGGTGGAAGTCAATGGTATGGTATAGACTGACAATTTGGCATGCTGAGATGCATGAATCAAAGTTTTTGTTAAAAAGTAGAGCTTTGTGGATGATGATCAAACCATAACTTATATAGCTCAGCTTTGTGTATGGCATTAATTCGCGAGGTTCACATCCCGAATGAGTCAAAACAGGATGAAGGACTGAAGAGAAAGGACATATGTTCCCTTCTAACTAGAAATGATGTCATGGTATAGAGCTCAGATATATTTATTTATGTGGATGTTGGATAGCGAGGCGCCTCGTATATGGCCGCACAAGGCCACAGTGGTCGACGCACGAACCAAAATTTAGGTCCAATAGGAACGACGAACGTATTATTCAGGAGTAACCCTAATCCACCGCGAAGAGGTGGGCCGGCTCTACCGCTCCGGGTACATATGCGCGTGAGTCCTGGGGCATGTTCTAGAGTGTCCCGAATCGGAAGAAGAGATCCCTTGCCTCGGCTCATGATAGGAACCCAAATTCCAATAAGCGATCTTACGGTTTTAGTTGTATACTATGGCGACATAATAAGATGGGGTATTATGCCGTATAGGATTGCTACATTTATATTCGATGTTGTTTTTAAACACTTAGACACTAGTAATAACAAATGATTTCTATTTTCTCATATCAAGCATGTTTAGCCATTACAAGGTAAAACTCTATCCTCCAGCTGGCATTACATTGTGTGATGGGACCTGAGTCTTATAATGGCTTCATTTTTCAAAAAGCATTGTGCTATTTGTTTTCTCTTAAAAATGCACTGCATTCGTATGGCATAAACTTGTCCTATGATATATGTTGTGGTCCCATGACATGCTTACTTTAAACAAAGTTAATACCTGTTTTGGTTCTCATACCAGTCCCATGACTGACTCGAAGTTTATTGTTTTCATCTAAACTCTGGGTGACACACGGACAACTAGCAGTTATAGTTTTGCAAATATTTATTTAGAAGGATCCTAGATTATGGGTGGAGCTATACACTGGTTTATTTTGTAGTCTTCCACTGATTATATTTATGTATTTAAAATTCCGCTATTTTGTAATTTGTTAATCTCTGATATTTTTTGGTTGTATATTATTTAATTGTACTCTGATGTCTAGTACTCTAATGTAAATTGTTGTAATAACAATGGAATGTTCACTTGTTATGTGTTCTAATATGTCATGTTCTCATGAAAATCCGTGAATTTCTGTCTTTCAGATTAGACCTGTGTGGTTTACGGTCGATTTGTAGGGCAGCGATTTTCAGGTCGTTTCATTTGGTATCAGAGCTTTGGTTTACAGAGCTCCTAGAATGCGACACATTAGAATTAGATGAGAGAATTCATCAAAGATAAGATTATTAATATCCTATAGGAATGACTCGTTAGAGATAGGGTTAGTAATGCCCTAGAATAAGTTTGAAGAGTGTTGTTTATAAAATGAATTTAGTTTTGAAAATTATATCTTATAATAAGTATTTAAGTATTTTATTTGATTTTAAGTTTGGACTACCAAGTATAAGAAGATTTTGCATATACGCGTCATTAACATATATTCGAAGTCTCAAATATACTGGGTAAAATAGAATCGCACTCTAATCAGCCGGGAATGATTCTTATGATGAGGCCTTATCATCAGTGTTTATTTTTGAGTTTCGAAAGTTGGATATCTATATGATTCCAATTGACTGGTGTGAGAACGAAGAACTTAGTTAGTGTTTATTTATTGTGATTTAGCATTGAAAATATGATTTTAAGTATATAAAAGATATATATTTGGAAAATTAATTAACCAATTAATTTCTGGTTGTGGTGTGTGCTAATTCATTTAACTAATAATAGTATTGGAATAATAAAACCAATGTAATAATGAAAGGTAAATTAAGTTAAATCAAATATAATGTTGAACTGAATTGAAATGAGGTCGGATCCGACATGTATATATGTCAAACAGGTTATTGTGTGGAAGTTAAAAAGAGGAATAAAATTGTATGCACGACAAACAGGTACATATTTACCGTATTGATTGGGTTTGATGATTTTATGAGCTCATTGGCAAACCGCTTGGCTTTCTGATTTTATTTTTGATTGGTGAGGGCCCAGAGAGGCAAGTTGAAGTTGTACCGATGAACCAGCACAAAGGAGGTTATGGCAAAAAAATTCGAAATTTAAGTCAATAGCCAAATTCCGAAAAATTGAAAGATCTTAGGAACACAAAAATTAAACAATTTGAGTTAGAATGAAGGTTCAGTTGATTAAGTAAACGACCTTCAGTCCTTCCTTTCCTTTCGGGATGAAAAGTTTTAAGTGGGGGAGATTGTAATGACCCTGAATTTTTGGAACCAAATTAAGATTTATTTCTAATAAATTTTATAAGGATTTACAGTCGATTTTAATAATTAATGACTTAAGATTGATTTAAAACGAAGTTTCAATGTAAATTTATATTAATTATAAAACGAACTCATAAAGCCGTGGTAGTTCGAAAATTTTTGTTTTGAACTTTAAATGAATATACAGAATTATTCGATATAAGTCGGATTTATGTAAAACAAGAAACATTAGGATCTATTTAATTATATCTTTCTAATGAATATAAGAAATTAAGATTTAATGTTGTAAATTGTAAGTTATGTTCAAGTTAAAATTCCAAATTGTCGCTATGAAATCGTTAATAAAATATAACGATTTAATAAACTAAATAAAAGGATTTTCATATAAATTGAATACCATTTGAATAGAAAATTGTGATATCGAGTTTAAATACCAAGTATGTTTATTTTACAGCTGTATGGCATTTCATTATAATATAAATGCAATAATAATTAGTTTATTATTAATTTGAATAATTTTGAAATCTAATAATATTATAATAATATTACATAGGCCTTAAAATAGCCATTTTGTAAATGACCTCCGTTTTTTACGAAACCAATTTTGTTTGATTCGGAGCGTCAAATTATTGTCGGGTTTAAAATTTTAGGTCAATTGGAATTAATATGTAAGTGTAGTAAATTTAAGCGTGTGTTGAATTTCAGTTATAGTTCAATAAAACTAGTTATAAAGCTATTTTTTAAACTGTCTCCAAATTCGAAGAAACTAGGTTCAGTAGAACCAATTTTCTAAAACATAGCAAGATTTCAAATTTCATAATTTTTGGAGTTAGTATGTAGTCGTTGTAAATTAAAACGTATGTTCAAATTTAATATTTAACGTTATATTTTAATTTTGAGAAAAACTGATTGGAACAATTGAATCAGCTTATGAAACTTATTCCATTATTTCCAGAATAGGGGTATTTGTTTAAGGAAGCCAGTCATTGGAATTCGTTTGGAGTTCGTAACGTTAAACTTCATGAAGAAATAAAATTAGAATTAAATAATAATAAATCTATATATAAATAACCAACTTTTTTCACCAAACCCTAGCTCACTAAACAGTTGTTGCCTCCAAAAAGTTATTTCCGCGACGCTCCAATTTATATCCCTTAATCACAATTAATCCATTCACCAATTCGAGGTACTCTCAACAAGGAAGTTCTGAAGCTTGATGAGGGCTTTAAGATGTTCGGTCATGATTGGTTTTAAGGCCTCAGCGTGGCCGGAAATATCGATCGGAGTCATGGAGTTTGGAGGGATTTCAAGGCGCTGGAGGAGGCCAGCTTCAATGTCGTCACTTGCGGTAGAGGAGGAGGGTCGGAGCTTTCATCGGGGAGATCCTGATCGGGTTCCAATCACCTGAGAATTGTGCGCGACTAGGTTTGACAAAGGGGATGGCTCGTGTTGAAGCCTGGAGAAGAAACGCACGATGGAGGAATTAAAGATGGTGATTAGTACATTAATTAATAATTGATTAATATAAGCTAATGCCATATTTAATTATTCAATGTTTAAATCATCATATCTTTTTCATACAGCAATAGAATTGGTCAAACTCAGGTGCGTTGGAATCGGGATGAAGAGAGCTTTGCTATGAAACCAATTTGGATAGAAATAGAAGCAGTTGAAAATATTGATTCAATTAAATGCGTAGTTTAATTTAATTAGAACAATGGTTTTGTAATGATTTCAAAACAAACCAATGTGAGGACTCTCTCAGTCAACTAATTTTTACAGTTATTCCATTTGTAACAAAATATATATTGATTGCATATGCTGATTTTTATCCAGTTAATTATCACAAATTGTTATACGGTATATGGTAGCTCACCTCACTAGTTGTTTGAAAACCATATGGATGAATGGATGATTGAATGTGATATGATGTGAATTTAATTCTGTGTTAATTAACTTGTTAAAAATGTTGTTAAAATATTTGTGGTAGTTGTTATTGGATTAAACATCCATTTATAAGTCGAATGACTTGTTTATGTTCACCCATTTAAGTGACAATGATTGGATTGAATAATAACTTCAAAAGAATAAGTTATGATAAACTACATGGTTATATGGTTGATTTGAATGGATTAAGTAATTTATAAATTACTGTTTATTGATGTAAACCCCAAAAGGGTCTTGGTATGATGATTTTACAGGTATCCTATGTGTGTAGATAAATCACTTTGTGTGTGAATTGGATGCGGTGTGCTGTATGTGAATTGGATGTTAAATAGTTGTTCGCAACCATTATTTGATACATATGATGTTTGAAACCCATGTAAATTTAATTATATGGTGGTTGATTGAGTTTCATTCCAATCCGAAATAAAAATGATTATTTTAATAGTATTACATTCAGTGAAGAATCAAAGTTTGATTTTTATGTTCGATTTGGATGGACATGAAAATATTAGAATAACTATGAATATTCAAAACTAAAAACGAATTGATTTGAATTAATTTTCATATAATTATGGTTTGTACAAGTTTATTTTGAAATGAATAGTAATTTCAAAATATGAAGTTGAGTTAAGCAAATAAACGACGTTTTAACTCGAATGGATTTTTCTATCAATCTTATTCATTTTTATAATGAATATCAAGTAGAGTTGATTTCAAAATATGATATTTTGAAAATACTATCATTTTAATATTATAATAATATAGGATGTTCAATTTTGATTTACAATTGAGGTGGAATTTGAAATCATTTTTAAACGTGATTACAAACGCTTTATAATATAAAATACATTTTGAATAGAAATCGACGAAATCTATTACGTATAATATAATGGCATAATATGAAGATATTTGATTTTGAAAGGAAAAAACTGATTATATACTTTGTAAATTATTTTGAAATCGATTTGGTTAAATTTTAATTATAGATTGATTCGGGCTTGAATAGGATGTGTCGCACAGCGACAATTCGCGAAGTTCAACCCGTATCTTCAATTGACGCAACGGGAGATCCGACCATCTGATTCTCCTGAAACCAAAACCTTTGCGTTCGTATCGAAAAGATCTTTCAAATGAATATAAGAGATTTAAAATCCATTGGTTAGATTTTAAAATATGTCTAAATCAATTTTGGAAAAGGTCGATATGGATATTGTTCGGTGGCCGATATTGGAAACCGACTGTATGGGCGTTAATAAAATTATTAAAAATATGAGTAAATTATGGTAAATCATAATAAAAGATTTGAAAAGATTTTTGGATGCCAAACTATTGCTTGACCTGATAGCAATTTACTTCCCCTTCATGCTCGTTCACCATCCTACAACTCACACCTACTATTACATCAACCTGCACATAACATACGCATTGAACTAGTCGCTTCGATTTCCTATCAACCTGAATCGCAACCCAAAACCAACATCTCCCCACCAATTCACAAATGCGCGATTCTCAAGTCTCAAATCCCTTATCGAATTCCAATCGAAATCGCCCCTTTTTCCAAACTGCTTGAAACACCACAGACTCCCCTCACAGACACACCAGAGTAATTCACCTCATCGAGAACTAATTTGTGGGAATTGAAGATGATTTAGTGTGAATTTCAATTTCTAGGATTTTCCAGTACATGCATTTATCTTTTAATTTATGTTACCAATCTGACGAATCCTTTTTTTAAGCATGGCCTTTCCCCATTTTGGGCCGGGCTTGGGCTAAATAATGGGTTACAGGTTTAGTTTAATTGTTTCCTTTTAAAAAAAAAGGGGGGATTATTTTGATTCAAGTATGGCCGCTTTGAGTGTGGCGTTCACTCGTTTGTTTTGATTCACTTTGCATTTTAGTTTGGTATTTGTGCATTTTGTTTAGTTCATTTGGTTTTGTTTTCTTTTATGTGTGAATTTTCCTTTTAGTCATTGCTTCGGTTTTTGTTTTATTTAAAAAATCCTTTTCAACTCATTTCAGGTTGTAGGAAATCACATGTCGAGTTACTTGTTTTCTTAAAAAAAAATTGTCGCTAAAAATATTTACTAATAATTCTGTACGCTCTGGTATTATGCTCTCAACTTCGTTATATTTTCCTTGCATTGTTGTTTTCTTGCATTTGCATCAAAAAAAAAAAAAACAAGAAAAATATTCATTCGTAGTTGCATCGTTAATATATGTTTAATTTCTATTTTGCATTCATCTTATATTTCTTTTTATTTTCTAATGACATCATTATATTTTGACAAATTTGTTTATTTCTGACAAAATATTTCTCAGTGTCTAAACTACAACAGAGTAATAACCGTTTATAAATATTACAGTGATTTGTAAATATTATATCGATTGTTTCTCTTAAGGTACTCAAACCTTTGACTGCACTGCTACAGTGATTCCTGGTGCACCGATAACTTCTATCTGTTATCTAGCTGAGAAATGTTTTGTTGAAATTAATCTAACCATTCATTACATAATTTAAAAAAAATAAGTAATTTACATTCATATAGTTGCATTAGGTTCATGTATATATAAAAAAACAAAAACAAAAATATTTTAAAAAGGGACTTTCTCTTTTGTGAATATTCATTTTCTTTTCTTTTTTAAATTTTTTTCTTAAAAATGTCTCAATTTCCATATTCATCAGAATTTTACGATAGTTGTGAAAACTAATATAATCCATATAATTTTACACCAAATTCATATGGATATTTTAATAATAACTATTATACAAATAATTCATATTTTACATGACAAAATTTCCAAAATGACAATCAACTCTATCTTGAATCTTTACTTGAAATGAGCATACAACAAATGCAGAGAACTTATGAATGATATAATTCATACATGTGCAACAATGCAAGTGAAAGTTTCCAAACTAATCAACATTCAATTTCACCTCCAAATTCAAATAATTTTGATTATAACCCTTGTAAATTCAATTTCAAACTCCAAAATGAATTTCAAATTCAAAATGAATTTCAAATTCAAAATGAAAATGAAAATATGAATCACTTTTCAAATGATTTTGGCAATGAGAATAATTTCAATTGTGGTGCAACCGAAAATATTTGTTCTCAACAATTTCAAAGCGAAAATTCTCAAATAATTAATAATAAATTTGATTTTGTTGAGCAAAATTACACGGAATTGTTGTATGAAACTTATTAGAATTTCATGAGAAATAAAATCAAATCCAAATGTGTGACGATCGAATAATTATCCACCTTTTCCCACAATCGACGATTTTCAAATAACAACTTTTGAAACTGAAAATATTAATCTTAAGGAAGTTGTTGAAAATACGGTAATTGATTTGGATTTCAATTCTTTTGATAGGGTGGAACAAAATTTATAATTTGATCTTCCTTTTTCTAAAAATAACGAATGTCAAACAATAACTTTGGATTTTGAAAATAATACATACATTGAAGTTATTGGTAATTTAAAGGAAGACGAAATTGATGAAAACGAATTCCTCGGACTTTTCAAAAATGAGTTGTTGAATTCCGAAGAGGTAAAGTTAAATCACCATTTTGATTTTAAAATCAATAATTATGAAGAATTTGTCAATGATGGGCTTAAATTTGAAATTGGTGAAAATAACTTGAACTCCTACAATTTATCATCGAAAATGAGACAACTCATACGATTTTGAATAAAGCGACATTCGTTTTTCCGAATCTACAATCAACTACGAATTATTTTACGATTTGGTTTTCCGAGCTTAAGCTGTGTCTCTCATACTTGAAGAGACAGATGAATCGGTCATTAGAAGACCGTTCCATTTACTTTTCGTCAATATATTTTTCGATGTAGTATAAATATATTTTTTCTTTTCTCTTGTAAATATATGGCATATTTTCAAAATTTTCCTTTCTCTTTTTTCTCTTTTCTCCTTCCACATGGATTGCCTGTGGGGACACAGTCAAAATCAATTATGGGGGGAATTTTATATTTATTTTGGTTTTGCATAGATTTCTGTTTTCTTTTTTTCCATCCCAAAAAAAAAATAAAAAAATGCATTTTAATTTATTTTTTAATGGCACGATGAAGTAAGCATACAATTTTGGTCGTACGATTAAAATATTTAGGAAATCACTTCTCTTAATGGATAACGAAAGAATATTTTGAATTATGAGCAAATTTAGTGTAACTAGTATATAGGGAGATTCGTAGGTGATGAGTATGAAATGTTTTCTAAATTATAATCCGATTAAATTAATGGTTGATTTAGACTGCTTGCGTTATCATTTTAGATCGTTTAAGTGAAATTATGCTAAGATATTCTAGCTAAACTCTCTCTCTCTTTCAAAAAGAAAAAAAAAAGAGAAAAGAAGAATATATATATATAATAATCCAAGGGTAACCAACATTGCTTGTAAATATAGCGTTGGTGTGCGAAACATCCAGGCTCTATTACAACTCTCATAGGTGGTATATCTTTGTCTCATTTCATGAGTTGTACACTTAAGGATTACCGACATGTTGTTGACAAAGTCAGCGTCAGTTTGCACATTCCTCTAAGCTCTGTCCCAACCCTCATGTAAGTAGTAATGCAGTGTAGGGGTGGTATACCTTGGTCTTTTTAGTTAGTTGTTTGTAAATAATAATAATATAAATATTTTTCAAAATAAATAGAGAGTTAGCACTTGAAATCCAAGCACCTTCTTCACTTATTTGACCTAACTTGTTAACCAAAAGGAAATAAAGGTGCCATTTTACTGTTGTTGATATCGATTATAGAAATCATTTCATATTCGCACTATGTTTCTACCAAAACAACTGGCCAAGCTGGAGGAGTTTGTAATGATAACCTGACTTTTGTTTGAAGTTCTTATTAGTAACGGACTTAAATTTCATTGTGGCGACCCAAATTTGGATTAACTGATTCATGTCAAATTTAAAAGTAAATTCCCATTTGCAAATATATTTTTTCAAAAACTTGCATTCATCTTGTAAATACTTTTGAATCTTGCACTTTGCCTTTAACATTTGGATTTTGTGCATAGTATCCGTTGAAAACCCTCACGAGACAACACTCGTCCTCAATAGGACACCTAGAGGTTTAACGGCCTGTTGCATATGCTCAATGCAATCATGCTCCCTATGAAAACGGATTTATCTTAGTTTTTTTACTTCATTCTAGGACGAATAATAAGATAAGTTTGGGGGTATTTGATGTGCATGTAAATGTGCACATATTTACAACCATATTTCATCTATTTTTATTTAAATAAATGTCATATGTGGGTATTTTATCATGTTAAAACCATAATTCAGTTGATTTCAAAACATCATACATTCATCATCACACAGGGGCAAAATGGTCATTTTTGTATTTATGTTATTTTGAGAATTTTTACTTGGACAATTTTCATTGTTTTTGTAGAGCTTTACTCATGTATAAATAACCCACTTATGTACATATTAAGGATCCTCTCCTTTAGTTAGTTAGTTTGTACGATAAAAAACAAAATACTTATCTTTCTTTGATGGCTTCTTAGCCATTTCCTTCTTATGTAATTTTAATGTAATTTAATTTCTTGTTCATTTAATTCTTGTTATTTACTTTATGCATTAGTGTAGTGTAAGTTCATCCAAGTAGTTTAGTTTTATTTTGTTGTTCTTATGCAGTTTATGCCCCGCTATTACCCCGCAATATCCCTCCATATCGTGTAGCGGATTTCGGCTGCTGCGCTATTTCCAAATAGCCTCTCTGCTTTAAGCCCAGCTATATTCCAGTATTCCCGATATATCCCATTTCGGCTATATTTTGCTATTTTCTGTAGTGACCCGCATTTGCAGAGGTATTATGATTTATTTATTTAATTTTATAAATAGTGGTATAGTAAATTAAATGGTGGTTTAATTAAATAATGGTGAATATTTAATTAAAATAATAAGTTAAATAATATATTTAATTCTGAAATAATCAGAATTGGCTGAAATGGCGATATGGTATGAACTGGATCATCTGTGATATTTAATTCAGCTTGGAATTGAATTTAAATAACGAATATATTATATAAACGACAGTTTGAACGTAGAATTATAATATAATTAAAATCGAGCTTGAAATGGCGCTGTAGTTCGTAAATTGGCGATTCGAACTTCAACTGAATGTACAGGATTCGTTTTAAGCCGGATTTCTGTGAAACAAGAAATGTGTGGAGCTGGTGGAGTAAATCTTTCTAGTGGAATAGAAAAATCGGGATTTCGTCGTGTAGATTTTGATTCACGTCCAAATCAAATTTCGGAAAAGTCACTATGGAATTCCTTTACAATTTATAAAGGAATTATTTATATTTTAAAAAGGAATTTCAATATAAATCGAATATCGGGTTAACCCAGATTGAAATATCAAGTAAGAAATTCATATAGGAATATTCTAGAGCTGTATGGTATTCCACTGTGAATATATACGATAATATTTATTTATAAATATTTAATTTAATTATTTTTAACTATATTTATATATTTAAAAGGGTTATTTAGGACTTTAAAAATATTCACTTTTGCAAACGAAGTCGGAATTCAACAAAACTAATTTTGTTGGATCCGCAATGTAAAATAGTTGTTAGATTTCCTGTTTCGTGATTTTTAGAGTCACTGTGTGGTCGTACGGATTTTTAGAGTGAGAAACAGTCAGTATTTCGATGGTTAAAAATACGTTGTGTGAGCATACGAAGTTGGAATTCGACGAAACCAGTTTCGTTGGGACCGTAATGTCAAATTCTAGCTACAGGTCCAGTTTCGTGATTTTTGGGCGTCTTCTGTGATCACACGAATTTTTAGAAGGCACACCGAATATTAAAATAAAAATATATTGAAAATATCTACTCAAAAATATCTTCTCTAGAATATCTAAAAGAATTCCCACTATAAATAAGCTTTAAACATTTCCTCCTTAAGACCTAAAAACACGCTGTCACTTTGTTCTTCAGCAAAACAAATACAGTGAGATTCAAAGAAAAGACATCCAAATAAAATCAAAACTAAATCTGAAAATTTCGTTATATATATGGATGAGCTGCTGGAAGCATCGTGTTCGATATGATGCTGGTTTTGATGGGTTCGATCGTGATTCTGTTTGACGGAAATTTCAGTCAGCGAATGTATGGGTTCTAGGGTTCATCATTTCAAGGATTATAGGCTTTGATTCGAGTTTCTATTTTCGGATTTGGGTTTAGCAAGTTATTTAGCATGTATTGGCAAAGTTTCGTGGGTTTAGGGAGGAATGGAGTTCGGTACCTATACTGGGGAGGCTGTGCGACGCGTTGAGGGAGTTGATGACGAGTTGAACGAGAGTGGGATGAATTGGAAGAGGAAGCGAAGAGTAGGGAGATGGTATTTTTAGTTTGTGGTTTAGCTGAGATTTGATGGAGGAATGGGGAATTGAAGGATCGGTAATGTCTAAGGAGGAGGAGCAGGACTTGTGTCGTGGAAGAAGAAAGGAAAGAGGGAGCGGGCTGGTTGTTTTTGAAGGTGGGCCAAGGAGAATTAAGGGTGAGGCCCATATAAATTTATACGATCCAGGTTTAGATTAAAATATAAATAGTGTACAAACTTCTAAAATACGTATCTTCTACATACGATATCAGATTGACAAACCGTAAGTTGTGTTAGGATCGTATGGACGGTGGCTACACCATGGAACTGACTGGAAGTCCATTTGAGCTCGTTTGAATTTATAGCGAAATAAATTGTTTGATTCAAATCAAACAACAGTTTATCGTTCTTCAACGATGAACTGCAAATGTGAGTAAATCTCACTAACTCTGAACAGTTTAAAATTTCATGTTGTATTTTTAGAACTGTTAAATATTGGCTGATTTACTGTGTATTGACTGTTTGATTGAACTGCTAGTCAGTTAGTTGAATTTCTATATTGATTCTGTTTAACAGAATATATCATATGGAACTGAAAGTGATGTTGATTTTATTGTGTAACATCTGTGGATGCTGGGAAACATGTTGGAGGAGTCCAACTGGACTCCTCAATATTTATGATACTCTTCTGTTCATATATTGTAATATATGATGGGATATATAATCTGTTTGATTATGTGTGTTAGAATGATGTTGATCATTGTGATTCGATATTTTTAATATCCTAAAAAGACCCTGGGATGTAAAATGAATTATTTCAATGTATATTGAAATAAAGGGATTTTATAAAATCAATAGATTTTATAAAAAGGAAATATTTCGAAAGTAAATAAAAGGAAAATGTTTATAAAAACGAATAGAGTTTTATAAAAGGGAAAAATGTTGATAAAACAAATAGAATATAATAAAGGAATATTTATTTAGGAAATAAATAGGTTTATAAAAGGAGTTAATCAAATTCGCAGGGCTGCAGATAGCCTACGACGGTCGGATGTTTCCTGAGTGAATCAGGCGTAACCATTGTGATCGCTGCGATCTAGAGTTATTCAAATGGAGTTAATCGAATATAGTTTAATCAAATAGAATCAATTGAGTTAATCGAATATTAGTGATTCGAATAAAGTAAAAGGAGTTATCGAATATTAGTTATTCGAATAAGAGTTAAATAGAGTTATCGAATATTAGTTATTCGAATAGAGTTAAATGGAGTTAAAAGAATGATCGAAAATAGTTTATTCGAATGGAATTAAAGGAGTTAATCGAATTTGGTTTATTCGAATAGAGTTAAAGGAATTACCGACTAGAGTTAAATCAAATAGAGTTAATTTAATAGCGTTAGTCCAATAGAGTAAATTGAATAGAGTTATCGAATATACCTTATTCGAAGGAAAGAATTATCGAATAGAGATGATTCGAAAGAGAGTTACGTAAGGAAGTTTGTTAAAGAATTAAAATGTGAACTTTGTCAATTTCAAGGTTAGAAACGTTGTTCAGTTAAGGTCTGAGAGGTAGTATTACCCCAACTTGATTGACTTCATTTTAACTAAGGAATGGTTAAGGTTCGATAATGAAGGTGGATCAAAGGAATTTAGTTAATAAGCGTAATGGTTTGAGTAGGCATCGCGATGGTTTGTTTAAACATCTGTCTAAGTCCAATGAAGGAGTTTTGGAAATGTTTTCCAACTAAGAACCAGAAACGTTTTCTGATATAGAAAAAAAGAAATGGAAATGTTTTCCAATGGTAATAACATATATTTTCTAAATTTAGAAAATAAGAAAAGTTGAATATAGGGAAACAGGAGATAAGTAAGTTAATGAAATAAAGAGATAAATGTTGAATGATGATTGATCGATATAATTTCATCCTGGAAATAATGTCATTGTCTGCACACCTGTTTTTCCTTGATAGTTAAATCACAAACTATCGAAGTTTTGATCATTCTAACGTTGTTAATATGGAGAGACCGGTTGGATTATTATCCAAAGAACCACTCTGTATTGGCATAAGCGTTGCGAATCATATATGCCAAAGATAATTGAAGACGGAGTAAAGTGCAAGGGCTATTGTATAAGTCTTAGATAACAGTGCCTAAGATGGATGTACTGAATAGTGCCTTCGGTTCATCCTGTTCCTGGATGTCTTGTATGGATGAATGTCTGACAGAGTATTTCCAGAAAGGTCACATACATTGATTTCTTCAACCGTACCAATAGTGGAAGCGGAGAAGGAAACTTCTTTAGCTAACATATAATGTACTGTTGTAGACGTCCCGATGGATCTGACAATGTGGCATTCGAAGTGAATCTGATGTGATGATAAGGCGTAACCTTAAGCCTCATCATCCGGTAAATGACAGAAATCGGGTAGGCAGCATGGCTAAGTCGGTCGCTCCGAAGTAGGGTGTATAATCACCTGATCTAGAGTTTCATTTATTTCTATAAATCTATTGGTCCCATTCTGGAAACGGTTGCTGATCCCAACCGTTTGTGATATACATTCGATACACTCAAGAGAAATGAGTGGTCAGCCATGTGTGGTCGGGTTGCAAGATGTTCTTGTTGAACCCAGTGTATTCCTGTCTAGAGGTACACTAGCGAAAGGTGGTTCCATACCTTGTCATAGTTGGAAATCCATTACCCAATACGTGATTGCGGTTTTGATTGTATACTATATATGTAGAACGTGAGATGAAAGCGTTTCTGCTAGATGATTATTATATTGTGGTTGATAGACATTATTATAATGTCAAAAGGTTTTTGATATAAAAATAATTTGGATTCTCATATGGGAAAAACCCGTTCCGTTATACGGCGTGGTCTTATGAGATATCGTTTACTTGTTCAAACTGTTTTAAACTGTTTTACTCATACCAGTCCCATGACTGACCTGGAGTTTATTTTGTTTTGTTTTCCCTAAACTCTTGGGTGCCCAATTTTGTACGAGCAGTCAAGTAGTCAGGAATTTATAGATACTTGAAGAGCTGGAGCAGGAGGCTTCAGGATCATATAGCTATAGTTATTTCCGCTGTGTTGTAAGTGTTGTACTTTGATAATGATGTATATTCAATTACAAATGTATATTTCAAAGTTATGTTACATATATTATATGTTATTCGTTCCGCTGTGAGATTCGTGTTACTCTGATATTGTGTTCTTCTTCTTCTATTATAAGTTTCTATCTCATCTTTCCTCACCCTCTAATTTCTTTCATTAATGACCGGTATTTTTCGATGTTTGGTTAGTCGTCATCGTATTTATGTTGATAACCAAAGTCGTCATTTTTCCAGGTCATTACATTTTCGCTATATCTTCTATAAAAAAAAATTAAAAATGACAATTATACATTATAAAATTAGCTTTTTAATATAAATTTTTAACATATATTTTTTAGAATATATATACTACAATATTCCGTTAAATATAATAAAGTTGAACAAAAGTTTACATTTATTTGCTTATGCTCCTGTTTAGACTAATGAACGCACTAATTATAATTAAGTTAAGTGTTAATTTTCCATTTATTTATCATTTGTATATTTGCAAAAGCATTAAATACGAGTTTAATATGCTATTTTAGACTCATCCGCTATATCCTTCTATTTCCTCGATATATCCTCGCTACAACTTTTTGCACATCCGCCGCATTCGCTGAGCGTTTTAACTACACAGGTTGTTCTATTTATTTTTTCATTTTGCTTTCTTTTCCAATGTTGCAATCTATGAGTGTTGAAATCATAACACTAATGAGAGGCTAAATCCCTACAACTTAGGGATAATGAAGATCTCTAAATCATGTAGATTCAACATAATTCATTTATTCATGCTCACTTTTTGTGCTTGATGTGCACATAAAAATACACATTTATATTCACATATTTATTCTCGTTTAGTGCTAATAAATGTCATATACGGTTATTTTATCATGTTTAAACAATAATTGAATTGATTTCAAAACATCATGCATTTATCATCATATAGCGGGAAAATGGTCATTTTAGTGCTTAAATTATTTTGAGAATGTTTACTTGGACATTTTTCATATTTTTGCAGAAATTGGATGCATGTAGAAAAGGACTTCATAAAGATATATATGCATACAAAGGAAAAAAGGGAAAGCAATCAATGGAGAGGGAACCAATTCAAATAGAGGGAATCAATTCAAAAAGAGGAAATCAATTCAAATAGAGAATTAATGGAGGACCCTATTCACTCTCCTTCCTTCTTTGGTGGATACACAAAATTATGGCTTCATGAATCACTATTGCTAAAAGACAAGATGCAGCTTAAAGAGGGGGCATTCTGGGTAGCGTGCAAAAAGTTAATTTAGGGTTTTCCCTCATGTATAAATAACCTATGTATGATAATGTAAAAAATCATCTTGGATTTTTAGTTGAGAGTGGAGGATGAAATAAATCTCTTTTTTTAGCTTATATTTTCTTTTATTTCTTTAATGTTGCAAACTACATTTGTTGTTAAAATACCAAACATGAGAGGCTAAATCCCTACAACTCAGGGATAATGAAGCTCTCTTTATTCATGTAGTTTCAATATACTTGTTTATTCATGATCTCTTTTTGTTCTTTAATTCATGTTGATGGTTATGGTTTATGTGTTCATTATTGAGTTTGATAGCCTATAGTGTTGACACCACATAGGCTATGTTTGTTCATATGCTCACTAATTACCTCTTCATCTACATATGATTATGGTAATTAAGTGGAGATTGATAATCTAAATTTGTTGGTTTATACTCCTAATTAATAGGGGATAGGTCATGCTTAAAGTACAATTCAATTTCAACTTGTTATCATTTTTCATAAAATTAGTAAAGTTGTTTAAGAGGTGTGACAAAATTTGATGGCTTATGTTGGGCTAATCAATAGCACAAATAGGTCATGCTTAGAATAGTCACATAAATTAAATTAACTATTGACCAAAAAGAGAGATCATGGTTTCATTTTATATTGATTCATGTGATCTTGAGAGTGAATTTGTTCCTAAGTTGTCATTTAATCTCTTATTTTTCAACCAACGTTTGTAGTTAATAGTTTGGTATATTTTGCAAATTTTTAGATGTTTAGTTAACATTCTCACTCACATTCGGTTTAATTTGATTGAGTAATTTTAGAATTAATTCTTTCCCTGTGGATCGACCCGTATTCGCCACGTACTACGATTGTACGCCGTGCGCTTGCGGTATTATCACGATATTTCATGTTAACGGTTTTCTAATTTAATAGAATATCCGTTTAGCGAACAAGTTTTTGGCGCCGTTGCCGGGGAACTGGATTTAATTTTGATTATTCTTCGAATTAATTTTCTTGTTTGTTGTTCATATTTCTTTAAAAAAAATGTGTTTTTTTCAGTGTGTGGTTTGTTAGCTTCTTTTTGTTCACTTGCATTTGTGTGTTTGTTGTTTGTGTTCTTTGTTCTTATTTTTTTTATTATTATTAAAAAAAAACATTATTTGTGTGTGTTTTGTGTATTTGCTTTAGTCTTCATATAAAAAAAACTTGTGTTTATTTTGTTTTCTTGTGTGTACTCAATTGTGCATCGTTTGTTTTTGGGGTTTCCATTTGTGATTTTCTTCCTTTTTAAAAAAAAAACAAAAAAAAATCACTTTCCTTTTACTCCCTCTTTAATTTTCTTTCCCTTATTTGCCTTACATTCCCTCATTGTCAACCCTCTTTTTCTTTCCAGTAATTAACCAATTTATTGTTTTCAATTCTTCATTTCTTTCCTCTCTCTCTCTAATTTCTTTCCCAAATTCTCTTCTTAATTACTTTCATTTTTCCCAAAACAAAACAAAATAAAAAAATTATCTTTCTAAGTTCTTCCTACTTGCTGTAATTCTTCCCATTTTTGTGTTTTCAATTTTATTTACTTCCTTCTCTTTCTCCCAGTTACTTCTTTCCTCTTTACAATTCTTGTGAAATAAAAAAAACATCAATTTATTGCTTTCCTTTCTTTTTGTCTCCCTCATTAATTGTCTTCCCGATTTCTGCCTTAATACCTCAATATCCGCACCAAAAATCACATCACTCCACCTACAAAACTTCTTTCTTCATACTCACATCCCCTCATCTTCACTTCAACCCCACTTCAACATCATATCTTCTTCCAAACTCCACCCAATCACACAGTCCGTCCACCATCCACAACTACAATCAGCAAAGTCCATTCACCGTTGACAAAACCATTACATCAACCAAGCTTCACACTTCACAAAACCACATTCCAGTTCATTCAATCATCCACCACGCCACTTTCAATACTTAAATCCTTTCATCCCAAGCAGTTCACACATCTACCCTATAGACTTCAAGCTACAACCACACACTCTTCTCTACAAAGCAAATCGAAGTCCATAACTTTCCTTCTTCATCATACATCCACGCACTGCTTTCTAATCCATACCCCAAATTCAACCATCCACTTCACAAATTCTTCAAGTTCATTCACAAAGCCACAGCTTTCATCACCACAAACAGTTCATGCTCATCACCGTTCAAACAAGTTCGCAGCTAGGTGCCTTGATCTCACCAAACACCCACAAAACCTGAAGACCGAAACCACCGAAGACCCAAATCAGCTGTTCAATTGCAAATCCGCACCCCTGAAACACGCATGCCACCCTTTCCTGTCGAATCAAAATAATTGGTTGCCAAATCGAAGTTCTGAGAACAATTTTGTTTAGCGTATCACCCAAATTTGTTTTCGCAATTTTTTTGTTTGTGCGTGATAATTCTGTTTTTTTACGGAGTGTAATAGTTTTGTTTAGTCGGCTAGGGTATTATTTTTAGTCTCTTAAGTGGGCTTTGGATGCTTCTTTGGTAGACCTGCATTGTTTTGGAAAGTTTGGTTGCCATTTCTGTTTGTGCGCAAGTCTAGTGTGGATGAAACCTTGTTTTTGTGAGTCGATTTGCTTTTGTTTTTTATTTTATTTTTGATTTTATTTTGATTTCACTCATCTTCTTTTCATTTTGATTTTCACTTGAAAAAAAAACACACCATCTTCTTTGTTTTTGTTAGGCTTAGTTTCTTTGCTCTTTCTTTTCTAGCTTAGCTTTAGTTTTTTTGTAATTCCTCTTAGTTTTTGTTTGTATTTTTCTTTCTTTTTGCTTTCTAAAAAAAAAAAAGGAAGTCAAAAAGAGAAAGAGAGAACTCAAACAAAGGCCAAAGCAGAAATAATTCAAGGCTCAAGCAAACAAATCAAGGAATCGAAGTTAAGCAAAGAAATCAGAACTCAGAGGTCAAACAATTGGCAAACACAGTTGACTTTGAATCACAAGCATCACTCATTTTCTCTGAACGGACAGCCATACCCCACTGTAAAATTTTCTAAACTTTACAGGGTGCTGCAGTTGCTTAAATAAATATAAACATTGCTTGTAAAGATTTTTCTGCAGGTGCTGTGGCTCGCTTGTAAAAAAATTCTTTTCTGCGATTTATCATTCTGTGATTGTTCTGTGGTTGATTATTTTGCCTGTTGATGTGTGGGTGGGATTTTTTTTTTAAATGAACGTGGGATAAATTGGAAAGTTTTGTTTTTGAAATAAATTATTTTTGAAATCAAATCAAGGATTCTCCAAAGCTCATATGACAAAATATTTGTTAAATTGACAATTAGGATTGATACTCTCTGAGGTGTCTAAGGAACAGTAGAGTCTCGAACTCAAACAGGTTCTTCAACCTTCAATTGTTTTTCTACGGTGATTCGTGGCACAATGATAACCCTTGTCCGAACCTGGCCTAGACTTGTATTCATATAATCCGACGTTGTTAATTTTAACATATTATTTTTTAAAGAGCTTTCTTGAAAATGTCTCAATTCCCTTATTCTTACGTATTTTACGATAGTTGTGAAAATCAATATAATCCATATAATTTTACACCAAATTCATGTGGATATTTTAATAACAACTATTGTACAAACAATTTGGATTTTACGCCATCAACTTTTCAGAATTTTCAAAATAATCCTGACTGTACACCACCAAATGTTCAAAATGATGATCAACCCTCAAGTCTTGAAATAAGTCTTCAAGCTCTACGTGAAGAAAGTCAAAGATTTAATGAATCAAGTCAAAGATTAATTGAATTGATGTCCAACAATTCAAGTCGAAAATTTTAAAATAATCAAAATTTGAATTCGCTTCCAAATTCAAATGATTTTGATTATAACCCATCCCAATTAAATTTTGAACTCCAAAATGAATTTCAAATTCAAAATGGAAATGTGAATGAATTTTCAAATGGTTTTGGCAATGGGAATAATTTCAATGATGGTGCGATTAACGATTCGTGTTCTCAGCAAATTCAAACTGAAAATTCTCATGTAAATAATTATAAATTTGATTTTGCTGAGCAAGTGAATGAAATTCACGATAATCACACGAATTTGTTGCTTCAAGACTACTTGAATTTTCGTGAAAAACAAAACAACCAGAACCGAACGTGTGATGATTCAAATGATAATCTACCTTTTCCCACAATTGATGATTTTCAACTAACAACTTTTGAAATTGAGGAAAATCTTAATGAAGTTGTTGAAAACTCTGTGATTGATTTCAATTTAAATTCTCTTGAAAATGAAAACGTCAATCTTCAATTTGATCTTCCTCTCTTAGATTCTGAAAATTTTGAAAATTTAGCAATTTTAGATTGTCAACCTGACAAAAATGATGAAGTTGTTAACAACTATTTAAGTGAGGACAACTTTGATGAGCGAAAACTTCTTAAACTGATTGACGATGATATTGTTGGATCTGAAACTGAAATTGAAACATTTGAAAACTTCGAAATTCTTGAGGATGAAAACAACAAAACTGCTGAATGTGATCTTAAACACAATAACGATTTTTCTGACATTGTTGAAACCCCTTGCGACTTGATCGTTTCAACTAAAGCTCACTATGATCACTTATTTTTCAATGATAAATTTCTGCAGTATATGAACTCTTTTTGGAATAACACTGTTTTTGAGAAAACACGATTTCGAAATTTACTGAAAATTCATTTGTTTGGTTTTAACTTTAGGTTTACGAATGAACCTTTAGTTAACAAAATTTCAAATATCAAAGCAAAACTAAACAATTTTTCTCAAAACAAGTGTGGGGGTGAGAATGATGCACATATCTCTCAATTTATACATCATTTGAACAAGTCAAACTTTGTTTTTGAAACTTTTTCTGAACCCCAGTTCACTGACCTCTCTGTAGTTTCTATAGAAATTCAATTCGATTTTCGGATCAATTGTAAGCTCAAAATTTTAAAATTAGCAACTCAAACTTTTGAAAAAACAAAATTTGTTTTTCCAAATCTGAAATATGATGCAAAATTCTTTATGATTTGGTTTTCTATGCTTAAGCTGTGTCTCATAACCTTAATGAGGCTGATCCATTGGTCCATCGTGGACCGGTTCATCTATTCGATGACTACATATTTTATGCACGCACATTTGGTAAGTCGCACTAACCATTTTTTGTACATATTTCTCTTCCATTCACTCATTGTGTCATGCATTGACTGTGGGGACACAGTCAAAATGAAGTATGGGGGGAGTCTCATTTTCATTCTGTTTTGCATACTTTAAGTTAGCATTTGTTTTTTTTCCTTTCTCTTTTTCCATTTTCTTTTTCTTTTTCTAAAAAAAAGAGTAAAAGTTTCGCACTTCTATTTACTTTTAAATAAGACATGATGGAGTTAGCATATAATTTTGGTCGTTCGATTTAAATATTTGGAAATTTACTTCTCTTAGCGGATAACGAAATGAAAGTTTGAATTATGAGCAAATTTGGTGTAACTGGTATATTGGGAAATTCGTAGATGATGAGTATGAAATGTTTTCTGAATTGTAATCTGATTAAATGAATGGTTGATTTAGACTACTTGCGATAACATTTTAGATTGTTTAAGTGAAGTTGTGCTAAGATATTCTCACTTAACTCTCTCTCTTATGTAAAAAAAATATATGTATATATATAATAATCCAAGGGTATCCAACATTGCTGGTACATCTGGCGTTGGTGTGCAAACCCGCCAAGCTCTTTCCGACACCTTGTTGACAATGTCAACGTCGGTATATCTTGGTCTCATTTTATGAGTTGGACACCTAAGGATTACCGATATCTTGTTGACAAAGTCAGCGTCGGTCTGCACAATCCGCCAAGCTCTGTCCCAAACTCTCACGAGTGTTATACCTTGGTCTTTTCAGTTAGGTGTTTGTAAATAGTAATAATGTAAATATTTTATAATAAAGAGAGAGTAAGCACTTGAAATCCAAGCACACTCTTCACTTATTCGACCTAACTTGTTAACAAAAAGGAAGTTGAGATGTCGTTTTACGATTGTTGATATCGATTACAGAATTCATTTCATATTTGCACTATGTTTCTACCAAAACAACTGGCCAAGCTGGAGGAGTTTGTGATGATAACATGACTTTTGTTTGAAGTTTTGATTAGTAATGGACTTAAATTTTATAGTGACGACCCAAATTTGTGTTAACTCATTCGTGTAATATTTAAAAGTAAATTATCCAATTGTAAATATTTCTTTGAAAACTTGCATTCATCTTGTAAATATTTATGAATCTTGCATTTTGTAAATACTTTTTTTTTGCATTTAACTTTTGGATTTTGTGGGTAGTATCCGCTGAAAACCCTCACGAGACAACACTCGTCCTACAGGGGACACCCAGAGGTTTAACGGCTTGTTGCATACGCTCAATGCAATCGTGCTCCCTACGAAAACGGGTTTAACTTAGTCTTTACTTTATTCAAGGACGAATAAATAGATAAGTGTGGGGGTATTTGATGTGCACGTAAAAATACACATTTATATTCACATATTTATTCTCGTTTAGTGCTAATAAATGTCATATACGGTTATCATGTTTAAACAATAATTGAATTGATTTCAAAACATCATGCATTTATCATCATATAGCGGGAAAATGGTCATTTTTGTGCTTAAATTATTTTGAGAATGTTTACTTGGACATTTTTCATATTTTTGCAGAAATTGGATGCATGTAGAAAAGGACTTCATAAAGATATATATGCATACAAAGGAAAAAAGGGAAAGCAATCAATGGAGAGGGAATGTAATGACCCGCATTTGCAGGGGTATTATGATTAATTTATTTAATTATATCAATGGTGATATAGTGAATTAAAAGGTCGTGGAATTAAAATAATGGTGAATATTTAATTTAAAATAATAAATTAAATAATATATTTAATTCTGAAATAATTAGAATTGGCTGAAATGACGATATGGTGTGAACTGGATCATCTGTGATATGTAATTCAGCTTGGAATTTGAATTTGAATAACGAATATATTCAATCGTCGACAGTTGAACGTATAGTTTATAATATAATTATAAATGAGCTCGAAATGGCGCTGTAGTTCGTAAATTGGCGATTCGAACTTCAACTGAATGTACAGGATTCGTTTTAAACTGGATTTCTGTGAAACAAGAAACGTATGGAGCTGGTGGAGTATATCTTTCTAGTGGAAGAGGAAAATCGGGATTTTCGTCGGGTAGATTTTGAATTACGTCCAAATCAAATTCCAGAAAAGTCGCTGTGAAATTCCTTTATAATCTGCAACGCTTTATTTACGTTATAAAAGGGTTTTCAAAATATTTGAATATCAGGGTTGAATTCAGACGAGGTTCTTTTGGAACATAACGATAATTTAATTTTTAGAATTTTACTGTAATTTTCAATTTATTAAATAAGCACTTTTTATTTTGGAGTATATTGCACCCTATATCGATATTTTTGGGGTTTCACAATATGAGTTAATCTATCGGTATTATTATATTTTTGGGATCACGACACATAGCTAATTACAACGGTATGTTTAGTTCTGTCTAAAATGGTTGAATATAAATAATAATAATATAAAAATGGTAGCTTGAGTTTTAAGCTACAATGTACCCTATAAAATATATTTTTCTTCCTATCCATTGTGCTGAAGGGAACCAGGCCGACAAAGTGATAGAGGATTTACATGTGAATAACACACATGTTCCACTTGACCATACAAAATGTTTAAACTAAATGTACAATTCACGTACCGACTACCTAAGCTAAGACGTGGATGAGTAAAGGCCTCTCAACAAAATAACTAAAAGAAAACTCAACCCTATAAATAAGAATTTACTTTACTCCTTATGACCTAAATCAAAACTCCATCTTCTGTAGGAAATAAATGAGCCGCCGTCTTCAGCAAATATTTGTGAGGAGATCGAACTTCAAAATTCGATTTAAAATCGAATAAAAATCAAAAGAAATCTAAAACCAGTTCTGTGCATTCCTTTAAGCTTATACTCCTCTTCTCTCGACTTTGGCATGGTTCGATCTCAAAATCCTGAAACACGTGTGACTACATCGAGATTTAGGGTTCGAACTATCGTTCGTTTTAGACACTAAGATGATGGGGAGATGTTGACGGACATGATAACAGCATCGGTGGAGACCGAGATCTGAATGAATGAAACACAAGGGGTTGGACGGAGATGATAGTATGGGGGCGAGTGGAGCAAGACAGGGAGGAAGGTACGGATCTGTTTTTGATTAAGCAAAGAGGGAAAAGGCGGGGAAGGTGATTTAATGATTTAAGAGGGTCAGGCGTATTTTCCTTGCATGGGGAAAAATGGAAGTTTGCATTTCGTTGAGAAAGAAAAATATACTGGAGCGGTGGTCTTTTGTGAGTGGAGATGGCACTGTAGCGGGTTCTGTTTTTGGTTAGAGCGGACGTGAGCAGCAAGGTGAAATCAGTTCGTTAATAGCGTGAACAAGGAGTCGCGTTATCTTGATAAAGGAGAAACATAATGTGGTGGAGTCCGGAAAATTTCGGTCATGGCCATTTGACGGGATACGCAAGTTAGGATGTGGAGTAGCGGCATGGAAGTTTGTGTACAGAAGTGCGGTTTCTTTTTGGAACATGGAAGAAGTGATAGAATGGGGTCAGTGGAGGATTCAATAGTATCGAAAATAATGGTGTGAAATACTGGAAAGAAATTCGGTTTTTGAAGTTGGAGAACCAAACTTGTCTGAAAGGATATGGGGGAGGAAGAAGGGCGTGAAGGGTTGGGCTTTTCAAATGGTACGTGGGCCGGGAAATAAAGGGGGGGGCCCAATTATTAAATATAATTAAAGTCTAGTTTAATTTATAATGTGTATTAACTTGAACTTGTCATATCTTATACATACGGTATCGGAATTGAACGAAACTGGATCTGGCAGGATCGTATGGACGGGAGCTACACAGTGGAGCTGACTGCGAGCGAATTCGACCTCGTTACAATTTATAGCAAAATAAATTGTCCGTCTGAATCAAGCGACAATTATCGTTATTAACGATGATCGTCCAATGTGAGTAAATCTCACTAACTTTGAACAGTTTATAATTTCATGTTGTATTTTTAGAACTGTTAGATATTGGTTGATTTACTGTATGTTGACTGTTTGATTGAACTGCTAGTCAGTTAGTTAAATTTTCTATATTGATTCTGTTTAACAGAATATATCATATAGAACTGAAAAGTGATGTTATCTATATTGTTTAACATCTGTGATGCAGGGAAACAGGTTGGAGGAATCCGACTGGATTCCTCAACATTTATTTTACTGTTTTCATATATTGTGATATATGATGTGTTATATAATCAGTTATGATTATGGGTGTTGGAATGATATTGATCATTGTTATTCGATATTTTAATTATCATAAGAAACCCTGGGATGTAAAAAAAAGAAGTATTTCAATGTATATTGAAATAAAGGAATTTTATAAAATCACAGGATTTTATAAAAGGAATTATTTATAAAACAAACACGGTTTTATAAAAGGGATATTTATTTAGAAAATAAATAGAAATAGAAAAGGAATATTTATATAGAAAATAAATAGAAGTTATAAATAGGAAATATTTGTAACGGTAAATAAACAGTTATAAATAGGAAATATTTGTAACGGTAAATAAACAGTTGTAAATAGGAAATATTTGTAACGGTAAATAAACAGTTATAAATAGGAAATATTTGTAACGGTAAATAAACAGTTATAAATAGGAAATATTTGTAACGGTAAATAAACAGTTGTAAATAGGAAATATTTGTAACGGTAAATAAACAGTTATAAATAGGAAATATTTGTAACGGTAAATAAACAGTTGTAAATAGGAAATATTTGTAACGGTAAATAGAAGTTGTAAATAGGAAATATTTGTAACGGTAAGTAAACGTTAAAAAAGGGAAATAGTTGTAACGGAAAACGTAGTTTATCAAAAGGAGTTAATCAAACGTAGTTTATAAAAAGGGGTTAATCGGATATAGAAATTAAGAAGTGAAGTTAAACAAAAATTAGAAACTGACTAGAGATTGGTAAGTTGAATAGTTTTCTGAGTGTTGATCTGATGTTGGTTTCGGCCTTCGGGGTTTATACTTAGAGAATTATTCTCTTACTAGTTTACAGTTAGGGACTAATAGTTGTGGAATGGTAGTGATGCGTAAATGAGGATTGGAGATGTTTTCCAATGTTGAAACGTATATTTTCTAATATAGAAAATATGGAAATATGAATATATATATATATATATATATATGATTGATGATTGGATCGATAATTCCATTTGGAATTAAGATCGTTGTTTGTACACCGACATGTTTTCATTTGATAGTTAAATCACAGACTATCGAAGTTTTGACCATTTTACTTTGTAAGTATGGAGAGACCGGTTGGATTATTATCCGAAGAACCACTCCGTATCGACATAAGCGTTGTGATCAAATACGATGAAGATAATTGAAGACGGAGTAAAGTGCAAGGGCTGTCCTGTTTACAGAATAGTGCCTTCGGTTTCGTTCAGTCCCAGAACGAACGTATATGGACGAATGTCTGACAGAATAGTTCCAATGATCGAAAGAGTTGGACTGTACAAATATATATGGTGGCCAACGGATTTATTCCCTTCGCATAATATCCAGAATCTATTTGTGCAGATCCAACTAATGATTAACGGATCTGATAATGTGGCATTCAAAGCGATCGTGTTATCAATGAATGGAAAGTAAGCGTAGCTTCTAGCCTCAACATCCGATAAATGACAAAAATCGGGCAGGCAGCATGGCTAAGTCGGTCGCACCGAAGTAGGGTGTATAATCACCTATCTAGAGAATATTCATTTGCTTCTTTAATCTATCAATGCTGTCCCATATATATACGGGAAACAGTTGCTGATCCCGACCGTTGGTGATGTACATTCGATACACTCAAGCGAAATGAGTGGTCGGTCATGTGTGGCTGAGTTGCAAGATGTTCTTGTTGAACTCCAGTGTATCGTTCCTAGAGTACACTGATCGGAAGGTGATTCCATACCTTGTCATAGTTGGAAACCCAATCATCCAATGCGCACCTGCGGTTTTGATTGTATCCTATATATGTAGAACGTGAGATGCAAGCGTTTCTACTAGACTGGTATCTATTTGTATTTAGACATTATCATAATATCAGAATGATATTGCTTTTCAAAGATGTTTGGATTCTCATAAGGGAAAAACCCGTTCCGTATTCACGGCGTGGTCTTATGAGATATCATATACCTGTTTAAATGATTTGAGTTTACTCACACCAGTCACATGACTGACCCGGAGTTTATTTGTTTTGTCTTCCCTAAACTCTTGGGTGCCTAAATTTGTACGGGCAGTCAAGTAGTCGGGATTTACAGATGCACTTGGAGAGCTTGGAGCAGGAGGCTTCAGCATTCGATAGCTATTATTTATTCCGCTGTGATGTTATATGTTGTACTCTGAAAATGGTATGTATAAACAGTTATAACTTTGTATTTCAAAAGTTATGTTATATTTTATTCGTTCCGCTGTGAGATTCGTGTTACTCTGATGTTGTTGTTGTCTTCTTCTTCTTCTTCTATTCTAAGTTTCTATCTTATCTATCCTCACCCTCTATCTTCTTTCTATTAGTTTCTTGAATTTCCAGTGCAATTTGGGGTTGGACTTGTGTTATTTAGTCAGCTCAAATTGGACCGGATTTTCGGGTCACTACAGTTGGTATCAGAGCTTAAGTTAAGAATTACTTGGCTCTGTGGCGTGACTCGGTAGAGATAGGGTTAGTAATACCCTAGACTGAGATTGAGTGTATATATACGAGTGAACGTATTTGTATATGATATAAAAATAATTTTATATTATGGAGATTTGTTGGTTGAGTCGTTTATGAGTTCTGGTCGATCAGTTTGATCCACTGTATCGGTAGGAGTTACTAAACACTTGAATACAATGAACCATCATGGTATGTTTTGAAAGAGGGTAAACGAAATAGTTTACCCAACGTATATTTTGATATATATTGGATATATTGGTTGTTATTATAATCGAGTAAGATTATAAAGCAAAATGGTTATGTAAATAACCAATCAAAATTCATATAAGTGAAATACGTGAAATCAGATGAGTTAAATCTGAAATTTAAACCAGAATTGAAGTTAAGACTCTGGAGAATTGGATAAGTGTTTGTAAATGGATTGGGATTAAAAATAAGGAAAATTTAAGATCCTGGGAGATTTTAAATTGTTTTACAAGCAGTGTGAATTATATTTTGAAATGGATTTCAAAGTGGAAATGTTTAGAAATGGTTTTATAGTATTGAACTCACTTCGATCGCTGGAAAATAGATTCTGATGATGACAGCTGCATCATCAGTATTCATTTTCAAGTTGTAAGTGACGGATTACTACCATAGATACTGTTTTAAATTTGTTTTGGGAAATACAAGTTGTGTTGAATTTCAAAAAGGAAAGTTTGGTTTTTGAAAAGAGCAAACTGTTTAAAGACTCTCAGGGAAAGACTGTTTGAATTAAAAACAAATTTAATAGAAATTTGTGAAAGAAAATTTGAATTAAAGTAAAGCCAGTAAAGTGGTAACTGAAATTGAATTAGAATGATATCAAGACAAATTAGATTGTGAGATTTCAAATTCGAAGTGTAATGTGATAATCAAGTTAAGAGCTGGGAATCGAGAAGAAACTCGAGTTGAAATGATATTTGGCTTGGTAAAAAGCGAATGGTTGTGTTGGAGATGAAAGTGATTTCAGAATTTGATTGGGATAACATTGGTATATGCTGAGTTGATAGCATATGGAAGTGATAGAGTTGATATGCCCGACAAAAAGGTACAAGTTTATATTTCATACGGTATGAGATTTTGATAAGCCGAATTGGCAAGCCGCTTGGCTGTTTGATTTTCTTTTGGGTTGGAGATGGCCCAGAGAGGCGAGTGGTGGTTTGACGTATTGACCAGTACAAAGGAGGTGCTGGCGAAATTTTTCAAAGAGTTAAGGCGTTAGAAAATTTTCAGGATATTTGAAAATTTTCGTTGATAAGAATTAAATAAATAATTTAATTGAAATTAAATTAGTTCAGTTGAAACTGAAGTTAATAAGTGAACAAATATGTTCTAACCAGTCGATAGGGTCGTTCTCTACCTTTTAGCAATTTCGAGGACGAAATTATTTTAAGTGGGGAAGATTGTAATGACCCGCATTTGCAGGGGTATTATGATTAATTTATTTAATTATATCAATGGTGATATAGTGAATTAAAAGGTCGTGGAATTAAAATAATGGTGAATATTTAATTTAAAATAATAAATTAAATAATATATTTAATTCTGAAATAATTAGAATTGGCTGAAATGACGATATGGTGTGAACTGGATCATCTGTGATATGTAATTCAGCTTGGAATTTGAATTTGAATAACGAATATATTCAATCGTCGACAGTTGAACGTATAGTTTATAATATAATTATAAATGAGCTCGAAATGGCGCTGTAGTTCGTAAATTGGCGATTCGAACTTCAACTGAATGTACAGGATTCGTTTTAAACTGGATTTCTGTGAAACATGAAACGTGTGGAGCTGGTGGAGTATATCTTTCTAGTGGAAGAGGAAAATCGGGATTTTCGTCGGGTAGATTTTGAATTATGTCCAAATCAAATTCCAGAAAAGTCGCTGTGAAATTCCTTTATAATCTGCAACGCTTTATTTACGTTATAAAAGGGTTTTCAAAATATTTGAATATCAGGGTTGAATTCAGACGAGGTTCTTTTGGAACATAACGATAATTTAATTTTTAGAATTTTACTGTAATTTTCAATTTATTAAATAAGCACTTTTTATTTTGGAGTATATTGCACCCTATATCGATATTTTTGGGGTTTCACAATATGAGTTAATCTACCGGTATTATTATATTTTTGGGATCACGACACATAGCTAATTACAACGGTATGTTTAGTTCTGTCTAAAATGGTTGAATATAAATAATAATAATATAAAAATGGTAGCTTGAGTTTTAAGCTACAATGTACCCTATAAAATATATTTTTCTTCCTATCCATTGTGCTGAAGGGAACCAGGCCGACAAAGTGATAGAGGATTTACATGTGAATAACACACATGTTCCACTTGACCATACAAAATGTTTAAACTAAATGTACAATTCACGTACCGACTACCTAAGCTAAGACGTGGATGAGTAAAGGCCTCTCAACAAAATACCTAAAAGAAAACTCAACCCTATAAATAAGAATTTACTTTACTCCTTATGACCTAAATCAAAACTCCATCTTCTGTAGGAAATAAATGAGCCGCCGTCTTCAGCAAATATTTGTGAGGAGATCGAACTTCAAAATTCGATTTAAAATCGAATAAAAATCAAAAGAAATCTAAAACCAGTTCTGTGCATTCCTTTAAGCTTATACTCCTCTTCTCTCGATTTTGGCATGGTTCGATCTCAAAATCCTGAAACACGTGTGACTACATCGAGATTTAGGGTTCGAACTATCGTTCGTTTTAGACACTAAGATGATGGGGAGATGTTGACGGACATGATAACAGCATCGGTGGAGACCGAGATCTGAATGAATGAAACACAAGGGGTTGGACGGAGATGATAGTATGGGGGCGAGTGGAGCAAGACAGGGAGGAAGGTACGGATCTGTTTTTGATTAAGCAAAGAGGGAAAAGGCGGGGAAGGTGATTTAATGATTTAAGAGGGTCAGGCGTATTTTCCTTGCATGGGGAAAACTGGACGTTTGCATTTCGTTGAGAAAGAAAAATATATTGGAGCGGTGGTCTTTTGTGAGTGGAGATGGCACTGTAGCGGGTTCTGTTTTTGGTTAGAGCGGACGTGAGCAGCAAGGTGAAATCAGTTCGTTAATAGCGTGAACAAGGAGTCGCGTTATCTTGATAAAGGAGAAACATAATGTGGTGGAGTCCGGAAAATTTCGGTCATGGCCATTTGACGGGATACGCAAGTTAGGATGTGGAGTAGCGGCATGGAAGTTTGTGTACAGAAGTGCGGTTTCTTTTTGGAACATGGAAGAAGTGATAGAATGGGGTCAGTGGAGGATTCAATAGTATCGAAAATAATGGTGTGAAATACTGGAAAGAAATTCGGTTTTTGAAGTTGGAGAACCAAACTTGTCTGAAAGGATATGGGGGAGGAAGAAGGGCGTGAAGGGTTGGGCTTTTCAAATGGTACGTGGGCCGGGAAATAAAGGGGGGGCCCAATTATTAAATATAATTAAAGTCTAGTTTAATTTATAATGTGTATTAACTTGAACTTGTCATATCTTATACATACGGTATCAGAATTGAACGAAACTGGATCTGGCAGGATCGTATGGACGGGAGCTACACAGTGGAGCTGACTGCGAGCGAATTCGACCTCGTTACAATTTATAGCAAAATAAATTGTCCGTCTGAATCAAGCGACAATTATCGTTATTAACGATGATCGTCCAATGTGAGTAAATCTCACTAACTTTGAACAGTTTATAATTTCATGTTGTATTTTTAGAACTGTTAGATATTGGTTGATTTACTGTATGTTGACTGTTTGACTGAACTGCTAGTCAGTTAGTTAAATTTTCTATATTGATTCTGTTTAACAGAATATATCATATAGAACTGAAAAGTGATGTTATCTATATTGTTTAACATCTGTGATGCAGGGAAACAGGTTGGAGGAATCCGACTGGATTCCTCAACATTTATTTTACTGTTTTCATATATTGTGATATATGATGTGTTATATAATCAGTTATGATTATGGGTGTTGGAATGATATTGATCATTGTTATTCGATATTTTAATTATCATAAGAAACCCTGGGATGTAAAAAAAAGAAGTATTTCAATGTATATTGAAATAAAGGAATTTTATAAAATCACAGGATTTTATAAAAGGAATTATTTATAAAACAAACACGGTTTTATAAAAGGGATATTTATTTAGAAAATAAATAGAAATAGAAAAGGAATATTTATTTAGAAAATAAATAGAAGTTATAAATAGGAAATATTTGTAACGGTAAATAAACAGTTATAAATAGGAAATATTTGTAACGGTAAATAAACAGTTGTAAATAGGAAATATTTGTAACGGTAAATAAACAGTTATAAATAGGAAATATTTGTAACGGTAAATAAACAGTTATAAATAGGAAATATTTGTAACGGTAAATAAACAGTTGTAAATAGGAAATATTTGTAACGGTAAATAAACAGTTATAAATAGGAAATATTTGTAACGGTAAATAAACAGTTGTAAATAGGAAATATTTGTAACGGTAAATAGAAGTTGTAAATAGGAAATATTTGTAACGGTAAGTAAACGTTAAAAAAGGGAAATAGTTGTAACGGAAAACGTAGTTTATCAAAAGGAGTTAATCAAACGTAGTTTATAAAAAGGGGTTAATCGGATATAGAAATTAAGAAGTGAAGTTAAACAAAAATTAGAAACTGACTAGA
Organism: Allium sativum; assembly: GCA_030737875.1. Classification (NCBI taxonomy): domain Eukaryota; kingdom Viridiplantae; phylum Streptophyta; class Magnoliopsida; order Asparagales; family Amaryllidaceae; genus Allium; species Allium sativum. The sequence continues at coordinate 257,791,950 of CM060911.1, read as the reverse complement.
GATTGGTAAGTTGAATAGTTTTCTGAGTGTTGATCTGATGTTGGTTTCGGCCTTCGGGGTTTATACTTAGAGAATTGTTCTCTTACTAGTTTACAGTTAGGGACTAATAGTTGTGGAATGGTAGTGATGCGCAAATGAGGATTGGAGATGTTTTCCAATGTTGAAACGTATATTTTCTAATATAGAAAATAAGGAAATATGAATATATATATATATATATGATTGATGATTGGATCGATAATTCCATTTGGAATTAAGATCGTTGTTTGTACACCGACATGTTTTCATTTGATAGTTAAATCACAGACTATCGAAGTTTTGACCATTTTACGTTGTAAGTATGGAGAGACCGGTTGGATTATTATCCGAAGAACCACTCCGTATCGACATAAGCGTTGTGATCAAATACGATGAAGATAATTGAAGACGGAGTAAAGTGCAAGGGCTGTCATGTTTACAGAATAGTGCCTTCGGTTTCGTTCAGTCCCAGAACGAACGTATATGGACGAATGTCTGACAGAATAGTTCCAATGATCGAAAGAGTTGGACTGTACAAATATATATGGTGGCCAACGGATTTATTCCCTTCGCATAATATCCAGAATCTATTTGTGCAGATCCAACTAATGATTAACGGATCTGATAATGTGGCATTCAAAGCGATCGTGTTATCAATGAATGGAAAGTAAGCGTAGCTTCTAGCCTCAACATCCGATAAATGACAAAAATCGGGCAGGCAGCATGGCTAAGTCGGTCGCACCGAAGTAGGGTGTATAATCACCTATCTAGAGAATATTCATTTGCTTCTTTAATCTATCAATGCTGTCCCATATATATACGGGAAACGGTTGCTGATCCCGACCGTTGGTGATGTACATTCGATACACTCAAGCGAAATGAGTGGTCGGTCATGTGTGGCTGAGTTGCAAGATGTTCTTGTTGAACTCCAGTGTATCGTTCCTAGAGTACACTGATCGGAAGGTGATTCCATACCTTGTCATAGTTGGAAACCCAATCATCCAATACGCACCTGCGGTTTTGATTGTATCCTATATATGTAGAACGTGAGATGCAAGCGTTTCTACTAGACTGGTATCTATTTGTATTTAGACATTATCATAATATCAGAATGATATTGCTTTTCAAAGATGTTTGGATTCTCATAAGGGAAAAACCCGTTCCGTATTCACGGCTTGGTCTTATGAGATATCATATACCTGTTTAAATGATTTGAGTTTACTCACACCAGTCACATGACTGACCCGGAGTTTATTTGTTTTGTCTTCCCTAAACTCTTGGGTGCCTAAATTTGTACGGGCAGTCAAGTAGTCGGGATTTACAGATGCACTTGGAGAGCTTGGAGCAGGAGGCTTCAGCATTCGATAGCTATTATTTATTCCGCTGTGATGTTATATGTTGTACTCTGAAAATGGTATGTATAAACAGTTATAACTTTGTATTTCAAAAGTTATGTTATATTTTATTCGTTCCGCTGTGAGATTCGTGTTACTCTGATGTTGTTGTTGTCTTCTTCTTCTTTTATTCTAAGTTTCTATCTTATCTATCCTCACCCTCTATCTTCTTTCTATTAGTTTCTTGAATTTCCAGTGCAATTTGGGGTTGGACTTGTGTTATTTAGTCAGCTCAAATTGGACCGGATTTTCGGGTCACTACAGGGAATCAATTCAAATAGAGGGAATCAATTCAAAAAGAGGAAATCAATTCAAATAGAGAATTAAAGGAGGACCCTATTCACTCTCCTTCCTTCTTTAGTGGATACACAAAATTATGGCTTCATGAATCACTATTGCTAAAAGACAAGATGCAGCTTGAAGTGGGGGCATTCTGGGTAGCGTGCAAAAAGTTAATTTAGGGTTTTCCCTCATGTATAAATAACCTATGTATGATAATGTAAAAAATCATATTGGATTTTTAGTTGAGAGTGGAGGCTGAAATAAATCTCTTTTTTTAGCTTATATTTTCTTTTATTTCTTTAATGTTGCAAACTACATTTGTTGTTAAAATACCAAACATGAGAGGCTAAATCCCTACAACTTAGGGATAATGAAGCTCTCTTTATTCATCTAGTTTCAATATACTTGTTTATTCATGATCTCTTTTTGTGCTTTAATTCATGTTGATGGTTATGGTTTATGTGTTCATTATTGAGTTTGATAGCCTATAGTGTTGACACCACATAGGCTATGTTTGTTCATATGCTCACTAATTACCTCTTCATCTACATATGATTATGGTAATTAAGTGGAGACTGAAAATCTAAATTTGTTGGTTTATACTCCTAATTAATAGGGGATAGGTCATGCTTAAAGTACAATTCAATTTCAACTTGTTATCATTTTTCATAAAATTAGTAAAGTTGTTTAAGAGGTGTGACAAAATTTGATGGCTTATGTTGGGCTAATCAATAGCACAAATAGGTCATGCTTAGAATAGTCACATCAATTAAATTAACTATTGACCAAAAAGAGAGATCATGGTTTCATTTTATATTGATTCATGTGATCTTGAGAGTGAATTTGTTCCTAAGTTGTCATTTAATCTCTTATTTTTCAACCAACGTTTGTAGTTAATAGTTTGGTATATTTTGCTAATTTTTAGATGTCTAGTTAACATTCTCACTCACTTTCGGTTTAATTTGATTGAGTAATTTTAGAATTAATTCTTTCCCTGTGGATGGACCCGTATTCGCCACGTACTACGATTGTATGCCGTGCGCTTGCGGTATTATCACGATATTTCATGTTAACGGTTTTCTAATTTAATAGAATATCCGTTTAGCGAAGAGTGCTTCATGTCATGTTGATGTTATTGGTTTTTATGTGTTTATTATTGAGTTTACTAGCCTATATTGGTTGCACAAATAGGTTATACTTAGTCATATGTTCATTAAGTACCTCTTCATCTACGTATGATGATGGTGATTAAGTGGATGTTGAAATAAAAATTTGATGGTCTATAGTTCTAATTAATTGTTTATAGGCCATGCTTAAAGTATATTTCACTTTCATTATGTTGTCATTTTTCATTAGAACTAGTAAGGTGATTTAGTGGGTATGTTATAGTTTGATAGTTTTTTAGTGCTAATTAATAGCATAAATAAGCTATACTTATAATAATCATATCAACTAAATTCACAAATGGCCAAAAAAGAGGTCATGGTTTCATTTTATGTTGATTCATGTGATCTAGAGAGTGGAATTATTCCTAGGTTCCCATTTATTCTCATAGTTTATTATCAATTTTACTAGTTTAGTTGTAGTTGTAGCTAATATGTCTCTTCATATTGTTTTAATTTGATGGAGTAGAATCTAAAATTATTTCTCTGTGGATCGACCCATATTCTCCACGTACTACAAGTCTACGACGCGTGCTTGCGGTTTTATACACTTTACGACGGATTTCTATTCAACAAAATATTCGCCATCGAACAGATAACCATAAAAAGTTTCCGGGGATTGAGTTTACTTAAGTGCATCCCTCCGTTAGGAGAAGAGTTTTTGTAAAGGATTAAGTTGGCTAAGTGAGTAGGTAAAACTCCATAGAAGGACAAGATAAAGCCCGAGTCCTTTCTGTTTATTGAAGAGCTTCCTAAAGATTCTGACAATAGAGAAGAAGAAGACACAATTGTTGATGAAGAGACGGGAGGTGATGGGAGTCAGCGGGATGAGCCTGACAGAGATGGTGGAGACTCTTCTTCTGCTGCTGTAGAGATACCTGATTCTGAGGGAATCAACATTGACTCTGTGAGCACCTTATCTGCTCGAGATCCGATTTAAGCCCTTTCCAAGGAGGATGATTCTTTCAGGCTAAAGGATAAAGAAACTTCTGCTCACTCGATATCCCTGCCACATAGGTATGGCTTTCACTCTCGAAATATTTTCTCCCTTCTTGAATTTATATCAATGATTGGCTTCATCATATTGCGGCAGACCCTTGCTTCCTCGAAGTTGTAAGTCAGAGTAATGCTTTATATGCATCGCCTTTGGCTACAGAGGGTTTTCAGAGAGTTTATTTTGTAGACCTAGGGAAAATCATCAACTAGAAAAGCTTAGAAGTGTTTGCATAAGATACTTCCAACTCCTTCATGACTTGTGATTCCGTTTTCAGTAACACTTATGATCAGTTGATTGTATTAATGTATAATATGGATGGTATATGCAAAGACTAGCAAACTTGTACTATCATGATCTTGTGGATGTGTATATTTGCTGAAACAATTTAGGACTTGTATGGTAAACGTTCATGTACTTATTTTCCTTTGATAAATATAATAGTACTAGTATCATTGTTTGGCAAATAGATTTTATACATCATTATACTTCATCTTGTCTTTGAGTAGGAAGACTAATTCCAGATCCCCTCCTCTCAGTTCGGGGAGGTACCGTTGATAACTGCGGGTTGCAAAGATATTTCTGAGGACGTTCTCCTTTCGAGATGGAAAAGGTTGTACTATCTCCAAAAGATAACCAATTGAAACCTTAAGGTACAGGTATCCTTCTTAGAGAGCCAACTCAAAGAGAAAGATAAGACTATCCATAAGCTGCAATACCTGCTAAGGTTGGTACTTCTACTAGCTTAGATATGTAGATTAGAAAATTGCTTCATTGAATTGACGAGCTAGAAACTGAATTGGCGAAGAAGAAGGCAGGTTACGCCTCTCTAGAATTTGCTTTAAAGAATCCTGACTCAGATTAACGGGCTTGGTTGCTAGGAATTTTTTTTGTATGTCAAATGTGATACAACACTAGCGTGTCTTCAATGCAGAACTCTTAAGATGGTAGTTATATGTATGCGACAATTTATGAAATAGTTTTATAAACAAGTTTGTATATTGTGTGGATATCACTTAGTATGTGATATTCTTCCTTGCCTAGGGATGTTCTCTTTTCATAGCCTTTTTGTACCATTCTGCACAAATTTAACACACTCTATTAGGTGTTAGCTCATAAGGCGCATATGATACATTGCTTGCTCTTTGTTGAAGTTAATAGTATCATGATATCGAACACACGATAAGATAACAAGCCTATTTATATTTTCTGCACTAGTAAGTGATACTTACTTGAGCTCTCCCTTGAATTTATGTTCTATCGTAGTGTGGTTACTTGTATCGTATATGCATTTGACATAGAAAATAATGACTTGATGTATGTACGATTTAAGGAAATCTCCCTGAGCAATATGGAAGATCACCGTCTTTGCTTTAGGCCCTCTTATTAATAGGCTGCAGCCATTGTGTTGATGGTATATTCCTTCCTTAAGGATTAGAACCTTATGTCCCAGATTAGGGTATTAAAGGTAGAATTCCATAAATCTCTTTCTGGTAGCAATAGGGCTTTGATCCATATTTTGGACTAGGGCATAATACCAAAAATATTCTTCTGGAAATAATAGAAGTCTTGAACCAACCTAGATTCAGGTTATTAAAAAGACCGAATATCCCTTTTTGGCAATGTTCAAAATCCCGAACCGACCTACATTTGGGTATTTAAGGCAAGACCGGAAATCCACTTCCGGTAATAACTGAGATCCGAACCCACCTAGATTCAGGTATTTAAAATAGGAAAATAGAGACCACTTCTAGCATTAGTTTTGTTACCCCTCTTTGGGTTTAATTTATGAAGCAGAGGGTGTACGTGCTTCGTAAGCCACTCTCAGGGATTTTGACTATCAAAGCAAAGGATGTACGTGCTTTGTCGTCCATTCTCTGGGCATGTGCATCTGGTGCACTTGGCTAACTTATCCACAAGCAGGGCCCAAGGAATTACCCGACCTTCCTCTAGGAGGCACCTTATCCTGACCATCATAGGCGCTGATAAGGTCTTAGATGCTTAAATCGGGGAATCGTAGACGCGGAATTAAGGCTTACTCTTTTGAAGCTCTACCCTGACAATCGTAGGCGATGATAGAAGCTTACACTCCAACCCCCACCAAGGGGTGCCTTATCCCTGCCACCATAGGCGATGATAAGAGTTTGTGTTCCCTTCTGCGGGTAACGCGAAACATAAGCAGAGGTAGGACTTTCTCTTCTACGAGCAGAGGTAGGACATGCTTAGTTCGTAGCAGAGGCAGAGCGTACTCTTCTACGAGCAGAGGAAGGGCATGCTAATTAGATGCTCTATCCTAACCATTTCTAGTATCGATTAGAGGCTTACACTTTTGATGCTTTAACCTGGCCCTTTTTTATTAGGGCACGGAGAAAGGGTTACTGATAACCCTCCTCCGGGGTGCCTTGCCCTGGCCAACTCGTTGGTGAAAGGGTTTTAATCCATTTGTGATTTGACCTACCTTGGGTTATTTTGAATTCTTTAGAGGGTTTCCATACCCTTAGTTATGTATATAATCCTTTTCCTAAGGATTTTATTGGACTTAGTTTGATCCTTTTACAAAGTCCTGCAATTGTCCTTGATTGATGAACTTGATGGTTATCCCTTCTAGAATTCTGCAATGGTTAGTTTCATGTCCATTCATCATATGATAGTGACAGTAAGGCCCTCCCAATTTCCTTTCCTACTTGGGCTTCTTCTTTGCGGACGACCAATAATTGAGTTTTTTCTTGGTTAGGAATTAAATGTTTCCCATTGAGGTCATAAGGTGACACCCATTTGGCATTCTTGGTATAAGGTACTTTCCTTCTTGTTGGAACTTAAACCTTTTACTACTGAACCTTGTCACTTTATTTATACCCTTACTTCTCCTTTTCAAGATACACTAAGGTTGGAATGCTATCTTTTTAGCCCATTTGAAAGAAAAGTGGCTAAAGTCCTTTATTATTAATCATTCGAGGACCATATATCCCTTTGGTTTGGTCATGGATAGCTTTCCTTGTATGGGTGAAGGGGTTAAGCTCCCTTGACATAGAACCACTTAGAGTAAAGACTAATATTTTTCCTATATTGGAAGGTTTCACATTCCAATAATCAAAATCGTATTGCTCTACATCCTTTTTTCCATTTGATTATTCGCAAGGCTGCCATTCTTAACCTTTGTTCTTCCACCACTCTTAGGTCAGTAGTACCTTACATAGCTATTGAGATCCAAAAGACTCTCATTGGGACCTTTTGCCCATAATCTTGCTTCTTCCAAGCTTAGTCCAATCCTAGACGGAGGTGAACAATTAGATATGTGGTGGTTAACCACAAGGTCGGAGGTCCAAGCCCTCCTTCTAGCACCAAAATGTTAACGATATTTTCTGCCAACACCGAAGATAAGTCTACGGAAGTGGACCTAAGGAGTAAATGGAGTTATTTAGTTCCCACAAGCTTGAGTTAGTTCACCGTTTCCTAGATATTAAGGTTTAAAGTCCGAAAGATTAGTTACTCTTCCCTCAAAGGGGTGAGTATCACGCTTAGGTGACTTAAGAACCAATAGTTATCTCAGGACAAGGTTTTCCTAAGCACAACACTTGATAAAAGGCTAAATAGCCTATAGGAAGAGGTTTCACAATAACTTGGCGGAAGGGTTAAACTTGTGAAGGAAACCATTGCCTTGTAGAAAGCATAAGGCACGTTGTGTAGGAAGCAGCTAAGAAACTCATAAGAGACTCATAAGAAACTCATAAGAAATATGTTAAGTGTCGACCCACTCTTTATTGCTCACTGATTTGGATTACATATGAGTATACAAAGGAGATCCGCAAATTGATTTAGAAATTAGGGTTTACTCTAGAAGAAAAGAGTACAAGATTGAGAAATGAGAATTCAACCCCCAAAATATGACCCCTAAGGTCTTATTTATAGACAAATCGGGACCCATTTTTCCATTGGACCAATAGAAGCCCATGTTAGCCGCTTTTCCTTTTGGTTCCGGTTGCTTTGGCTCTTGGCCACTCTTTAGCTTTGGATGTAACATGGCTTTCAGGATGCCGGTCTCGGCTCTCGGAAGGATGGCCTCGGGTTTAGAAGCTCTTCTTTGATGTTATTTATATCTCCTTCGTATCGATACCAAGCCTGTTGGTATGGATAGCTTTGAGAAAGGCTTTCGGTTATGATCTCTCGGTCTTGCTTTAATTCTCTGTGAAGTTTCGCTTTGTGAGTTGGATATTTAAGCTTCGGGTGTTATCACCTCTTTTCGGTATCGACACCAAGCAAGTTAGTGTAGATTGCCTTTTTCTTTTAGAATTAGATTTGCCTTCGGTAGACCTCCAGCATGAGTTTCGGTCCTTCCGAAAGGATACTTCCAAAGCAAAATTAGTTGACTTTGTTGAATAACGAGATTTTGATCGATGCCAACAAATGAAGCTATTATGGGAATCGAATCATAAAGATAAGGTTTTATATATATGTGTACATTGAGTCATGTTAGAATTATGTTAAAATCTATCCTCAAGTATACACGAATGTGCTAATCAAGTTATATATATATATATATATATATATATGAAAACCTTCAAAAAAGCCAGATTGTGCAGAAAATGACCTACCGGTCGACTGGTAGGAAATCCACCAGTCGACTGGTCAAGGTATCTCTGCACATAACGGCTAGTTTTAAAAGTATTATATAAATAAATTATTTCTTCCAGTCAACTGATGATTTTTAACCAGTTGACTGATTCGACCCAGAACTTATTTTCTGAAGAGTTGCTTCCATTCATGAAGAGATTCCTCTTCATTAATCAAAGGAAATGGACATATCTTTTTCTTGAAAAACTCTTCGTGAAAGATTGCTACCCTTATACTATTATATAAACAACTTCAATCATGTTTTAGAATCACCGAATTTTAATATATTTACTGATCATCATTCTATTCTCTCTATTTACATTCTTTGCAAATAAAAGCTCTCCATTTCAAATACTTTTTGAATTCGTGAATCAATTCAATATCATTTGATTCAACAAGCTATATTCTTCCTTAAATCTTCGCATTTAAAGTATATACTCGAGGATCAGATTATAGGAAGGTTGTACTTAAAATATTGGCTATCCGTGTTGATTCAAGAACACAAATCAGATGTCAAACTCTTGCAATTATTGAAGACCCGTGTAGTTGCTCAGGCGATAGGCATCCTTGTTGGGGCTCAAGTGTACTGACCTATTCCTCCGGGTTAACAGAGGCCGTTGTTAGTGAATTCCGAAGAGGAGCTTCGGGACTGGACGTAGGGACGAAAGTCCGAACCAGTATAAAAATCCTGGTGTCTCTTTTACTTTCTTACCGCTTTTATTTACTTGTTATATATCTCAGTAACATAGATTTTATTTTCATAAACTATTACACATTATTTAGCTAGTATATCACGTATATTTCTGCATTATCCATATAGATCCTTTAAGTCGTACACATCGACTTTTCAGACTTCTGAAGCTGCCTTTTGGCGATCATCTGTTCTTTTTATTCCCTGTAGCTAGCTTCCATAAGACTTCACTTTTGTTTGACACTTCCGTTCCTCTTTGTATCGACATTAAGCAAGTTAATGTTGTTACTGTTGGATCTCGCTATATGGCGTTTTGATTATGACAACTATACATGTACATATATATTATTATCGACTAACTTTGTTTTGCAGGAAGATACTCAACAACAGATTCAAGAGCTATAATTGAATACTAAATATGTTTAGAGTCTATTAATATTAGTAGTAATTGTTAAAATCTTCCTTGATAAAACACACATATGCACGTTTTAATATTTATATGATTTTATATATGACATGCACAAGGCATAGGTCTGTTACAGAAAACAGACGTCTGAATTATTTAATTCAGACATCTGTCTACTAAAGCAAAGAATAAATTTCCCATAATATTCAGACGTCTGAGTCAAAAATTTCAGACGTCTGAACAACCTCCAAAATGGACTATTTCCTTGATGTTTGAAATTCAGACATCTGAATTTTAATTCAGACATCTGAATTTTAATTCAGACATCTGAATTAAAAAATTCAGACATCTGAATCTGCTTCGAAATTGCCTATTTTCTTGCTGTTTTGTTTTTAAATCAAAACAGACATCTGAAATTTTCATTCAGACATCTGAATACGAAGAGATGCAACTTTAAATGAAGAGTCACAACTTTATAATCCATATCTTTTTATTGAGTCTCTTCGTGATAAGTTATATCCTTTTGTATATTATAAATAGAGACTTGATTAAGTGATCAAACCACTGGATCTTACTACAATTCTTTCTATCTTTTCTAAAAGATCTCTAAGCACTTCATCTTCATACTCTAAAGATTTTAATCTTTTAAACCTTATATATTCTTTCACGAATTACACTACTATCATCAAGTAAAGGTTATAGGAAGGGTGCAGTTCAACTTTTCATATCCGTGTTTATAAGAACACAAACAAGTCATCAATTATTTTGTATCGTGGAAGTCCTCTTCAGCAGTTGAGGTAAGAAATCCCGTTCGGCTGTTCGGGTAGCTGTAAACCTATTCCTCCGGGTGAAGTGAGGGTTATTGTATTAGTGAAATTCCAGAAGCGAGTCTGAGACTGGACGTAGGACAGTGGTCCGAACCAGTATAAAATCGATCGTGTGATTTTACTTACAGCTACTACTTTACCATTCTATATTTAATCTCCATACTACACGATCCTACTATCATATAGCCTTTTTTAGATAACTATTTCACTTTCCTTGGCTCCCGGTTGCAGGTTCCCTTTGGATTCGAGCTTCCTTTGACTACCTTTCATGCTGGGGTTACCCTTTCGGTATTCTTCCTTTTCATTGAATTCAGGTTTTCTTTCTTGCTGATGGTGACAGTTGCTTGGTTCCAGATTGTTCTCTTGTGTAAGTGACGGCTCGATACCCCTTCACCGATAGCTTGTCTCAGTGTTAATTTTGGTAGTAGCAACATTATTTTTAATCCCGGTTGAAAGTGGAATTTGAGATACAAATCTTTTAATTAAGATTTAATGGAAGCTTTCCAATTTAATAAATTAAATTGGAATGGAAAGGAAAGTGGATTTTGGGTTTGTCGTGAATGGTATCTTCAATAATACTGTCCTTGAACTTATTAGTGAATGAAATAAATCTTTTAATTAAGTCTTAGAGAAGTTTTCTAATTTATCTAATTAAATTGGGATTGAATGGAATTCTATTTAATAATAATCGAAATAAGCTTCTTTAAAGGAACGCCTTTACTATTTATGGAATTTAAAAGGATTTTCCGCTATTCCACTTATAGTATTAGTCTGATATAGAAATTTATATCGATTATAAATTGTTCAGATTTCCATGAAGATTCCATGTTAATGGAAGTTGATTATGGGTTTATCGTGAGCAATCTTTTAAATGATATTTGTTATTTAACCCAGTTAAAGACAGGATTAATTTTCTAAAGTTGAATAATCAGTTGAGTAATGATTTTTGAGATTAAAACTAAGATGGATTTTTAATGAATCTTTAATTAGACTGAAACGTGGAAAGAGGTAACTAAATAGACTGGATTTGAGAAATGTTCGAGATAGAGTACTACTAGTTTTACTCCATGTGATTAATGGATCTTTAATTAGATATAAAACGTCAAATGGTAATTACATTTACCAATAAAATGATGGGTATTAGACATGGAGTACTACCAGTTTTGCTCCATGGGATGAATAGGTCCGGATTGAAATAATAAAATGAATGAGTACTTCAGTAAGGTTCGAAATCCCGACTAGTTTTATTAACCTTAATTTGGTTTAAGTTGTGAAAAGATATTATAAAATATTTTGAAATGATATCCAAAGGGAGATTTAAACAAAAGTATAAATGATATGAATCTTTGATAAAACTAATGGGAATAATTCCCAACATAAAAAATATTTGAATAAAAGAATATTCTGAATTGGAATGAGATGTATGATATGTTTATATATCACTTGATTTGAAAGATGCGATAGTTATTCTGTAAGACCGGGTTTAACCCATTCTGAATAACTTGTATGACAATTAAAGTCGAAGATATTGAGATGGTTATTGAAGACCGTAGATCTTCACATCATTTGGATTATTGCTGATGTCTCGATTGGGGTGTACAACCCAAGATGAGGTTATAATTGGCGATCATCTAGACATACTTGGAGATCGACCGGATATGCGAGGACCTCTCTTCTGTATTGGACATATGGTATGAGGAATAAGGTGCCTCCGGTTTCGTTCAGACCCATAACAAACTTGCAAATGGATTGTGTGTCTGACATCGTAGTTTGTGCTATATTAATTGATCTCTACTAAATATATATCTGTTTGGTGGAGGAGAATTTATTCTCTTAGCTTAACACCCTTCTCTGAGATGTACGAGCTCAGAGGTCATATATCGGTAGACGTCAGTTGTATGGTATGAATTGACAATGTGGCATGTTGAGATGCATGGATCAAAGCTTTTGATGAAAAGCAGAGATTGGTGGATGGTGATCAAACAAGGCTTTAATATAGCGTACCTTTGTGTATAATGTTAATTCACAAGCTTTACACCCCGGTATGGGTCAAAAATGGGATGAAGGACAGTAGGGAGTGCATGCATTTCTTTCTAGCTAGCGGTGATGTCATGGTATGGAGCTCATACATTTTACTTATATGGATGATGGATAGCGAGACGCCTCAGATATAGGGCCGTAAAAGGCTCATATGGTCGACGTACTGACGAGGTTGTAGGTCCGATAGGACGGGGAAACGTATTGTTCAGGAATAAATAATCCACAAAACTAAGAGTAGACCGACCCTGCAAGATCCAAGGGTCACGTGTGTTGATCCTGGGCATCCCGCTAGAGATGGCCCGAAACCAGCGAGGAATATCCCTTGCCTCGACTCATTGAAGGAACCCAATTTCCAATACGCGACTTTTTGGTTTTAGTTGTAAACCTATATGGCGACATAGTAGGATGGGGTACTATACTGTATATGATTGATACATTTATATTTGAAATTATTGTCTACACTATGCACTTATAATAATATCAAAGTGTTTGTTTTAAGGCATACCAAGCATATTTGGCTATTATAAGGTAAAAATCTATCCTCAGGCTTGCTTTGTATTGTGTGATGGGACTTAAGTCTTATAGTAGCTTCATTTTTTCAAAAAGTATTGCGTTGGTTTTTTATTTTAAAATTTTCATGTGTAGTAAACCCGTCCTGTGTCGTGCGGCGTAGTCCCATGATATTTACTCTATTTAAAGTCAAGTTTTGATAACTGTTTTTAGCTCTCGTACCAGTCCCATGACTGACCTGGAGTTTATTGTTTTCCCCTAAACTTTAGGCGCCCATATTTTCCACACGAGCAGTCAGTAGTTTTGGTTTTGCAGATCTTTTTTTTCACAGTATCTTGAAGGCTGAAGTTGTAATTTGGAAAGCTTTCTATCCGTTTATTGTTTTCAGCTGTGTTAGTTGATGTTTTTACTACACATTATATTTATGTATTACATTTCCGCTACTATGTAATCTATTTATTCTTTGATACTTGCATTTTCGTTGTGTATTTATTTTTCGCTTTCTGATATTCTTGTACTTTAATGTAAATTGTTGCAATAGCAATGAAATGTTCTATTGTTTTGTGCTTCGATGCATCATGTTCTCAAACAATTCGTATTCTTGTTCAGTTTAGGCTAGATAGGGGTTTCAGGTCATGTCACATAAGAAGGGAGACCCTGATCCCACATTTCTAGAAGTTGCTGGGTAGCTGCTTGTAGAGTGCAAGACTATTCAAGATGATCCTTGGTGGTTGGCGGGTTTCTGGAGCTATCTATAGTGGATTTTCCTATTGGGATTTGGCTTGCGGTGTTGAGGAGATTTCTTCCTTTCCACCCTGTTCTTTTCATAGTAGTGCAGTGGACTGTTAGTCCTCCTTTCCTTTGTTTGAGGCTGGTTCCCAGTGTTTTTCTGTTGTTCTGTGTTTTGTGTTGATTGGGTTATGGTGGTGTTTAGTTGTATTTATTTTTGATGGTGTTTATTTTTTATGGATTGTTTTAATCCTATCTGTTGCATGGTTGTTTGGGTTTCCAGGATGCTTTCAGTTGTGGTGTACTGTTTTATTAGCTATGGGAGAAAGGCCGTTTTTCTCCAATTTCGGTGTAAATATGGATATTGGAAATAAAAATATAAAAGTATGAATTGGCCTCTTCCACTTTGAAACTAATAACACATTTAAGTACAATGATGATCTTACTGATACCTATAACGAAGTGCATAGAAGGAATCACATTCGAGATGTCAAGTGCTGGTGATTGTTGGAGGCTCAAGAGTGAGTTTTAATGTAGATGAAAGTTTTATAAAGGGGAACAAAATTGAATAAAGAGGACTTGAAATGAGGTAAAATCAATCATATGGATCACTATAATTTGAATATCTAGTCTAAAGAATATTTTATCTATAGACATGAAATTCTATGGCTTTCAAATTTATTTGCTCTGTATGTATACTTTGACCTACTACTTGGGAATACTCCTCCCAAATCATGTTCGAATTATACATGTGTATGTACTACGTAACGCATACAATATTAGCTAAAACGAACCGAGACATGAATTAATATGTTGTAGTTCTATTATATATATTTTTGTATGTATGTATGTGTATTATATCTAAAACAAATGCTCATGTTTTCCTAGATATCTTATTTAGTATTAACTGGTTTGTACTAATTAGGGAAAAATTATTCATGCTTTTACAATGGTCTCGTAATGTAATGTGATGTGTATGGGGATAATACTATAGTTTCCCAACATTAACTTATGTTTAAGTTGGAGTATACGTCCTCTTAAACTTTTTATACTTACTGAGTAGGTTTAGAGTAAATGATTAGACTTGATGTTCTAGTGTTGACTAGTGATGGAGAGAATGCTTTGAACGTATTCGTAATTTATAGATACATACTTATCAGCATTTTGAGGACGTGCTATAATTGTCTGTTGTTGAAGGGTAGTATCTACGTCGTTGATATTGCCAGTCCGTGAACTCTATTTATTATTGGTCTTATGTCTTGCCTATTTTGACTATGTTGTGTTATATTCCATTGTTACAATGTGAGCAAGGTATTGTTGTTCAAAGTTCTTTTGTTTCAGCCTACCTCATTGTTCTGCAATTAGATGCTCAAAATAAGAACACATATACCATAATAAGTGTTGATCTTGGGTATCAGAATGAAGGGTTGTTACAATAATGTCATTTTTTGTAATGCCTCTCCAATTTAAAAGATGCAGATCGATAATATATCATACATGTCTAACCTAAATCGTTTGGAAAAGATGAGAAGAAATAGAATATAGAATCTCACAACAAAAGAAAAGGAAAATAATAATCACATAAGCAAATCGTAAAGTTATTAATAGTATAAATTATATCATAATATCGAGTTAAATAATCAATAGACATACCAAGTAATGCAATAGATTAATACTAGTAAATATTAACTGCCAGTCTTCATCTTTAACTTCAGACTAATGTCTTCGACTAAATTGAATACAACTCAGGCTGACCTGACCTTAATGAAAAACAATAAACTCGGGTTGGGAACTAAAATTCTTCATGTAAATCAAATCAAAAGTATGAAATAATGGTACAAGTAACTTAAGAGATGTTATGGAGTTTTCCATCTCCTAGAGATCGACTAAACTATTTATATATGGTAGAATACTCTATAATTGTAATGTCTATCAGTAAAATAAACAACAAAATAAAGTTAAGGATTTTACATTAATCCACCTTATCATATTTTAAAGCATGTAGTCAACGTGGATCCTGTAATACAACCAGTAACATCAGCAGCTACTGAGTGCCCTATCGGTACAATGCCAAAACGAACTCGTGGTGGTGGGCTTGTATAAGGACAAAATATGACAAGGCACGTATCGCAATGCCTAAGGAAGGATTCTACCAATTTACCATTTATAGCTGGTCATAACCCCTACCGGTCGACCGCGTATAGCATCTACAAACCAAATCAAGGTACACCAATCAAATCATAAGTCAAGTGAGTAATACAAAAGGTGTCCTTGTTAGAGGTAACTAACCTCAATTCCCAAACATAGGAATCAATTTTTGTCATTTTAATTTTAATACAAGTGTCAAGGCTATCCATAATTGTTCACAACGTTCCAGTAAGTGTTCGACATTTCAATCACTTCATTTCGAAACATCCTCCATTTACATAGTTGCTAAAGCGGTTCCAATATTGACAGAAGGTATGCCAATTTCCAGTCATGGTCCTTTTAATAATCAACCGTCAATTTACACACCACAGTTATTTTATATTCGATAAGACATCATATTTCATGTTAAATCAATGCACTTCAAATTATGATTTCACATTAATATATCTTGAATTAGTTCTATATGATATTCAACTTTTGATTTCATATTTTCATATGACAATCGGTTCCGTATGATTTTCAAATGCCAAATTCAGGCATGACGTCATGGATATCACTACTCAAATGAAATCCTTTACACTCAAATATTTTTGGATCAAACAACTTATCTTGGAAATAGATTATTAGTTAAAATAGCTGAATTTTAAATCAACAGTTTTAGTTGAAATATTTTTATTTATAGAAATAGTATAAAATGAAATGGTAAAACGGAAATTTGTTTTAATAGTAATAGTTTAAGACAAATAGTATAATTTGAAAATAATTTTTAATTTTATAGTTTAGAATAAAACAGTTTATTTTCTCCTAGAACATTTAAACCCAATCTCCAAGTTTTAAAATTCGCTTTAAACTGTTTTAGATCTAATATTCCAACTTGAAACAAATTTTAAATCATTTCAAGCCTCAGCTTATGCCCAATTCAAGCTCAATTTATTAATTCAAGAATCAGTTTCAGTTTAAACAGTTTAAACCTAATAACCAATTTAAACACATAATATTAAATTAGTTTCAACTTAAATTTGAAAAATCTAAACCCATTTTCATTAAATTGGCTTAAAGTTTAAATTAAAAATTTCAAGTTCAGCAAAATTCAATCTCGATAAATTCAAATTAAACCTATTTTTAACCATTGTGATTTAAACCTAGAAGTATCTAAGTAAAATTTCATCTATTGGATATAAATTTATAAAATTAATTTTATTTATTTATTTCATATCGCATAGTCCATTTCAAATGTTGGATTTCAAATTAAGTTCAACAATTTCAAACTCAATCATTTTAGAATTTTCATTTTATTTCAAACGTCCAAATTGGAATAAATGTCAATTTCATATCTAAATCTAATTTAATCATCATTAAATTACTTTCAACTTAAATACAAAATTAACTAAATCACTTCCAATTAAAAATCAAAGATAATAACGTCAATTCAATTCAAAATCGTTAATCAATTTAATAGGCTCGACTCAATGCCATTATAAAAAGGATTTGTTCAATTGTCTAATTTCAATTTTTAAGATTTAATCCACTAATTTTAGGTCAAAATTCATTAATCAATTCCATTTAAAAAATTCAAGGTTACAATTTGAAAATATATCGTTTAACCAAAATCAGTGTTCATAATTTAATTTTTTATCATATGGCCGAATGGTCATTTAATTTAAATCTCAATAACATGAGTACATATAATTTTAGCACATTCAAATGTCATAGGTATACAACATTTCAACATATTCCACAACTTAGGTATCTAATATTCGAAATATGTATATAACAACTTATTTAGTTCCAATGATAGCAAGGTGGTCACAAAGACACATCATAGACAATAATAATCAAAATTAAGTCACCAATCAACCGGCATAACAACCAACAATCATACATGTGCATCGCATCCAAATTGATCAGTAGATCACAACAACTACTGGTTATTCAACATCAGTGTTTTAATTAGTAATGCGATTTTAACAACAAATTAGATGTCGACTCAATTTGATGTTTGTTCAAATTTGATCCATTCAAAATCAGTTTAAATATATGTTCAAATTTTCAAACAATAAACAAAATAGTATGTCACATAAATACCAATAATCACATATCTAGTGTCAATTAAATATTATGTTAAATTTTGATGTCAAATTAAAAATACGAGTAACATTTGAATTGATAACATTATAGCATATGATTTATTTGACTTGCAGCGTTTACTTCGTGAGTGGGTTTAAACACTTACCTTTGATTTTAATCACGTTTAAAATCCAATGGATCACGGAATTTTCAAATGTTTCCAGTTTCAATCTAACTAGCTCCATATCATCTGGAGTTTCAATACGATTACAACATAAGCACCGTGCATCAATTTAGACCTCATATTAAAAAGGTATTAGCATTATAAGGTTTGAAATAATAAAAATATAAAAATAACCAAAATAAACATTAACCAATAGCTAATAGACACCTCGACACACACTAACACCTTATTCTCACTCATTCTATCGTGAAACCGAAACCACCCTCTAGGAAAACTATCGCCTTCTCCGATATACTGCCTCTCTACCCACCACCATCTTCAGATCAGATGCCACCATTGCAACTGCCTTACCCACCTCCATTTGCGCCCAAATCCCTATTCATTCAGTCTCTTTCTTTACCATAAGCCGCCATGACAATTTTAATCGATTTTCATCTAGTTTTGGTAAAGTACGACATAACTACGTTGAATCGAGCACATGGATGAACTCCCATCAACTACTTCTACAATTGCATGCCTTTCGATCATTGAATCATGTACTATTACCATTGAAATCGTGAAACCCTAAAACAAATGGTTGGGAAAGATTACCAATTTCTAACCATTGAAATCATTAATTAGATCCTGCTCTTAACTTGCACATTTAATCTTAACATTTTAATTTATACGTATATATATACGCGCTTTTATTTCTATTTCAAAATTCAAACGGCGATATGTCGTCATTTCGTAAATAAGATTAAAAAAATTATGGTCATTGTTCTTTTTAGTTTTCTTTTTATACCTTATTTTCATATTTGTTGTAATATTTCACTTAAAGATATCTTTTTCATCTTAAATATGTTTCCTACAAACCATATGTCTAAATTGATAAAAAAATCACCATAGATGCAATGATGCTAATTTCGTGTAACAACCCGTAAAATCCGAGCCAGTTTGAAATTTTTATTTTGGCAATATTAGCTGAATTTGAATATTTAAAATAGATTATTTTAAATAATATCGACAAAAACTTTATTTTGAATGGAATTCGAACATATATACTATATAGATCGTCGTTAGAATATAAATATTTATTTTAAATTATAAAAGGAATTGAAAATGGCGTGGTAGTTCGATAATTCGATTTCAAAATTCAAATGAATATACCAGGTGCAAAATAAACCGGATTTTAGTAAAACCAAAAATAATAGAATCTAATTGTGAATATCTTTCCAACGAACCCGAAAAATTGAAATTTCATAGCGGGAATCAAAAGATATGTCCAGTTGAAATTTCAGGATAGTCACTATGGAATTTCGGCCCCTGAAAATAGCCATTTTGCAAACGACCTCGGATTTCGACGAAACCACTTTTGTTGGATCCAGGATGTAAACTTATTGCTAGGTTTCAAATTTCATAATTTTTGAATTTAATATGTGAGCGTGGCGAAGGAAAACGCGTTTGACCGGTTTTAGTTGATTTTAATCGACTGGAAAATGGCCATTTTTCAAACGGTCTCAGAATTAGACGAAATTAGTTTTGTTAGGACCGTATCGTCAATACGAAGCTAGAAAATATTTTTCGGGAATTTTTAGAGTTAGTATGTGGCCCTGGTAAATTGAAATATACGTTTAAAATTCAATATAATGATTTAAATGTTAATTTAAACGAAAACTGATCGTAACAGCCGAGTTGGGTTATGCAGCATATCCCATTGTGTTCAGAATGGGGGTAATTAGCTAGGGGCGACACTCGTTGGGTTTAATTTGGGGTTGATATCAATACAAGGGTATTAGTGGAAATAAAAATAATAAAAATAATTAAATAAATATATATATTCTCCTATAATCTAACCCTAGTCAACATAACCCCCTTGGTCAAAATGTTTCAACGCCTCCAGCCGATGTTATTTAAAAACCGACGACTCAGAGCTCCTCCCCCTTTCAATCCCTTCGATCTCCTCCATCATGCACCAAATCAAAACGTTTTATGCACCAAACCTCTTCCTCTCTCCGAGCTCTGCTCATCCAACGGAGGTGATCGTCGTCTGAGCAACGAGAAGGCCGATTTCTTGCTTCAAAGGGTGGTCGGTTCGTGGTGTTTTGGGGGCGCTGCAGGGCGTTGCGCCGTCAGCGATTTCTGGTGAAGGGGCGTGGCAAGAAGGCCGATAGCGGGGCTGGCTCCGATCTGCCCCACAGCGACGGTGGTGGCAGCAATTCACGGCCCTAGGTCACGATGCTAGTTCGGTGTCCAGAACCATAACCGTGAGCTCCTTTTCTTCTTTTATTATTTATTTATTAGGTTGATTTTTTTTTTTGGGCAGTAATTAAGGTTAGAAAAATATATACTTTGTTTTTAAACTATAAATAATTTTGTTTTTAAAGTATAAAGAGCTTTGTTTTTGAAAAATATAGACTAGAATGTTGTTTTAAAAATATATCGCATTTGTTTTCAAAAATATAGTTATTATCATTGTTTTCAAACAAAATTAGTGATATTTTGAAAATAAAATTAGAATTGTTTTTGAAAATAGAAGGAGCATTATTTTTAAATATTTATAGCAAGAATAGAAAAATGGTTTAAAAAAAATAATATATAGAACAATATAAAAAGAAATAGCATAAATAAAAATATTGGTTTTTAAAATATTAAATATACATTATTTTTGAAAACAAACAAAGCACTGTTTTTAAAAATAGAAAGAGGATTGTTTTTGAAAATAAAAATGGCATTAGTTTTGTTGGAATTAAAAATTTAATATTTAAATATAAGAACTTAGTTTGAAAATATAATATACTTTGGAGTTTGAAAATATAAATAGCAGTGTTAAAAATATGATTTCTAATATAATATTTCGTGAAACAGATTACGTTGAAATCAAGAACAACGAATCTGAGCGACAGTAAAGCAAGGCGTAGTGGATCCCAAAGGTGAGAACTCCTCACTTTTATTTTAAATTTCTAGTTAATATATATATACTAGGATGCAGACGGTGCTTAGCAGCACCCGACACCCGTCGTCCACAGACCATGGACGGCTTGTTTGTTAGATTGATGTTGTTGTGAAAATTTGATTGTGTGATGTGGAACAAAATAAAATATTTTATAGTGGAAAATATTCTATAGTTAAAAATATAATTTTAAACGTGTTAAAATGAAATAAATATTTATAAACGAATCGGACGATTTGTTTATATACACTGATTTGACTGGTATTGATTGGGACGATAAATTTTACACATCGCCCAACTGCACAAATAAAATCTGTGTTTGATTGTTTGAAACCCCACACGGGTGTTGGGATGATATTTGGCGTACACTAATCCCAATTATTTAATTGTATGTCAATCGATTGGTCGACAGACTGTGTAAGCGTTGATTATATATATTTAATGCTTATGCAGTTGTGTTGTGCACTTTGGATGATGGTTGATTATTTATTGTTGCTATTATAAACATGTGTTGTATGGAATCCATATAATTAACATTATATGGTAATTGATTGGGCCTCATTCCAATTGGGAAAAATAAAGAATATTTTAAAATAAAGATTAACGTGCTGACAGTACTCATTTGTTGAGATTAGTCATGTGGTGAAAGAAATATAGATTCATGTGTTGAATAGAATGAATATTCATTTGTTGAATAAAATAACGAAGTTATTGAATAATATAAAGCCGTGTTGATTAGAGATGCGCTATTTTGAGGCGAACGATATTGATTATATTCGTTTTTTTTAATAAAATATGAATTGAATAGAATTAGAATGAATTTGAATTGAATAGAATTAGAATGAATTTGAATTGAATATGAATTAAATTGAATATGAATTGAATAGAATTGAATAGAAATTGAATTCGAATAGAATTGAATAGAAATTGAATTCGAATAGAATTGAATAGAAATTGAATTCGAATAGAATTGAATAGAAATTGAATTCGAATTGAATTGAATATAAAACGAATTCGAATTGAATATAAAACGAATTCGAATTGAATTGAATATAAAACGAATTCGAATTGAAATTGAATAGAAATGAATTCGAATTGGAATTGAATAGAATCGAATTTGAATTGAAATCAATTTGAAATGAATTTAAAACGAATTTATATTGAAAAATAATAATTCAATTTTGATTTGAATCTGAAATGAAGTTGAATCATTTTGAAAACGAATTTAAAACGATTTATAAAATTCGTTTTAAATAGAAATCGACGAAGTAAATATTATATATAATATATATATATATAATATAATGGCCTGAATAGAACGCGCCGCGCCGCGGCAGTTCGCGAATTTCGACCATTGACTTCGAACGGACATTACGTGAGATCAGACCGTCGGATTCTCCTCAAACCGGAACCGTTGGGTTTGTATCGAAAAGAGCTTTCCAACGAATATTAGAAATTTGAAATCTAACGGTTGGATTTGGAGATATGTCCAAATCAATTTCAGAAAAGGTCGCTGTAAGTGCAGTTCGATGGCCGTAGATGGAAATCGATTGTACGGGCCTTGGTGAAATAATTAAAAATATCTATAATTTGTGTAAAATCAAAAGAAATGATTTGGGAAAAATTGGGATGGAAAACTCCATATTTGAAAAGATAAAAATAGATTTTTATCGAAATGAACTAGTTTTGAACTAGAATTAAAACCAATTTATTTTTGAAATAAATAAATTGAATTTGAAATGGGTTTTAAATAACCAGAATTTCTAGTATATTTTATTGGAATTGAAATAGAATGTGATGTGGGTTTATCGTGAACTGTGTTTTAAATGACATCAGTTCTTTAACCCAGTAAAAGGAGTTTTAATGAATCTTTAATTAGATTGAAATATGAATTGATAATTTAAATTATCAAAATTAGGAAATGATCGAAAGTGGAGTATCACCAGTTCTGCTCCTAGCGATAGTTAAATCTTTAATTAGATTTGAACATGAAATGGTAATTAAATTTACCGATAACACCGTGGTGTTAGTTATGGGGTAATAAAAGTTTTGCTCCATGGGATAAATAGGTTGGGATTGGGAAATAAAATAAATAATTACTTCGGTGTGGTTCGCTAATCCCGACTAGTTTGGAAAACCATAATATGGTTTGAAATGATATCCAAAGGAAGATTAAAGAATAAATTTAAAAGAATTTATCTTTGATAAAATTAATGGGAACCGTTCCCTAGGAGTGGGAATATCTAAATAAAAGAATATTCTGAATTTGAATGAGGCGTATGTCGTGTTTGCGTAACAAGTGTTTATTACATACGTGGGTTATTCAGAAAGGTCGGGTCTATACCCATTCTGAATAACCGATTCGACGACGAGTCGAAGAGATTGAAGACGGTGCAAGACCGACGATCTTCACATCGAAGGGATGGGTGCTACTGATGCTCACGATGGGAGTAGCTACCTTGAAGGGGGCTAAAGTAGTAGTCTTCCGGACATGCTTGGAGGTCGACGGATATGCGAGGAAAGTGCCTCCGGTTTCGTTCAGACCCAGAACGGACTTGTAAATGGATGGTGTGTCTGACATTGTATTCCTTTATATTGTATTCGTTGATCTCTGCTAAATATATATCTGTTTGGCGGTGGAGAATTTATTCTCTTGCTTAACGCCCTTCTCTGAGACATACGAGCTCAGAGGTTATATATTGGCAGAAATCAGTGGATACGATATGGATTGATAGTGTGGCATGCTGAGATGCAGTGATCCAGACTTTTGTTGAAAAGCAAAGTTTGGTGGATGATGATCAAAGCGCAGCTTTAATATAGCACGGCTTTGTGTATAGCGTTGATTCGCGAGCCTCACACCCCGGTATGGTGGTAAACTGATGGTTTGATCAGTATGCTTTTTAGTGGATGGGCACCTTCGTGGTGTCGTGGATTCGGTCGACCGAGATTGAGCTTAGTGCTCAGAGGGATAGGGTAAGCGGTGTTTTCTCTCGCCGGGACATAAGCCGCAGTGATACTCGATTTCCCAAAAGTGCGGATGTGCATTACGGTGTTTTCTCTAGCTGAGACGTAAGCCGTTGAGATGGCACTACGCGATCGATCTTTCGAATCAGGAGCCACCATGATGGTAATCCAATTTCCAAATATGACATTTTGTGGTTTTGATTGTAGAGCCTAGTATTGGCGACATGATATATGGTACCCATGCCGTCTATGATTGATATATTTATATTTGAAGTTGTTTTCTTCACTTATAGTAATAATATAAGATGAAATTTCGCGTATCAAGCATATTTGGCTATTATAAGGGAAAACCCTATCCTCCGGCTTGCGTTGCATTGTGTGATGGGACTTGGGTCTTATAATAGCTTCATTGTTCTTTATTTAGCATTGTGCTGTCTGTTTTCTGCACTGGTATTCTTGGGAGGAAACCCGTTCCGTGTTATACAGCGTGGTCCCTTGATTTACCTAACTTTAAAAACAAAGATTAATAACTGTTTTAGTTCTCACACCAGTCACATGACTGACCTGGAGTTTATTGTTTTAACCTAAACTCTGGGTGCCCCTATTTTCCATACGGGCAGCTAGTAGTTTTGGTTTTGCAGATTTATATTCATAGGATCCTGATTTACAGCTGGAACGATGTTCGGAAAGCCCTGTATCCGTGCATTATTTTCAGTTGTGTTTTATATTGTTTTTCCGCTGCTATGTAATTTATTGTAATCTCTGATATTTATCGAATGTAATTTATTCATTCATACTCTGTATATTCTTGTATTCTGATGGAATTGTTGTAATATACAATGAAATGTTCTTCTGTCTGCGTTCTATTTTGTCGTGTTCTCAAAACAATCAGGCGTTTCGAAAGGTCTAGATCGGTTTAGCGACTGATTCGGATCGAGCGAAATTCCTTGTTGTCACAGTTGGTATCAGAGCTCTGGTTTACAGAGCTAGAGAACAAGACACATTAGAATCGAACGAAAGAATTCATCAGATATTGGATTAGTAATATCCAATTAGAATGACTCGTTAGAGATAGGATCAGTAGTATCCTAGAACGAGTGTGAAGAGTATATTTTTCAAATGAAAACAATTTTGTTTTGAAATTTAAATCATTTTATTCGTATTTGAATATTTATTTATTTTGAATTTGGACAATCTAGTATATAAAGATTTTTCATATACGCGTCATGAACGTATATTCGAAGTTTGAATATACCGGATAGATATAGAATCACATTCTAGTCGCCCGGGGATGGTTCTGATGATCGCTATATAGTACGTACATCATCAGAATTTATATTCGAGTTTCGAAAGTGTGATATCTATATATCTCCATTAGGCTAGTGTGAGAACCAAAACTAGATAGATTTATTGTTGTGAATTGGCATCAAAAACATGATTTTCTGTATATGTATCAAAATTATGAATTTGAAATTCTAATTCACTAATTGATTGATGGTTGTGTTGTTTGTTTATTTGTTTGATAATTTTGAACCATTTAGCCTAATAGAATCAAATATTGAATTGTATTGAAAATTAGTCGCATTTGCTTGCATATACATGTACTTACATTGAACAGGTCATAGCAAAGAGGCTAGAGCAGAAGAATAAAATTGTTTGCCCGACAAATAGGTACATGTTTATCATAATTTACTGTTTTGTTTGGGTGATGATGATTTTATGAGCCGATTGGCTAGCCGCTTGGCTTTTTCTTTTTGAGATCAGAAGGCCTGTATGGCAATTTCGGGATTTTCCCGTGCTCCCAGTGCAGGGGAGGTTATGGCGAAATTTTTCGAAAATTTAGGGTGTTAGCCAAATTTTTGAAAAGTTCTTAGAAACTGAAAAGTTGAAGAACTTAAGCCATAGCGAAAATAATGAAAGTTGAGTTGGTTTTTAAAACAACTTTCGGCTTCGTTCCTTTTCGGGGATGAAAAGTTTTAAGTGGGGGAGATTGTAACAACCCGTAAAATCCGAGCCAGTTTGAAATTTTTATTTTGGCAATATTAGCTGAATTTGAATATTTAAAATAGATTATTTTAAATAATACCGACGAAAACATTATTTTGAATGGAATTCGAACGTATATACTATATAGATCGTCGTTAGAATATAAATATTTATTTTAAATTATAAAAGGAATTGAAAATGGCGCGGTAGTTCGATAATTCGATTTCAAAATTCAAATGAATATACCGGGTGCAAAATAAACCGGATTTTAGTGAAACCAAAAATAATAGAATCTAGTTGTGAATATCTTTCCAACGAATCCGAAAAATTGAAATTTCATAGCGGGAATCAAAAGATATGTCCAGTTGAAATTTCAGGATAGTCGCTATGGAATTTCGGCCCCTGAAAATAGCCATTTTGCAAACGACCTCGGATTTCGATGAAACCACTTTTGTTGGATCCAGGATGTAAAGTTATTGCTAGGTTTCAAATTTCGTAATTTTTGAATTCAATATGTGAGCGTGGCGAAGGAAAACGCGTTTGACCAGTTTTAGTTGATTTTAATCGACTGGAAAATGGCCATTTTTCAAACGGTCTCAGAATTTGACGAAATTAGTTTTGTTAGGACCGTATCGTCAATACGAAGCTAGAAAATATTTTTCGGGAATTTTTAGAGTTAGTATGTGGCCCAGGTAAATTAAAATGTACGTTTAAAATTCAATATAATGATTTAAATGTTAATTTAAACGAAAACTGATCGTAACAGCCGAGTTGGGTTACGCAGCATATCCCATTGTGTTCAGAATGGGGGTAATTAGCTAGGGGCGACACTCGTTGGGTTTAATTTGGGGTTGATATCAATACAAGGGTATTAGTGGAAATAAAAATAATAAAAATAATTAAATAAATATATATATTCTCCTATAATCTAACCCTAGTCAACATAACCCACTTGGTCAAAATGTTTCAACGCCTCCAGCCGATGTTATTTAAAAACCGATGACTCAGAGCTCCTCCCCCTTTCAATCCCTTCGATCTCCTCCATCGCGCACCAAATCAAAACGTTTTATGCACCAAACCTCTTCCTCTCTCCGAGCTCTGCTCATCCAACGGAGGTGATCGTCGTCTGAGCAACGAGGAGGCCGATTTCTTGCTTCAAAGGGTGGTCGGTTCGTGGTGTTTTGGGGGCGCTGCAGGGCGTCGCGCCATCGGCGATTTCTGGTGAAGGGGCGTGGCAAGAAGGCCGACAGCGGGGCTGGCTCCGATCTGCCCCACAGCGACGGTGGTGGCAGCAAGTCACGGCCCTAGGTCACGATGCTAGTTCGGTGTCCAAAACCATAACCGTGAGCTCCTTTTCTTCTTTTATTATTTATTTATTAGGTTGATTTTTTTTTTGGGCAGTAATTAAGGTTAGAAAAATATATACTTTGTTTTTAAACTATAAAGAATTTTGCTTTTAAAGTATAAAGAGCTTTGTTTTTGAAAAATATAGACTAGAATGTTGTTTTAAAAATATATCGCATTTGTTTTCAAAAATATAGTTATTATCATTGTTTTCAAACAAAATTAGTGATATTTTGAAAATAAAATTAGAATTGTTTTTGAAAATAGAAGGAGCATTATTTTTAAATATTTATAGCAAGAATAGAAAAATGGTTTAAAAAAAATAATATATAGAACAATATAAAAAGAAATAGCATAAATAAAAATATTGGTTTTTAAAATATTAAATATACATTATTTTTGAAAACAAACAAAGCACTGTTTTTAAAAATAGAAAGAGGATTGTTTTTGAAAATAAAAATGGCATTAGTTTTGTTGGAATTAAAAATTTAATATTTAAATATAAGAACTTAGTTTGAAAATATAATATACTTTGGAGTTTGAAAATATAAATAGCAGTGTTAAAAATATGATTTCTAATATAATATTTCGTGAAACAGATTACGTTGAAATCAAGAACAACGAATCTGAGCGACAGTAAAGCAAGGCGTAGTGGATCCCAAAGGTGAGAACTCCTCACTTTTATTTTAAATTTCTAGTTAATATATATATACTAGGATGCAGACGGTGCTTAGCAGCACCCGACACCCGTCGTCCACAGACCATGGACGGCTTGTTTGTTAGATTGATGCTGTTGTGAAAATTTGATTGTGTGATGTGGAACGAAATAAAATATTTTGTAGTGGAAAATATTCTGTAGTTAAAAATATAATTTTTAACGTGTTAAAATGAAATAAATATTTATAAACGAATCGGACGATTTGTTTATATACACTGATTTGACTGATATTGATTGGGACGATAAATTTTACACATCGCCCAACTGCACAAATAAAATCTGTGTTTGATTGTTTGAAACTCCACACGGGTGTTGGGATGATATTTGGCGTACACTAATCCCAATTATTTAATTGTATGTCGATCGATTGGTCGACAGACTGTGTAAGCGTTGATTATATATATTTAATGCTTATGCAGTTGTGTTGTGCACTTTGGATGATGGTTGATTATTTATTGTTGCTATTATATACATGTGTTGTATGGAATCCATATAATTAACATTATATGGTAATTGATTGGGCCTCATTCCAATTGGGAAAAATAAAGAATATTTTAAAATAAAGATTAACGTGCTGACAGTACTCATTTGTTGAGATTAGTCATGTGGTGAAAGAAATATAGATTCATGTGTTGAATAGAATGAATATTCATTTGTTGAATAAAATAACGAAGTTATTGAATAATATAAAGCCGTGTTGATTAGAGATGCGCTATTTTGACGCGAACGATATTGATTATATTCGTTTTTAAAAAAAAATATGAATTGAATAGAATTAGAATGAATTTGAATTGAATAGAATTAGAATGAATTTGAATTGAATATGAATTAAATTGAATATGAATTGAATAGAATTGAATAGAAATTGAATTCGAATAGAATTGAATAGAAATTGAATTCGAATAGAATTGAATAGAAATTGAATTCGAATAGAATTGAATAGAAATTGAATTCGAATTGAATTGAATATAAAACGAATTCGAATTGAATTGAATATAAAACGAATTCGAATTGAATTGAATATAAAACGAATTCGAATTGAAATTTAATAGAAATGAATTCGAATTGGAATTGAATAGAATCGAATTTGAATTGAAATCAATTTGAAATGAATTTAAAACGAATTTATATTGGAAAAAAAAATTCAATTTTGATTTGAATTTGAAATGAAGTTGAATCATTTTGAAAACAAATTTAAAACGATTTATAAAATTCGTTTTAAATAGAAATCGACGAAGTATATATTACATATAATATAATGGCCTGAATAGAACGCGCCGCGGTAGTTCGCGAATTTCGACCATTGACTTCGAACGGACATTACGGGAGATCCGACCGTCGGATTCTCCTCAAACCGGAACCGTTGGGTTCGTATCGAAAAGAGCTTTACAACGAATATTAGAAATTTGAAATCTAACAGTTGGATTTGGAGATATGTCCAAATCAATTTCAGAAAAGGTCGCTGTAAGTGCAGTTCGATGGCCGTAGATGGAAATCGATTGTACGGGCCTTGGTAAAATAATTAAAAATATCTATAATTTGTGTAAAATCAAAAGAAATGATTTGTGAAAAATTGGGATGAAAAACTCCATATTTGAAAAGATAAAAATAGATTTTTATCGAAATGAACTAGTTTTGAACTAGAATTAAAACCAATTTATTTTTGAAATAAATAAATTGAATTTGAAATGGGTTTTAAATAACCAGAATTTCTAATATATTTTATTGGAATTGAAATAGAATGTGATTTGGGTTTATCATGAACTGTGTTTTAAATGACATCAGTTCTTTAACCCAGTAAAAGGAGTTTTAATGAATCTTTAATTAGATTGAAATATGAATTGATAATTTAAATTATCAAAATTAGGAAATGATCGAAAGGGGAGTATCACCAGTTCTGCTCCTAGCGATAGTTAAATCTTTAATTAGATTTGAACGTGAAATGGTAATTAAATTTACCGATAACACCGTGGTGTTAGTTATGGGGTAATAACAGTTTTGCTCCATGGGATAAATAGGTTGGGATTGGGAAATAAAATAAATAATTACTTCGGTGTGGTTCGCTAATCCCGACTAGTTTGGAAAACCATAATATGGTTTGAAATGATATCCAAAGGAAGATTAAAGAATAAATTTAAAAGAATTTATCTTTGATAAAATTAATGGGAACCGTTCCCTAGGAGTGGGAATATCTGAATAAAAGAATATTCTGAATTGGAATGAGGCGTATGTCGTGTTTGCGTAACAAGTGTTTATTACATACGTGGGTTATTCAGAAAGGCCGGGTCTATACCCATTCTGAATAACCGATTCGACAAAGAGTCGAAGAGATTGAAGACGGTGCAAGACCGACGATCTTCACATCGAAGGGATGGGTGCTACTGATGCTCACGATGGGAGTAGCTACCTTGAAGGGGGCTAAAGTAGTAGTCGTCCGGACGTGCTTGGAGGTCGACGGATATGCGAGGAAAGTGCCTCCGGTTTCGTTCGGACCCAGAACGGACTTGTAAATGGATGGTGTGTCTAACATTGTATTCCTTTATATTGTATTCGTTGATCTCTGCTAAATATATATCTGTTTGGCGGCGGAGAATTTATTCTTTTGCTTAACGCCCTTCTCTGAGACATACGAGCTCAGAGGTTATATATTGGTAGAAATCAGTGGATACGATATGGATTGATAATGTGGCATGCTGAGATGCAGTGATCCAGACTTTTGTTGAAAAGCAAAGTTTGGTGGATGATGATCAAAGCGCAGCTTTAATATAGCACGGCTTTGTGTATAGCGTTGATTCGCGAGCCTCACATCCCGGTATGGTGGTAAACTGATGGTTTGATCAGTATGCTTTTTAGTGGATGGGCACCTTCGTGGTGTCATGGATTCGGTCGACCGAGATTGAGCTTAGTGCTCAGAGGGATAGGGTAAGCGGTGTTTTCTCTAGCCGGGACGTAAGCCGCAGTGATACTCGATTTCCCAAAAGTGCGGATGTGCATTACGGTGTTTTCTCTAGCTGAGACGTAAGCCGTTGAGATGGCACTACGCGATCGATCTTTCGAATCAGGAGCCACCATGATGGAAATCCAATTTCCAAATATGACATTTTGCGGTTTTGATTGTAGAGCCTAGTATTGGCGACATGATATATGGTACACATGCCGTCTATGATTGATATATTTATATTTGAAGTTGTTTTCTTCACTTATAGTAATAATATAAGATGAAATTTCGCGTATCAAGCATATTTGACTATTATAAGGGAAAACCCTATCCTCCGGCTTGCGTTGCATTGTGTGATGGGACCTGGGTCTTATAATAGCTTCATTGTTCTTTATTTAGCATTGCGCTGTCTGTTTTCTGCACTGGTATTCTTGGGAGGAAACCCGTTCCGTGTTATACGGCGTGGTCCCTTGATTTACCTAACTTTAAAAACAAAGATTAATAACTGTTTTAGTTCTCACACCAGTCACATGACTGACCTGGAGTTTATTGTTTTAACCTAAACTCTGGGTGCCCCTATTTTCCACACGGGCAGCTAGTAGTTTTGGTTTTGCCGATTTATATTCACAGGATCCTGATTTACAGGTGGAACGATGTTCGGAAAGCTCTGTATCCGTGCATTATTTTCAGTTGTGTTTTATATTGTTTTTCCGCTGCTATGTAATTTATTGTAATCTCTGATATTTATCGAATGTAATTTATTCATTCATACTCTGTATATTCTTGTATTCTGATGGAATTGTTGTAATATACAATGAAATGTTCTTCTGTCTGCGTTCTATTTTGTCGTGTTCTCAAAACAATCAGGCGTTTCGAAAGGTCTAGATCAGTTTAGCGACTGATTCGGATCGAGCAAAATTCCTTGTTGTCACAGTTGGTATCAGAGCTCTGGTTTACAGAGCTAGAGAACAAGACACATTAGAACCGAACGAAAGAATTCATCAGATATTGGATTAGTAATATCCAATTAGAATGACTCGTTAGAGATAGGATCAGTAGTATCCTAGAACGAGTGTGAAGAGTATATTTTTCAAATGAAAACAATTTTGTTTTGAAATTTAAATCGTTTTATTCGTATTTGAATATTTATTTATTCTGAATTTGGACAATCTAGTATATAAAGATTTTGCATATACGCGTCATGAACGTATATTCGAAGTTTTAATATACCGGATAGATATAGAATCACATTCTAGTCGCCCGGGGATGGTTCTGATGATCGCTATATAGTACGTACATCATCAGAATTTATATTCGAGTTTCGAAAATGTGATATCTATATATCTCCATTAGGCTAGTGTGAGAACCAAAACTAGATAGATTTATTGTTGTGAATTGGCATCAAAAACATGATTTTCTATATATGTATCAAAATTATGAATTTGAAATTCTAATTCACTAATTGATTGATGGTTGTGTTGTTTGTTTGATAATTTTGAACCATTTAGCCTAATAGAATCAAATGTTGAATTGTATTGAAAATTAGTCGCATTTGCTTGCATATACATGTACTTACATTGAACAGGTCATAGCAAAGAGGCTAGAGCAGAAGAATAAAATTGTTTTCCCGACAAATAGGTACATGTTTATCATAATTTACTGTTTCGTTTGGGTGATGATGATTTTATGAGCCGATTGGCTAGCCGCTTGGCTTTTTCTTTTTCTTTTTGAGATCAGAAGGCCTGTATGGCAATTTCGGGATTTTCCAGTGCTCCCGGTGCAGGGGAGGTTATGGCGAAATTTTTCGAAAATTTAGGGTGTTAGCCAAATTTTTGAAAAATTTGAAAAGTTCTTAGAAACTGAAAAGTTGAAGAACTTAAGCCGTAGCGAAAATAATGAAAGTTGAGTTGGTTTTTAAAACAACTTTCGGCTTCGTTCCTTTTCGGGGATGAAAAGTTTTAAGTGGGGGAGATTGTAACAACCCGTAAAATCCGAGCCAGTTTGAAAATTTTATTTTGGCAATATTAGCTGAATTTGAATATTCAAAATAGATTATTTTAAATAATATCGATGAAAACTTTATTTTGAATGGAATTCGAACGTATATACTATATAGATCGTCGTTAGAATATAAATATTTATTTTAAATTATAAAAGGAATTGAAAATGGCGCGGTAGTTCGATAATTCGATTTCAAAATTCAAATGAATATACCGGGTGCAAAATAAACCGGATTTTAGTGAAACCAAAAATAATAGAATCTAATTGTGAATATCTTTCCAACGAATCTGAAAAATTGAAATTTCAAAGCGGTAATCAAAAGATATGTCCAGTTGAAATTTCAGGATAGTCGCTATGGAATTTCGGCCCCTGAAAATAGCCATTTTGCAAACGACCTATGATTTCTACGAAACCACTTTTGTTGGATCCAGGATGTAAAGTTATTGCTAGGTTTCAAATTTCGTAATTTTTGAATTCAATATGTGAGCATGGCGAAGGAAAACGCGTTTAACCAGTTTCAGTTGATTTTAATCGACTGGAAAATGGCCATTTTTCAAACGGTCTCAGAATTTGACGAAATTAGTTTTGTTAGGACCGTATCGTCAATACGAAGCTAGAAAATATTTTTCGGGAATTTTTAGAGTTAGTATGTGGCCCTGGTAAATTGAAATGTACGTTTAAAATTCAATATAATGATTTAAATGTTAATTTAAACGAAAACTGATCGTAACAGCCGAGTTGGGTTACGCAGCATATCCCATTGTGTTCAGAATGGGGGTAATTAGCTAGGGGCGACACTCGTTGGGTTTAATTTGGGGTTGATATCAATACAAGGGTATTAGTGGAAATAAAAATAATAAAAATAATTAAATAAATATATATATTCTCCTATAATCTAACCCTAGTCAACATAACCCCCTTGGTCAAAATGTTTCAACGCCTCCAGCCGATGTTATTTAAAAACCGACGACTCAGAGCTCCTCCCCCTTTCAATCCCTTCGATCTCCTCCATCGCGCACCATATCAAACGTTTTATGCACCAAACCTCTTCCTCTCTCCGAGCTCTGCTCATCCAACGGAGGTGATCGTCGTCTGAGCAACGAGGAGGCCGATTTCTTGCTTCAAAGGGTGGTCGGTTCGTGGTGTTTTGGGGGCGCTGCAGGGCGTCGCGCCGTCGGCGATTTCTGGTGAAGGGTGTGGTAAGAAGGCCGATAGCGGGGCTGGCTCCGATCTGCCCCACAGCGACGGTGGTGGCAACAATTCACGGCCCTAGGTCACGATGCTAGTTCGGTGTCCAGAACCATAACCGTGAGCTCCTTTTCTTCTTTTATTATTTATTTATTAGGTTGATTTTTTTTTTGGGCAGTAATTAAGGTTAGAAAAATATATACTTTGTTTTTAAAATATAAAGAATTTTGCTTTTAAAGTATAAAGAGCTTTGTTTTTGAAAAATATAGACTAGAATGTTGTTTTAAAAATATATCGCATTTGTTTTCAAAAATATAGTTATTATCATTGTTTTCAAACAAAATTAGTGATATTTTGAAAATAAAATTAGAATTGTTTTTGAAAATAGAAGGAGCATTATTTTTAAATATTTATAGCAAGAAAAGAAAAATGGTTTAAAAATAATAATATATAGAACATCATAAAAAGAAATAGCATAAATAAAAATATTGGTTTTTAAAATATTAAATATACATTATTTTTGAAAACAAACAAAGCACTGTTTTCAAAAATAGAAAGAGGATTGTTTTTGAAAATAAAAATGGCATTAGTTTTGTTGGAATTAAAAATGTAATATTTAAATATAAGAACTTAGTTTGAAAATATAATATACTTTGGAGTTTGAAAATATAAATAGCAGTGTTAAAAATATGATTTCTAATATAATATTTCGTGAAACAGATTACGTTGAAATCAAGAACAACGAATCTGAGCGACAGTAAAGCAAGGCGTAGTGGATCCCAAAGGTGAGAACTCCTCACTTTTATTTTATATTTCTAGTTAATATATATATACTAGGATGCAGACGGTGCTTAGCAGCACCCGACACCCGTCGTCCACAGACCATGGATGACTTGTTTGTTAGATTGATGTTGTTGTGAAAATTTGATTGTGTGATGTGGAACGAAATAAAATATTTTATAGTGGAAAATATTCTATAGTTAAAAATATAATTTTTAACGTGTTAAAATGAAATAAATATTTATAAACGAATCAGACGATTTGTTTATATACACTGATTTGACTGATATTGATTGGGACGATAAATTTTACACATCGTCCAACTGCACAAATAAAATATGTGTTTGATTGTTTGAAACCCCACACGTGTGTTGGGATGATATTTGGCGTACACTAATCCCAATTATTTAATTGTATGTCGATCGATTGGTCGACAGACTGTGTAAGCGTTGATTATATATATTTAATGCTTATGCAGTTGTGTTGTGCACTTTGGATGATGGTTGATTATTTATTGTTGCTATTATATACATGTGTTGTATGGAATCCATATAATTAACATTATATGGTAATTGATTGGGCCTCATTCCAATTGGGAAAATAAAGAATATTTTAAAATAAAGATTAACGTGCTGACAGTACTCATTTGTTGAGATTAGTCATGTGGTGAAAGAAATATAGATTCATGTGTTGAATAGAATGAATATTCATTTGTTGAATAAAACAACGAAGTTATTGAATAATATAAAACCGTGTTGACTAGAGATGCGCTATTTTGACGCGAACGATATTGATTATATTCGGTTTTTTTAATAAAATATGAATTGAATAGAATTAGAATGAATTTGAATTGAATATGAATTAAATTGAATATGAATTGAATAGAATTGAATAGAAATTGAATTCGAATAGAATTGAATAGAAATTGAATTCGAATAGAATTGAATAGAAATTGAATTCGAATAGAATTGAATAGAAATTGAATTCGAATAGAATTGAATAGAAATAGAATTCGAATTGAATTGAATATAAAACGAATTCGAATTGAATTGAATATAAAACGAATTCGAATTGAATTGAATATAAAATGAATTCGAATTGAAATTGAATAGAAATGAATTCGAATTGGAATTGAACAGAATCAAATTTGAATTGAAATCAATTTGAAATGAATTTAAAACGAATTTATATTGGAAAAAAAATTCAATTTTGATTTGAATCTGAAATGAAGTTGAATCATTTTGAAAACGAATTTAAAACGATTTATAAAATTCGTTTTAAATAGAAATCGACGAAGTATATATTATATATAATATATATATATATAATATAATGGCCTGAATAGAATGCGCCGCGCTGCGGCAGTTCGCGAATTTCGACCATTGACTTCGAACGGACATTACGGGAGATCCGACTGTCGGATTCTCCTCAAACCGGAACCGTTGGGTTCGTATCGAAAAGATCTTTCCAACGAATATTAGAAATTTGAAATCTAACGGTTGGATTTGGAGATATGTCCAAATCAATTTCAGAAAAGGTCGATGTAAGTGCAGTTCGATGGCCGTAGATGGAAATCGATTGTACGGGCCTTGGTAAAATAATTAAAAATATCTATAATTTGTGTAAAATCAAAAGAAATGATTTGGGAAAAATTGGGATGAAAAACTCCATATTTGAAAAGATAAAAATAGATTTTTATCGAAATGAACTAGTTTTGAACTAGAATTAAAACCAATTTATTTTTGAAATAAATAAATTGAATTTGAAATGGGTTTTAAATAACCAGAATTTCTAATATATTTTATTGGAATTGAAATAGAATGTGATTTGGGTTTATCGTGAACTGTGTTTTAAATGACATCAGTTCTTTAACCCAGTAAAAGGAGTTTTAATGAACCTTTAATTAGATTGAAATATGAATTGATAATTTAAATTATCAAAATTAGGAAATGATCGAAAGGGGAGTATCACCAGTTCTGCTCCTAGCGATAGTTAAATCTTTAATTAGATTTGAACGTGAAATGGTAATTAAATTTACCGATAACACCGTGGTGTTAGTTATGGGGTAATAACAGTTTTGCTCCATGGGATAAATAGGTTGGGATTGGGAAATAAAATAAATAATTACTTCGGTGTGGTTCGCTAATCCTGACTAGTTTGGAAAACCATAATATGGTTTGAAATGATATCCAAAGGAAGATTAAAGAATAAATTTAAAAGAATTTATCTTTGATAAAATTAATGGGAACCGTTCCCTAGGAGTGGGAATATCTGAATAAAAGAATATTCTGAATTGGAATGAGGCGTATGTCGTGTTTGCGTAACAAGTGTTTATTACATACGTGGGTTATTCAGAAAGGCCGGGTCTATACCCATTCTGAATAACCGATTCGACGACGAGTCGAAGAGATTGAAGACGGTGCAAGACCGACGATATTCACATCGAAGGGATGGGTGCTACTGATGCTCACGATGGGAGTAGCTACCTTGAAGGGGGCTAAAGTAGTAGTCGTCCGGACGTGCTTGGAGGTCGACGAATATGCGAGGAAAGTGCCTCCGGTTTCGTTCATACCCAGAACGGACTTGTAAATGGATGGTGTGTCTGGCATTGTATTCCTTTATATTGTATTCGTTGATCTCTGCTAAATATATATCTGTTTGGCGGCGGAGAATTTATTCTCTTGCTTAACGCCCTTCTCTGAGACATACGAGCTCAGAGGTTATATATTGGCAGAAATCAGTGGATACGATATGGATTGATAGTGTGGCATGCTGAGATGCAGTGATCCAGACTTTTGTTGGAAAGCAAAGTTTGGTGGATGATGATCAAAGCGCAGCTTTAATATAGCACGGCTTTGTGTATAGCGTTGATTCGCGAGCCCCACACCCCGGTATGGTGGTAAACTAGTGGTTTGATCAGTATGCTTTTTAGTGGATGGGCACCTTCGTGGTGTCGTGGATTCGGTCGACCGAGATTGAGCTTAGTGCTCAGAGGGATAGGGTAAGCGGTGTTTTCTCTCGTCGGGACGTAAGCCGCAGTGATACTCGATTTCCCAAAAGTGCGGATGTGCATTACGGTGTTTTCTCTAGCTGAGACGTAAGCCGTTGAGATGGCACTACGCGATCGATCTTTCGAATCAGGAGCCACCATGATGGAAATCCAATTTCCAAATATGACATTTTGCGGTTTTGATTGTAGAGCCTAGTATTGGCGACATGATATATGGTACCCATGCCGTCTACGATTGATATATTTATATTTGAAGTTGTTTTCTTCACTTATAGTAATAATATAAGATGAAATTTCGCGTATCAAGCATATTTGGCTATTATAAGGGAAAACCCTATCCTCCGGCTTGCGTTGCATTGTGTGATGGGACCTGGGTCTTATAATAGCTTCATTGTTCTTTATTTAGCATTGCGCTGTCTATTTTCTGCACTGGTATTCTTGGGAGGAAACCCGTTCCGTGTTATACGGCGTGGTCCCTTGATTTACCTAACTTTAAAAACAAAGATTAATAACTGTTTTAGTTCTCACACCAGTCACATGACTGACCTGGAGTTTATTGTTTTAGCCTAAACTCTGGGTGCCCCTATTTTCCACACGGGCAGCTAGTAGTTTTGGTTTTGCAGATTTATATTCACAGGGTCCTGATTTACAGCTGGAACGATGTTCGGAAAGCTCTGTATCCGTGCATTATTTTCAGTTGTGTTTTATATTGTTTTTCCGCTGCTATGTAATTTATTGTAATCTCTGATATTTATCGAATGTAATTTATTCATTCATACTCTGTATATTCTTGTATTCTGATGGAATTGTTGTAATATACAATGAAATGTTCTTCTGTCTGCGTTCTATTTTGTCGTGTTCTCAAAACAATCAGGCGTTTCGAAAGGTCTAGATCGGTTTAGCGACTGATTCGGATCGAGCGAAATTCCTTGTTGTCACATTCCGTGACCAAATTATAAAAGCTTTTCAAATTTTATTTTATTATTTAATTAAAGATGCGAGGTGTTACAGCAGCGAGATCCATGAATTGGTATTTTGTTGAAAGCACATCCTAGAGATTTTCATGATTTAAAAAAATATGATGAGAAGGAAAACATTACTAGTAAACCACTATGTGAGTCACCAATTAACAATAGATATGTTGATAATGAGGATAAAAGTTACATAAGAAAGGATTGTGATGTCATTTTGGTATGAATAAGCATTCTTTATTGGTATCTAGTTTTATATGCAGTTATATGTCTTGAAATGTTTAATAATATAGTAATATGCCTCATGCTTCTTATGTGTATAGTCTAAAAACAATATGAAAAACCGATACTGACCTAAAAATATTTTTAAAATGATTATGAAAACAAATAATAACAAAATCCGGAAGTTTTTACAATATCCTAGACAAGCTTGGGTGAAACAATTGTTATCGGGCTTGAGAAAACAAAACCCTTTAACAATAAAAATTAAATTAAAGCAATAATGTTAATTTTTATGAAAATAAAGACCTGTTCTAAGTTGAGTTAAGAATTCCACAATTAAAAATATTGAGTTACCCTTCTTCATTTTTGATTTCAAAAGTTTACCTTCTTTTAGAAGTGAATCCATAAACAAATTTGTCTTTAGATCTAAAAGATACAATTTTCGAATCACATATTAAATGCAGTTAGGAAATTTTCATTCAGTAGTGTGTTTCGAGGCATTACTTCTTAATTTGAAAAATTACATGACAACCAAGTATATATGCATTGAATTAAGACTAGCTTGCAATATTTAACCTTTAAAAATTTAATATAGTTTGTGATGTATGCAATATCAAGCTTCTAAATTTAGCTTGCATTAGTTTAACCAACCTCTTAAATGCTAGGAAAACAAATTTGTGAAAGGATTCTTTGCCAATGACAAGTATACATAATAGGTGTGGAATTATGTTATTTTCTAATTCTCTACAAATTATGACCTTTTTTCTCAAGTTTATTAGTTGGTAAAAGAAGCTTGAATTGTTGCATTCGTTCGTAAGAATAAGAAGTATTAAGAAGTGCTAGTCATCTTTTCACTGCATTATTCGAATGTTATAAGTGATAATAATACCTAGTAGTCTAACAGTACCTATTCTAATGGCTGTGAATCAATAATTCAAATGATTGTGAATTACCTATTCAAAAGAATGCAGCGTGCTGATGTGTATTGGCTTGCAAAGCTTCCTTAACACTATAAATAGAATTGTACTTTGTAATGACAGTATAAATAAAAATATCATTCCACGCTTCATCATGGTATCAAAGCTCTACTTGTTAAACAAGTCTCATTATATTATTATTATTTTCCCCTGTAAACATCATCATGATTGAAAATAATCCTTCTGTGATTTTAAATCTACTAGATCAAATAATAGCTATCAATGCCGCAATCCAAATCCATCTGAAACTTACCAAGATTAATTATCCATCATGGCGTGTGCAGTTCCGGTCTTTAATTTTCAACTATGATTTATTCGGCTACATTGATGGCACTTTCTCATGTCCTTCCTCAACCAAAAAATCTTCAGACAATACCATCTCTACACCAAGTCTAACCTATCGATTATAGAAGAGACAAGACTATTTAATCTTTCATGCTATGTTGGCATCAGTTCCTGATAATATCGTCTCTCTCATAACATCGGCTGGAAGCGCAGCCGAAGCATGGAATCGTTTGGAGAAAACTTATGCAAATATATCATACACGCGTGTGATGGGTCTTCGGGAAACTCTAGCTATAAGACAACTGAAAATATGTGTATTACAGGTTATATGTAGACCATGAAAAGCATATCTGAAACACTAGCTCTTACCGGCTCGCCAATGAGTGATGATGAACTGATTCATGTTGTGATAAAAGGTTTGGGTCCTAAATACAAAAGTCTTAGTGCAGCAATTCGTGCTCGTGATACCCTCATATCTTTTGAAGAACTACATGATAAATTTTCATACTATGAATTAATTCTCAAGAGTCATGAAACAAGCTAGATAAGACGCCCATTACTGCTCAGTTTCACTAGAGAAACCAATACGGAGGTCGAAGCTCCAATTTCAGCAACATGAATCAAAAAGGTAATAGACCACCTCATCAAGGAAGTTCCAATAATCATTTCCATCAAAGAAGTGGAAGTTCTTGGAATTAAAGTCATACTAATAATCAAGCTTGGCAAAGTCAATCCAATCACAACCAACCTCGAATCATTTGTCAGCTTTGCGATAAACCTGGTCAGACTGCCAAGACCTGCAGATCCCGACTCTTACCTTCTTCCAGGCCCCAAGTTAATTTCATGAACACTACTCCCAACACAAGCAATAACAAATGGATTGTTGATTCAGGTGCCTCACATCATATTACATATGATCTCTAAAATCTCTCCTTACGTTCTGAATACGACGAAAATGATGATATATCATTGGTAACAATAATCAAATTCCTATCATTCATATAGGTTCTGCTACACTACCTTTCTCGGAATATAATTTTCAATTAAATAATGTTCTGTGTTCACTAAAAATCTTAATTCTGTCTCTTAGTTTTGCAATCATCATAACACTTCCACTGAATTTTTTCCTGATTGCTTTGTTGTTAAGGATCTGAGCATGGGGGCATCACTTCTACTTTTATTGTTAAGGATCTGAGCATGTGGTTGAAAAAAAAATTGATGCCAAAATTAAAACTGTTTACGCAGATGGTGCAAGAGAATATCAAAGTCTAGCTTCTACTTTTGAAGCTAATGGTATTCAACACCTAAAATCACCTCCTTACACATCACAACTTGTGGGTACTGCAGAGCGTCTTCATCGTCATATTGTTGAAACTGGTTTGACGCTACTTCATCATGCATCTATACCATTGACATATTGGTCTATTGCATTTCAAACAGCCATTTACATAATTAATCGCTTACCTACCCCAGTATTACAAAACTGGAAATTTACATTAAGGGTCTACTACTTCGTCCCAATTATTTCGTAGGACACGGGTTATAAATAATTATTTTCCAGGACAAAAATCAAAGCGCGAGCCTTCATCTTCTTAAATAATCATCATATCTTCAGAAATAATGTGCTCGTGAAAATTAGGTCAAAACTAAGCCCTTTTTTGTGAACTCAAAGTGGTCGTTAATATTTTGGGGAAAAAATTAGGCGTTAGTTCGTTTTGAAATCAAATTCGAGTTTAATTATGGGAAATATTGAGGTGATTTGGTTCATTTGGATAGGCTAATCGATTTTCACTGTTGGATTGCTTGTTTTTGGTGAGTCTCTAT
This sequence comes from Allium sativum, assembly GCA_030737875.1. Classification (NCBI taxonomy): domain Eukaryota; kingdom Viridiplantae; phylum Streptophyta; class Magnoliopsida; order Asparagales; family Amaryllidaceae; genus Allium; species Allium sativum. The sequence goes on along the minus strand of CM060911.1, from coordinate 257,749,746 downwards.
TTTATTTGTTATTTTTCGTTGTCAATACGATGTTTTATGTCGTTTTTCGGCTCTTGTACATTTCTTATAATGAACTATTCGATGTTATTTGAGAGGCAGTTTTGATCTATTAGAGAAATGTTTCGTTTGCTTTAGGTCGAATAATGAACTTTGAAACGTATTTGAAACACCCCACCTCCGTTAGGGTCACTCTCAAAGGGAATGCCCTAATTTTGGTGGAGGTTTATAAGTACAAATCACAGATATACAAGACAGATATAAGAACACATATTTGTAAACAGCGGAAGAACAACAAACTTTTATTTCATAAAGTCAAATACGTGTTACAACAACATCCTTTCCAAAAACATAACATAACACTTTCATAATCTGTCTTGAGTACATTATTTAAAGAAGCATAAATAAAACATAGATAAACTGCAAAAGCCCCATAGTGGATTGTCCAAAGCCATAGTTCAAAACAGGAAAGTCCAAGCAATACATTTCTCTTCTTCAAGCTGGATGTTGAGGTTGGTCAAGCTGCTGTGTTCCCTCCCTGAGGACCTGGGGGGGGGGAACGGAAGAAAGAAGACGAAAGAAAATAGAGTCAGACATAAAGCCTGAGTAAGTCTAGTACTATTTTGTCTATGAATAAAGAACTGGGTATGATAAGTATAAACAAGAAGTGGGCATGCACTATAAACTTGGTTAAGTTGTCTAGGGTCGAATATACTATCGTACCCCATGTTAATCTCTGAACCCATATAAACTAGTTTCCAATTTGCACCCCATAATCAGGGTGATGTGATCCATTCTATGATGATCGGCTCCTACTCGCAAAGTTACATGTGTCTTACGGCCCCCGATGTCTGTAGTTACCTATGCTGGTCCCACCATGGGGTGTATCAAGTCCCATAGTGGCAACCCGACACAACCTTAGAGTGCACAGGTATTGCTACTGGTGCCCAGTGCCTTATTTTTCTGCGCCGGAGTGTGTGCACGCCCGCACTCCGTTAGAACCTACACTGCTACACCACCGCCGTCGCTTTGACCTCTTACAATCAGCCCAGTAATCGTGCCCCACCCTGCCTAGTTTCAGGGTATCCTGATACACCTTCTAGGGTTACTGCTGAAAAGGGTCCCCCGTTACTAGGTTTTCTATCTCTAACCACATGCTAAGTTGGTTAAGTGTTTTCTAACCTAACCCCACCAGTCCGTTTAGTTTAGCATGTTCCATTTTGATTAAGTCTTTAGTTCACTTAATCCTAACAATCCTGACTCAGCCTTAATTGTCTTATTAAGGCCCTGACCTCTCACATTAGACAGATATTGTTGTGGCTGCCTGTTGCCGGTTGGTTCCGGGCAGTCTTACGCCACAACTCAGTCTAACCTCGGGTCCTTGCTGGGCTCCATGTTTAACCTCCCACATTGGATAGGTATTGTTGTGACTACTGGACAGCCGGGCGGTTCCGGGCAGGTTTATATCACAACTCAATCCAACCTCGGGTTAAACACATCGTATGTTCTACATTTACATATCTTGTCATTCCTCTTTATTTCTTATATGTAAATATTTGCGGCCCATTATTAAGTTAATGGTGTAAAGGTTACACCAATCACGGGCCCAACCCATACTTGAATTTGGGCCCTTCTATTTTATATTTTCATTCATTAATTAATTTTAACCCAACGTTATTTTCCCCCGTTTTACACGTCCGTTTATATATATTGGGCTTAGCCTTTTAAAGCCCAATTTAGCCAAACGAAAAGGGGAGGCTTAAAGCGTGATTACATACACAAAGAGGGGAAGGTGAGCGCATGAACTTGCATATGACGTTGGAAATACATAATAGAAACTGGTGTACTTGCATAGTGGTAACATAGGTGACATGAATCAAAGCATGTGAACTTGCATAGGTTTAATTGCAACATGAACCTATATTCTTATTTATGCATAATGTCAAACATAAGCATGGCATAAATATTTCTAGCATAAGCATGGCATGATGTCAAACATAAGCATGGCATAATATCAAACATAAGCATGGCATAGGTATAGTTAAATTTGTTCATGGCATAAATATAAACAAGTCATGTTCATAAGGTTTCTACATGTTTACAAAGGGGATACTTTGTTACTAACAAAAAGCATAGTTCAACTTAATCATGATTTAAGTCTAATCACATAACGATGGTGTAAATATACTTATGCATAATTATTCCTAATCATGGTATTTGCTTTAAACTTGCAAAAAGGGATTTTTGAGTCTAGCCTAGCCATGTCTCACATATGTCATCATATAATTCTTTTTAAACAAGATAGACTTAACATGAATTTCAATTATGCCAAATATCAATCATAGCCTAGCCATATTCATAAGTTTGCAAATAGGTTTTCTAGTACAAAAGCATGGCTTAAAACATGATACCCAATTTCATATGGATGATAATAACCAAACTTGTTCTAATTACATACAAAATGATTTATGCACAAAAATATACATCATGATGGCATAGTAGCAAAACCCCAAACTTGTATGAATTTAAATCAACTACATACATGTAGCTTCAACATAGGTCACATAATTTGCGAATATTCCAAACGTATATTTGCATAGAACTACCGCATGTAGTTCTTTATAATTGAATGACATAATTCAGAATATCCAATCGTATATAAATTGATAAGAACGCACAAATATGAATTTCATTGCCACAATTCAAGCATACATATCTACACAATCATTTGTTCATACCAAAGTAATACTCTACTTACAATGGTGTGACGAATTCTCTAATTTAGGGATTTAAGACGCAAATTCCTTTGTTGAATTGATTTGATTTAGGTCTCTTTAAGCTTTAGAATCTTCCTCCTAATCCTCTCTCTAGTTGGCGGCTACCTCTAGTCGTTCCTCAGCAACATGGCGGCTATGTTCTTAATTTTGAATGAATAGATTAGGGTTTAGTCTAGGGTTGTTTATATAGAGGTTAGGAACTGATTAGGACCCTTGATGTTGCTAGGTTAGATCGTAGCCATTCATTCGATAGAGAGACCAATTAAAACTTGCCACCTAGCCCTAGTGACAAAGCAGACCACAGAAAATCGGAGGAACACAGACCTGGCCAGCCAGGTTGACTGGGCTCGACCAGGTCGATACCCCTGTCGACAGGGCTGTCGACAGCCCTGTCGACATGGGTAGCCCAGGTCGACAGCCCAGTCGACCTGGGTGGCCCAGGCGGGTGTTCTTCCACCCTGGCCCATTGGGCCCCACATCGGAATATTTAATTGTTTAATTCTGTTTGAATTTTAAATTTAATTCAAAACTTCCGAAGGCCATATCTCCTTCATACGGACTCCGTTTTCCGAAAACTCGGACTCTATTTCGCGTATTTTTCCGAAACGAACGCAATGGCGTATCCCGTTTCCCTTAGTTCTTTGATTTCAGATAAATTATACTTTAATTTGCTAATTTCACAGTTATAGAATTTTCGGGGTGTTACAGTATTCTTCTGATAAAAAAAGCAATGTGTATTTGGCCTGGTTTCATTATTCACTTTATATTATGATTTTTGTATTTACACTATAACTTCAGATCTGTCTTGAGCAATCATACCAGTTATTTTTGTCAATCAATTCTGTTTGTACTCACCTTGAGTTTGAAATTGTATATTAATTAATATTAGTTGACAATGCCTGTTCTTCAGTTCCTGGTGTTTTGTGATCTGTAAAAGATAAATGATTTTTTCTTTTTTTAAAAAGTAGGACAGAAAATGATAAATAGGTGAGATTCTTTACAGAAAATGATTATTTGGACAAAAAACGATAAATGATTTCACTGATAACCGCATTTCAATGTATATTTTCAAAAGAAGGTCATTCTTTTTATATTAAAAAAAGAAGGCTTTTCAATGTATAGGTACAAATGTTGAATATACAGCCATGCCCCTTCTTAATGTAAGATAACCCAAAAACATTTTGCATTGTTTTTACTGTTGTATATATATTTGATCCAAAACAGAAACTATAAAAGATTTAATATTATTTAATTTGATGCACCCGATGTAACTGTATACAGGAGTTAAAAAAGACATATGCATATATCTTTTTATAAAAATAATGAAATAAAATGTTAAGTCGTACTTACATATCATAGTTACTAGAGAAAACAAAGATAAATACACTGCAAGTTACTAGAGAAAACAAAGGTCAATCAGTTGCAGTAATACATGAGCTGTTTTTGTTCCCTTATAGCAAAGATTTTGTGATGTTCAAGAACATTAATAGTATGTGATTTCATCTTTTGTATAGTCCTGATAATATTTGTTCAAATAACATAATAGATGTTATTTGACTAAAAATAATAATTAATTTTATTTTTTCGATACATACGCCATAAATGGCCTAATGCAATGAATTTATTTTTTGGTAATGTTGATTAAATGACCTAATGTAGTTGATTTGTCCATCTTGATTTCAATGATGACTCCATCAATTTCTACTTCAAATTCAACAACAGCAGCCGGAATTAAGCTTTGCCACCATAGAGTCCCACCAAAGATGAGGACTGTGAAGGTAGGGTTGAATGTGGGGAAAAGGTTTTTTGGTTACTCCATGTGGCATGTAAGTATAAATTAAGTATTTTTTGTTGCTTAGTCGATTATCATATTTTTCAGTGACGTTTTAGTTGAGAATTTAACATATGTGCAGAGTGACGATTGTGGGTATTTTAAGTGGCATGAAGAAGTGTATATAATCAATAACAATGTTAAAATGGAAGATAATACTGTTAAATTGATGGAAAAAGAAAATACTATATCACAATTGCTTATGGAAAGGAAGAAACTTGAAGACAGGTTGCTGAAGAAAAAGAAAAAGAGGGCAAAAGTTGATGAGATTGTTGCTGATATGAAGGTAGAGATGGCTTTAATGTGCGTTAAACGTGGAAATCATGAGAAAGAAAAAAAAATCTTTGCAAGAGCTTTAGTTATGTCATGGATCATGTTTGAGATTATTTTATGTATGCTTATGGCAATGTAATGTACTGAAGTACACTTTTTCTTCATAATTTTTTTTTTCATGTTTCATCTTTTGGGAGTTCATGAAATGTGATGCGTAATTTTGTATGTTTTGAAACAAATATATGAATGGTGTTTTATTATGAGTACTATGATTATACTGATGTAGAACAAAGATAAATGATTTTATCTTTTATTAGTAATAATTTCAGTTTAACTGAATTTAGTGATGACATTGTGATGGCTGATGTTGAAAACTTTATGATGAATTTGATAATTAATTTCTACTGTCTGATAATGTTATTCAAATAACTGAGCATGACTTTGTAATATGTAACATGATTATTTTTGTAACACCCCGTATTTTGGGTTAATACTAAAATTCACTAATTGCAGAATAAATAATCTCATATGTGGGAATTAGGGTAAACGGGCTGCGTTATTGCGTTCGTCTCGGAAAAATACGCGAAATAGAGTCCGAGTTTTCGAAAATCGGAGTCCGTATGGCCCGGTTATGGCCCAAGGAAGTTTGCAGAAAAATTAGAGCTAAAAACAGATTTAGGAATTTAAATTTAAATTTAAATTCAGATTTGGAATGGGCCAGGCGGGAAGCTTCCCGCCCAACCCATGTCGACAGGGCTGTCGACAGGCCTGTCGACAGGGGTGTCGACATGCCTGTCGACTTGCCTGTCGACAGGGTGGCGCCGCTCTGTGAACCTGGGTGCACCAGGTTGCACCAGGTTGGGTTTCAGGCTGGCTAGGAGGGCTGGTTCTAGAGATTTCCTAAATCTAAGGGTCCTAATCTAATCTAGGGTTAATCTAAGGGCCTAAAATGCAACCTAATCCTATAAATAAGACCCTAACCCTACCCTAATTCATTCATAATTAAACCTAGTAACTAAACTATGGCAAAATGAAACTTGGTCATGGCCTCCACAAATCAATGAAGAGGAAAGCAAGCTCTAATCAACCTCTAATCCATTCTAAGTATCTTAATCTTCTTCATTAGCTTGCTAATTGTGTTTTGGTGAGTTTCTATGGCTTTAATAATCAATTGTTAATTGATTATGGTAGGATGTGATAAGACATGGTTATGTTTGTGGATAAGTGAGTTATATGCAAGTTGTATGATATGTGAATTGCAAGTTTTATGCCATATGCAAGTTTATTTCCATGTTTTATGATGTAAAATATTATGTTGAACATTTATGCACATGTAACATGTTATGCAAACTATATGTGAGAATATATGCAAGTATATGTAACATGATATGCAAGTTATGCATGTGATTTTATGCATACTAAGTAGTTGGTGTTATGCATGTTAAGAATTTGATGTTGTGCATGCTAAGTATTTGATTGTATGCATGTTGAGTATTGGGTTTTATGCATGCTAGGTGTTTGGTATTATGCATAAATCATGACATGCAAGTTTACCCTCTTAAATGTGATGCATACATATGTGAGATAACATTTTTATATGCTATGCATGTTTACCCTCTTTTAAGATGCAAGTCATATATGCAAGTTCAACATGTTAAGCAAGTTATGTGTATGCTTATATGCAAGATCAACATGTTATGCAAGTATGTGCATGATGTTATGTAAGTTATGTGTATGTTGATATGCAAGTTATGTTTATGATATCATGCAAGTTATGTGTATGATGTTATGCAAGTTAACATGTAACATGTTGTGCAAGATCACACCTTTAAGACACATGCAAGTTCATCTTTGTATAACCTATGAACACTTATGCAAGTTGCCTTTAGATATGACATATGTATGTTCATACAAGTTGGGTTATGTAGCAATGCTAGTTGGGTTAATATTATGATGTGAGTAGACACCTTTTAACCCATGTTAATGCTATTGTGTGCTAAGTGAAACCCATGTTAAGTATGAGAGAATCTTCTCTTGGAAATATGTCGTGTTAGCATAAGTGCGTGGGGAAACGATGGGGTTAATAGACATGTAAATGAATGGTGTGAAATGGTTATGATTAAGCATACCATAAAATGATTAAGCATAAATGGGAATTTACCTATTGAGTTAGGTCTACCCCATGGGAATTTACCTATTGAGTTAGGTCTACCCATGTTATGGAAAACTTGATATTAATTAGGGATAATTAATATGGGGGTGATTAATTAGGTGTAATTAATCGACTAAGACACGAGGTTGGACTCATTTGTAGTGTAAAACTGCCCGGACCCGACCGGCTTAACCAGTTGCTACAAATGTCAGCCCAATGTGAGAGGTCTTAGCCATAAATTAAATACGTGATTAAGGTAAAGACACGAGGTTAGACTCTGTTATGACGTAAGACTGCCCGGACTCTACCGGCTTAACCAGGCGGTCATAACAGCTAGTCTAATGTGGGAGGTCTTTATGGGAGATCACGGTCTTAATTAATTAAGGAACACTTAACCATATTAGCATGTAGTGGGACATGAGGGGTTAAGTGGGTGCCTTGGGGTGGCATGAGGAGACTAGTGGGTTGCCTTGGGTGGCAATAGAAAAATACGATTAGAATACTTAACCAAGGTGGAACATGTAATTAAACATGATAAAAAGGGTTAAGTAAGTGCCATGGGTGGCATGTGAGAATACGATTAGAAAACTTAACCGATGTGGAACATGTAATTAAACATGATTAAGGGGTTAAGTAAGTGCCATGGGTGGCATGTGGAAATCTAGTGGGTGCCCTAAGTGGCAATTGAAATATGATTAAAGGACTTAACCAAGATTTATAACATGTAAGGGGACATGGTTAAAAGGGGTTAAGTGGGATGCACTAGATTAAACGACAAGCTTAAGTAGTAGCTTGTGGGGGCCCATTTCAACCAATATCCCAAACGTATCTTTGTGGGCTCGACCCATGTCGAGTGACGGGACACGCATATTGGGCTTGATTATAAGAGGCCAAAACGGGTTAGCGGTGGCAACGCGGGATCAACGGGTTTCATATGCGTGTGTGGGCCCGGGCTGGTTGGTAAGTCGTTGTTGCATCGTGTAGATATAAAGCCGTGCACCATGATATTATCTGGTAGCCACTTTAGGGGAATGATACACCCCAATCGTGGGACCAGCACGGGTATCTACGGTAGGGAGCCGATCGATGGGGAGTAGTGGGTACACCTAGTAAAGATAGGGGCAGACGGCACCTGTGTAGGGGTACACGAAACTACTGGGTAAGATTACTAGGTACACCTAGTGGATGTAGGGGCAGACGGCACCTACGTGGTCAGTTATACACCTAATAGATGTAGGGGCAGACGGCACCTACGTGGTCAGCTAGAAGTACCATAAACTACTAATTATATTTACTAAGACTTTAGATGGGATCAACCTTTAAGTAGGAATTACCATTGGTGGGTAAAACTGGTGTGGTGCAGTGTAGGAATTACCCTTGGGTGAATAAGTCTGGGGTGGGGTAAGAATTATCTTTGTGTGGATAAATGCGTCTTTTCGGTTATCGTAGTACATCCGGTGTTTAGTTGGCTACTTAGTGTAGTCATTATCCCCAGAGGTACCGTACCTTATTTATGTCATACCCTAATTACTTTAATGGTTGTATTGTTAGGGTTATAGGACTCACTCAGACTTATGTCTGACCCCGTTGTTTTTATCTTTTTCCCAACCCTCAGGTTATCAGAGTGGGCCTAGCACTAGTGGGCTTGGATCAGACCGCTATATCTATCTTTTGGGCTTGGATCGTAGAAGTAAAGCTCGGTTTATCTTTTCTGTTATGGCTATTGTCTATGTAGTGGGATTATGTACTTCTATTTTATCAAGATGGATATTATGTACTTGACACTGGTTTATGGTTTTGTGATGTAACCAAACATGTATTACTTTCCGTTGCAATTAAATGATGATTTTAATTTTCAAGTATTACTTATATCTGTCTTGCTGTAATTTTACTGTTCTTTTTTCACTTAAAATACTTCACCGAAACTAAGGCATTCCCCTTTTATGAGTGACCTTAGCGGACGTAGGGTGTTACAATTTTGATTTTTGAAGAAAGATATATCATTATATCTTTTATTGATATTATATTTAAGGTCATGACATACTATGTTATTAAAAGTATATTGTATCTATATGAGGATATTGTATATAATATTCCTTGTTATTATGTTTGTAAGGCTTTATAATACTATGGTGTACTAACATATTTTCAACAAAATATAAAAGGTTTTATCCTTCTTAGCATAGTAGCAGGACAAAAATGAGTATTGAAAATTCATTATCATTTATCATAATTTATCTTCAAATTAACATAAATTGTATTATAGCTTGGTAGTTAATATTATATATATATAACATATTAACTATTATAAGGAGGATGTTTTTGCTAATTATTTTAAAAAAGATAAAATGATATATCTTTTTTATTTCAAATGCAACACAGTTTTCATAATTTAATAGGTAAAAGAATATTGCTTATATCATTTTAGCAGTAAATCAGTTTTATATATAATACTAATTCATTTTAAATGCAACTCATGTTACAGTTGAATTATATGGTTAGATAAATTAACTTTGTTTTCGGTCATGGGGACGTTCAATCCATAATGGAAATTAAAAAAAATGCAATCTCTTATTTTGCATCTTGTTTCTTTAATTATATTTCTTTATCACAAGATGAGAAGTAAAGGTGTGGACTAGCTGTACCATCTTCATACAAGGATGCTATTTGAAGACAGCTATAAAGGGATATGCATATTTTAATGAACTCAAAAATTCCTTCTCTCAACTTCCACCTCGAAATTATAATCATTGTTCTGAAAATATTAATTACATCAAATCTATTAATGGGTGCTTCAGGTGCAGCTCTTCAGATAATTGGGTTTGCAAGCGTCGAAATCCAATTTTATGTTTCAGATTTAATAAAACAAAGCATAATACTTTTTATTGTATATCTCATATCAAATATCCCCAAAAAATGGCTAACCCTATAAAAATACTTTTATTTCAGCCGAGATATTTCCCGATGATTTCAATTGGGCTAGATCTATGGTGACGGTCTCCATAGCTCGGGGAGCTTTCTGTATCATCAAACTTGAAGATCTCATCATATCCAAGTTTGGAAAGAGTTTGCCTTATTGGAACTGGACTGTTCGAAGAATGGACGATAATTTTATTGTGAAATTCTCTTCTTCCCTATTGACTGATAATTTCTACTATTCCTTTGTTATGACGAAAGAAGTTGTGAATTTAAAGAGGTGAAGCCCACAGGTTGGCAGTATAGCCAAGAGGAAGGTTGAAGAATGGGTTACTTAAAGAACTTGCTGGTTATTTGTAGACGTTTGGAAGTGCTCAATGCAGCACTGGTGGATTTGGGGGATGTGAAGAGACTTTGGTATGGATCTTTACATGCTGCGGATTATACTTGGTTGAGGGCCCTGATTCTGAGAGATGAAGATTTGGTACTCCCGCCTTCGATTATCATTCCCTTTGAAAACTATGATCATGAGGTAACAATTACGAAGTTGGATGGAGAGTCACAAAAAAGAGTTTAGACGGACTGTTTTTTCCAGGGGTGATGATGGCAGGCTGCTCTGAATTGTAGGAGAGAGAGGGTGGCTCTACTAGCACTCCAAATGTTCCACCTATGAATGCCCCAAGTGCTAGTGTGCCTAATGTTCTTTTATCAGAAGAAGTGGATAAACCAGATAATGTTGAACAAGGGGGGTATGTTGATAATGATTTTGTGAATAATGAAGGTGGAGCTCATGTAGAAGTTGATGCAGGTAGAAACATTATGGGAGTTGGTATGCGAAGCCAAATGTTGATGAAATAGTAGGTTTGGATGATATTAGTGATGATCTAAGTGATAGCAATGAGCTTTTTGAGGGCAATTAATATAATTATCAGGACATGGATCTTGGGGACCGCAATGCTTTGGCTGATACTGATTCACAAGAGTGCTCTGAAATCACTAGCAAAAGGAAGGGCAAAAGACTTTTTGACAACTCTGGAGTGGTGATGCTTAGGCGCAGTGAAAGAGGCCTACCTCATACTTCTGAAGGCACTGATAGGAACAAATATGTTGAAAGCATTGCTAAAAAAGTGCGTACAAGGGTAAGAAGGATTGCTAGACCTTCTGCTTGAAAATGCTGTTGAAGACTTTATGCTACTTTGTTATTTTGGGGGCTATAATATGTATTACATGCTGCTGTTTTTCTTTTTGTGGGCTATAATATGTTGACAACTATTATCACTAACTTTTTGCTTCAAAAAAATTATATTGTAAGATCAATATTTGTTAACATGTATGTGATGAAAGTTGCTTTTTTAGCAACGATAAGTGTTAAGAACTGAATAAATTAATCAATATTATGTTTTGTAATATGCTATGGTTTAGATGATTAAATAAATTTTTAATTTTATCTTTTTTTTATATTATGCAATTATTTCTTTTTGTAACGACCCACATTCTATGCATCATAGGATCGTAGGATATTTATTTCTTTCACATATGGAGTCATATGGTCATGTAACTTTGGGAGACGACTATTGGGGTCATTTCCCATGTTCATGATTTTTGCCGATTTTTAAATGACCGTTTTGCCCCTAGCTGATCTTGTTTTGGCCATAACTTTTGATTGGAAAGGAGTTTTGACCTAAAACCACTTCATTGGCTTTGGATGATGGTTTACCTTTCCGTAGAGTGGTCACATGTGAAAAACGGACTTACTGTTTGAGAGATATGGCTGAAATAAGGTTTGGAAGGTGAAAAACCTACTTAACCGGGCCAAATAAGGTGACTAGTGAATGGGCCCATAACCCATTTCAGGATTAGGGTTATGGGGAGGCTGAAATGAGTTACGTTTTCATTCTATTTCAGTTTTCTAGCCGCCACTTACCTCTTAGAAACCCTAACAATGGCCTCCAACCTCTAAAACACCTCCAAATCACTTTCTAATCAAGGATTAGGCTTAGCAACATCAAATCAAGGCGGATTAGCATAAGAATCAAGGTAGAGCTACTATGTTGCATTGGTATTCGCGCCCAAACAGTAGAATTTCAGTTCTAAAGGTTTTATTTGTGGCCAAGGTGAGTGATTTGCATAGTTCCTCACTAATTATGGTTAATTAAGAGTAATTAGTGATAATTAGCGAACTTATACATGTTAAAAATCTGGAAAAATATTTATAAATTCTTAAATGATGTTTTAGACCTCTGTTAGAAATTTGGGTTAATTTGGTTAAGTTTTGATAATCCTGTCATTAACTATGCTAGAACATGCTTAAGGGAAATATGGGTTTTGGCTATGTTTGATCCATTTTAACCTATCATATTGATGTTTTGGTGTTTGGCGTCACTTCTACTTGTTGCTATGACTGTTTGGTATGACTTATGATTGTTTAGAATAGTTAGAATGGTCGAAAATGCTGTCGATTGGTGTAAAACACTCGCTGGAAAAGTTGCAGGAAATTGGTGCAGATTTTCGGATCGGATCGGCCGGATGGGCTCGGACTGGATAGTGGACTGGGCAAGAGATCACCGAACCGAACTGAGGCTTGGCACAAGAGAGAGTTTGGCAAAAAGGAAGGCCACTATGGTTGAACTAGGATCGGATCGAGCTAAGGAAGGGGGAACCAGATTGACTTGAAGGGAAGCGAGGGGGATCGGAGCGGAAGAGAATGGGGAAGTGGATCGGACCGTGACCAGGAACCCAAACCGAACCGATGGAGCAAGGGTACACCGAACCGAACCGAAGCATGTATATCCGAACTTAATCAATGCGATGTGGATGATCCGAACCGAGACAATTGCCAGTGACTGGGACAACCCGAACCGAACCGATGACTAGGGAGAGACCCGAACCAATCCAGTGATGACCAAAAACCCGAGATGCAAGGGTAGTCCAAATAGGAAGTTAGAGCTCAGGATCCAGTTGGGAACCAACGAGTTCACTTCATGATTATACTTTGCTGCGGGACGTGTGCTAAGGGGTTATCGATGTTTATAACTTTGGATCACTATGTGTAGGGAGTACGTGAACGGATTCAGGGCCACAGTGGCCTAGGTACGACTAAAGAGCTATAGACCAATGAAGTGGGGGTCATTTGTAAAGATTTGGTCATGACTCCACGTGGTAAGCTTGGTAGTAGCAGTAGTTGTACAAGTTGAACTCCATCACTACTTCGATGGGTCTAGTGATCGAAGCGGTAGATATCGTATGCTTTACGCACTGAGTGATAGATGTGAGAATGGTTGCTATGTTTGATTGTTTGCCTTCATTATGACATGCACACCCCACCCCCGTATTCTTTACACCATCTGTTCAGTGGCACCTTAGAGTATTGTACGGTATGTAGTGCTAACTCTTTGGTTGCAGGTCCAAGTTCAGGTATGGTTTAGTATACCTGTTATTGTTCTGTTTAGCTGCTTATCGCTCATACCAGACTTTTTGTCCGACCCATAGTTTTATGTCTCTTCCTTTTACTCTGGGTGCTCTCTCGAGCAGACTAGAGATAGGTTAGGTGGTTTGCGCAAGTAGCTGTACCGGAGACGAGCAGGAGGCTTCCACATATGATAGATATATATATATATAAACGTTCTCCCTATGTTGTTGCGGTCACTACTTTGGGCATTAGTGGTGTACCTTTCTTTCTTTTGTTTAGAGACAGTAGTTTGGAAAGTTGTAATAAGTTGTATTTGGATTTCCGCTACTCTGATGATGATGTTGATGTTGGTTTTAGTTATCGGCTTATGCACTATCTCTCCTGTTTTATGTCAAGTACATTATTATTATATTTTGTTCCATGATATGTGAGACATTCTACAGGGTTTGCGATTAGTTCATTCTCTTCTTTCCTTCCTTTGGCGACCGTTCCGTGCTAGTCGGGCATGTGTACAGCGCACTCTCGGAAGAAATGCCGACTGGTGCGGGGCGGGCAGTCACACTTGGTATCAGAGCTCTAGATTGCGTAGTTAACCTAGGGAAGTCATCAGGGAGAGATAGTATACATAAATGAGAACGCGTATTTGTGATTATTTTGGTTTTCAAAAGCTATATATTTATACTATTAGTATAGCTAAAGATGAAGTCGCACTGCACTAGCACCACTATGGAGATGGTTAATTGTTTTCTCTTTACAGATTGAACGATGAGCCGATACGCAAGAGGTGCCGGTAGAGGAGCCAATAATGGGAATGCTGCTGACATGAGGACGATGTTTACTGACCTCATGAGAGAGATGCTAAGGGATGTGCAGAGGGTAGCTCCCAATAATGGAAATGGTGGTGGTCCAATAGTGTAGACGCCTAGGGCCGATTTCGCTGAGCTGAATAAGGATTATACTAGTCTTGGTGGGAAGCCGTTCCACGGAACGGAGTTGGCTACGGATGTTCAGGATTGGTTGGATAGCTGCAAGCGTATCGTCGAAGACTTGGGTATCGAGGATGCGATGAAGAGAAGGCTAGCATCCCGTCAGCTGCAAGGACGGGCAATGAATTGGTGGAATGCTATAAAGGCAGCTACTCCCGAGGATCAGATTACTTGGGAGCAGTTTAAGGCTCGCTTTAGCGGTAAGTTCATTTCAGCTGCTCAGAAGTCAGTGCCGTTTAAGAAATTCTTGGAGCTCAAGCAGAATGGCAGAGCTGTCTCGGAGTATACTGCAGAATTCGATACTTTATCGAAGTACGGACTATCTCTTATTGATATTGCCGAGAAGAAGAATGGGAATTTCATAACTGGCTTGGATGGATACTTGGGGGCAAGGCTTATTAACCACATCGATGAGATATTTGAGTCGATTGTGGGAAAAGCATTGAGGTCCGAGAGTCTTTACCCTAAGTCGAAGACTGAGGTTGCATCTGTAGAGGAGCCAAAACCACAAGCAAGTGGTGGAGGCAAGAGTGGTTCTCAGAGTAAGAGGAAGCAGAACCAGAATAAGGATGGCCAGAAAAAGAATAAGAAAGATGTTGAGTGCTTCAGCTGTGGTAAGAAGGGCCATTATGCTAGTAATTGTCGGGCCAAGCTAGCGGATAGGAAGTGCTTCAACTGTGGCCAAGTGGGACATCACAAAGACAAGTGTCCACAACCCCCTAAAGAAAAGCAGGTGGTGAAAGCATATGCCCTTAACGCTATTCCTTCTTCGTCGAATGCCCCAACTGCGGCGGATAAAGGAAAGAATGTTGTTGTTCAAGGTATGCTTTCTGTTTATGATGTTCCTGTTAGAGTTTTGTTTGATACCGGGGCTTCCAGTTCCTTCATATCTAGTGACGCGGTAGATAGGTTGGGATTGGAGCCCAAGATTGTCAATAGACCTTTAGTAGTGACGAACCTGATTGGTGGTTCGACTAACTTTAGCATGATTTGTCATAACGTGGTCTTATCGAGTCATGGATGCATGTTTGTTTGTGATTGCTTTGTTTTGGGCTTTATTGGGTTTGGCATTATTTTGGGAGTCGATTGGCTCCAAAGATACGGGGTGGTGGTAGACTGTGAGGGCTTTTTGGTGACAGCTAGAGCGGATGATGGGCGGAGGGTAGTGTTTAGTGGTCTACCTAGTGATGGGGTAATGGCTAGTTTTCTAAATTCCCTCGACATCCCGCATAGTGAGTTGTCAGGTTTGCCCGTGGTTGGCCAGTATCCGGACGTTTTCGAGGAAGTGACCGGGCTTCCACCACAACGAGAGATTGAGTTCCATATTGATTTAGTGAAAGATGTCAGACCTGTAGTGATGCCACTTCGTCGTATGGCACCAAGGGAGCAGCGAGAGCTCGGGGTGCAAGTCAGTGATCTTTTGAAGAAGGGATTTATCGGAAGGAGTGTTTCTGAATGGGGAGCACCAGTTGTGTTAGCTACCAACGCGGATGGTTTCCTTCGTTTGTGTGTAGACTACCGCGAGTTGAATAAAGTGACGAGGAAGAACAAGTATCCTCTACCACGGATAGATGATTTGTTTGATCAGTTGTGTGGCGCAAGAGTATTCTCTCAGTTGGATCTCGCGACAGGTTTTTATCAGCTTAGAGTGGAAGCTGAGAGTATAGCTAAAACGACATTTTGGACGCCGTCTGGATTTTATGAGTGGTTGGTCATGCCATTCGGGCTGACCAATGCCCCAACATATTTTGTGGATCTTATGAATAGGGTATTCAAAGATCAGTTGAATAAGTTTGTCCTTGTGTTCGTGGATGATATTTTGGTCTATTCGAGGACAGAGGAAGAACACAAGGAACATTTAAGAATAGTGATGGAGGTATTGAGAAAACACCAATTGAAAGCAAAGTTTCTAAGTGTCACTTCTGGAGGAGGGAAATGAGATTCTTGGGCCATGTTGTTTTAGAGAATGGTATTGTCGTGGATCCTACGAAGGTGGCTACGGTACAAGATTGGTCTATGCCCAAGAATGCAACGGACATAAGAAGTTTCTTGGGGTTAGCTGGATATTATCGTAAGTTTATCCAAGACTTCTCCGAGATAGCAGCACCGTTGACTCAGTTGACCAAGAAGAATCAAGCTTTTGTCTGGGACGAAAAGTGCGAGAATGCATTCAAGAGCCTAAAAGAAAAGTTGACATGTGCACCAGTGTTAGTCATTCCTAAGGGGAATGAAGAGATGAAAGTATATACGGATGCATGTGGCTCAGGGTTAGGTGTTGTATTGATGCAAGGAGGTAGGGTTGTAGCTTATGCAAGTCGGCAACTGAAGCCGCACGAGAAAATATACCCTACCCATGATTTGGAATTGGCAACGATCGTGTTTGCATTGAAGATGTGGAGACATTATTTCTTGGGAGAAAGATTCGAGTTGTTTACTGATCATAAATCGTTAAAGTATCTTTTCTCTCAAAAGGATCTAAATCTCCGACAACAAAGGTGGTTAGAATTCTTAGCTTCCTATGATTTCGATATCGCATACACACCAGGAAAGGGAAATGCGGTAGCTGATGCATTGAGTAAGAGACATGCCAGCTTAGGGGCTATGTTTCTAGAATGGAAGAAACTGGAGTACATCGCTGGGTACGATTTCAGACCAAAATGTGAATTGGATCCAGAAATGTTAGCAAGTTTGACGATCAAACCCACTTTGATTGAGCGGATTGGTTCCAGTCAGAGGAATGATCCTAACCTATTGGAAATCATCTCAAAGTTAAAGATGGGAATCAACGGAGAGATGAACAAGTATAGGCTTGATCGAGATGGATGGCTTAGGAAGAATGGAAGACTAGTTGTACCCAATGTCAATGGATTGAGAGATGAAGTGCTTAGAGAATGTCATCACTCAAAACTGACTATACACCCCGGTGGTAACAAGATGTATCGAGACATGAAGCAGACCTACTACTGGGAAGGGATGAAAAGAGACATTGGGAGGTTTATATCCAAATGCATGAACTTCCAGCTAGTTAAAGCTAAGCAAAAGAAGCCTAGTGGTTTGTTACAACCATTAGAAATTCCAGAATGGAAATGGGAACAAGTGTCAATGGACTTCATTGATGGGTTACCAAGGACTAGATCGGGCCATGATAGCATTTGGGTGATTATGGACCGATTGACCAAAAGTGCAAGATTTATACCCGTCAAGTCAAATAGAACGACAGCTAAGTTACCTGAACTATATGTAAAGTGGGTAGTGAGATTTCATGGAATACCCAAAGGCATTGTGAGTGACCGAGATCCGTTGTTCACTAGTGGATTTTGGAAGAGCTTACAAGAGGCGTTAGGATCAGAATTACATCTCAGTACCGCGTACCATCCTCAAACTGACGGACAGACAGAGAGGGTGAATCGAGTGTTAGAAGACCTCTTGAGAGCTTGTGTATTGGATTTTGGTGGATCATGGGATGACCATTTGCATCTAGTAGAGTTTGCATATAATAATAGCTATCAATCCAGTATCGGTATGACTCCATTTGAAGCTTTGTATGGAAGACCGTGCAACTCACTGTCATGTTGGGTAGAAGCTGGTGAGAAGTTTGTACTTGAACTCGACGTGATAAGAGAAACTTCAACTAAGATTATCCAACAGCGAATGAAGGCTGCCCAAAATAGGCAGAAGAGTTATGCTGATAAGAGGAGAAGAGAATTAAAGTTCTCCGTTGGCAACTTGGTGTTTGTCAAGGTTTCTCCATTGAAAAGCATGATACGATTTGGCAGGAGAGGCAAGTTAGCACCAAGATTTGTTGGTCCATCCCCAGTTCTTGAGCAAATTCGGAATTTGGCATACAAAGTTGAATTACCACAGAAGATGGCAGGAGCTCGCAACGTATTTCATGTTTCCCAGTTAAGAAAGTTCGTATACGACCCAAATGTGACTATTTCACCCGATCAGTTGGATGATATCGAAGTTGACCCCGGGGCGGTTGGGAACCGCAAGCCTATGCTTATTGTTGGGAACGATACGAAGTAACTTCGAAGGAAAGTGGTGAAGTTAGTCAAAGTTCAGTGGGGCGAGAATGAGAATGACTGTACTTGGGAGACAGAGGAGAGCATTAGGAAGACGTATCCAAAATTCTTCGCCTCGTAAGATTTTAACTTCGATTTAGTCTTTCCGCATGCTAGGATAGGCTTATTTGTTTATTTTGCATGTTTGATTTTTGTATGTGGTTGGTAGGCATGCAGAATCCTTTGTATGTTTTGGGTTAAGGAATTTCGGTGACGAAATTTCTTAAGGAGGGGGGGGGGGGGGAGAGGGTAACGACCCGCATTCTACGCATCATAGGATCGTAGGATATTTATTTCTCTCACATACAGAGTCGTATGGTCATGTTACTTTGGGAGACGACTATTGGTATCATTTCCCATGTTCATGATTTTTGCCGATTTTTAAATGACCTTTTTGCCCCTAGCTGATCTTGTTTTGGCCATAACTTTTGATTGGAAAGGAGTTTTTACCTGAAACCACTTCCATTGGCTTTGGATGATGGTTTACCTTTCCGTAGAGTGGTCACATGTGAAAAACGGACTTACCGTTTGGGAGGTATGGCTGAAATAAGGTTTGGAAGGTGAAAAACTGCTTAACCGGGCCAAATAGGGTGATTAGTGAATGAGCCCATAACCCATTTCGGGATTAGGGTTATGGGGAGGCTGAAATAAGTTAGGTTTTCATTCTATTTCAGTTTTCTAGCCGCCACTTACCTCTTAGAAACCCTAACAATGGCCTCCAACCTCTAAAACACCTCCAAATCAATTTCTAATCAAGGATTAGGCTTAGCAACATCAAATCAAGGCGGATTAGCACAAGAATCAAGGTAGAGCTGCTGTGTTGCATTGGTATTCGCGCCCAAACAATAGAGTTTCAGTTCTAAAGGTTTTATTTATGGCCAAGGTGAGTGATTTGCATAGTTCATCACTAATTATGGTTAATTAAGAGTAATTAGTGAATTTATACATGATAAAAATCTAGAAAAATATTTATAAATTCTTAAATGATGTTTAAGACTTCTGTTAGAAACTTGGGTTAATTTGGTTAAGTTTTGATAATCCTATCATTAATTATGCTAGAACATGCTCAAGGGAAATATGAGGTTTTGTCTATGTTTGATTCATTTTAACCTATCATATTGATGTTTTGGTGTTTGGGGTCACTTCTACTTGTTTCTATGACTGTTTGGTATGACTTATGATTGTTTAGAATAGTTAGAATGGTCGAAGACGCCGTCGAATGGCGTAAAACACTCGCTAGAAAAGTTGCAGGAAATTGGTGCAGGTTTTCAGATCGGATCGGCTGGATGGGCTCGGACCGGATAGTGGACTGGGCAAAAGATCACCGAACCGAACCGAGGCTTGGCACAAGAGAGAGTATGGAAAAAAGGAAGGCCACTATGGTTGAACTAGGATCAGATCGAGCTAAGGAAGGGGGAACCAGATTGACTTGAAGGGAAGCGAGGGGGATCGGAGCGGAAGAGAAAGGCGAAGTGGATCGGACCGTGACCAGGAACCCGAACCGAACCGATGGAGCAAGGGTACACCGAACCGAAGCATGTATATCCGAACTGGATCAATGCAATGTGGAGGATCCGAACCGAGACGATGACCAGTGACTGGGACAACCAGAACCGAACCGATGACTAGGGAGAGACCCGAACCGATCCAGTGATGACCAAAAACCCGAGATGCAAGGGTAGTCCAAATAGGAAGTTAGAGCTCAAGATCCAGTTGGGAACCAACGAGTTCACTTCACAATTAGACTTTGCTGCGGGACGTGTGCTAAGGGGTTATCGATGTCTATAACTTTGGATCACTATGTGTAGTGTAATGACCCGGATTTTGAGCGACTTTGGTTATCGACATAAACTCGATGTTGATAACCAAAACATCGAAAAATCCTCGTAATTAATGAAAGAAATTAGAGGGTGAGGATAGATAAGATAGAAACTTATAATAGAAGAAGAAGAACACAACATCAGAGTAACACGAACCTCACAGCGGAACGAATAACATATAATATATATAACATAACTTGAAATATACATCTGTACTTGAATATACATCATTATCAAAGTACAACACTTACAACACAGCGGAAATAAACTATAGCTATATGATCCTGAAGCCTCCTGCTCCAGCTCTTCAATGTATCTGTAAATCCCGACTACTTGACTGCCCGTACAAAATTAGGCACCCAAGAGTTTAGGGAAAACAAAACAAAGTAAACTCTGGGTCAGTCATGGGACTGGTGTGAGTAAAATAGTTTAACACAGTTTAACAGATATATGATATCTCATAAGACCACGCCATGAATACGGAACGGGTTTTCCCCTTATGAGAATCCAACATCTTTGACAAGCAATATCATTCTGATATTATAATAATGTCTAAGTACAAATAGATATCAATCTAGCAGAAACGCTTTCATCTCACATTCTACATATATAGTATACAAATCAAAATCGCAAGCACGTATTGGATAATGGGTTTCCAACTATGACAAGGTATGGGACCACCTTCTGCTAGTGTACCTCTATATGAAAACCCGTAACTTCCCCGTGAAGGAAAGCGCGGATAGTTCGAGAACAAGCCACAGAATAACACAGACGGGAGAACATTTCATTGTATATTACAACAATTCCATCAGATACAAGAATATACAGAGTATAAATGAATATTACACAGAAAAATATCAGATATTTAAATTACATTTAAATACATCGCAGTGGAAAATAATACAATACACAACTAGAAGAGATATATGGATACAAAGCTTTCTGGATATCGTTCCAGCTGTAAACCAGGATCTTGTGAATATAAATCTGCAAAACCAAAACTACTAGATGTCCGTGTCAAAATAGGGGCACCCAGAGTTTAGGTCAAAACAATAAACTCCAGGTCAGTTATGGGACTGGTGTGAGAACTAAAGCAGTTATTAATCTTTATTTTAAAGTTAGGTAAATCAAGGGACCACACCGTATAACACGGAACGGGTTTTCTCCCAAGAATACCAGTGCATAAAACAAACAGCGCAATGCTAAATAAAGAAAAATGAAGCTATTATAAGACCCAGGTCCCATCACACAATGCAACACAAGCCAGAGTATAGGGTTTTTACCTTATAATAGCCAAGAATGCTTGATATGTTTAAAACAAATCATTTGATACTATAATATGTGTATAGTGTATGAAACAACTTCAAATCATAAGTATCAATCATAGACGGCATAAGCGCCCCATCCCACTATGTCGCCATATATAGGATTACAACTAAAATCGAAACGTCACGTATTGGAAGTTGGATTTCCATCTGTGAACCGAGTCAAAAGATAGTCCTCAACCGATTCGAGACTGTCAAGCCCGAGCCTCAGGATCAGAACGCATCAACCCTTTGGATCGTCAGGGCCGGTCCACCGATGTGGATTATTATGCCTGAACACTACGTTTCCCCACCCTTTGGGGCGTAAATGAGCCAAAGAATGACTCCATCGGTCCCGGATTGACCGATATATCTGAGGCGCCTCGCAACAGCAACAACCACATAAGTCAAACTCGTCAGGGCGTGTAAAACCACTGACGCCACTTCTAGCTAGAAAGAAACGCATGCCCTCCCTGAGGTCCTCTCCCGTTTTTGGTTCACAACCGAGGTGTGAGGCTCGCGAGTCAACGCTACACAAAGCTATGCCACACAGACTGTGCTTTGATCATCACCACAAGACTTTGCTTTTCAACAGAAGCCTTGATCAATTTCCACTTAGGCATGCCACACAGGCAATTCACTCCATGCGTTTGATATCCATCAATATATAACCTCTGAGCTCGTACGTCTCAGAGAAGGGCGTTAAGCTAGAGAATAAATTCTCCGCTGCCAAACAGATATATATTTAATAGAAATCAATCACACAGAATAAAATCCAATGTCAAACACACAGTCCATTTACAAGTCCGTTCTGGGTCTGAACGAAACCGGAGGCACCTTGTACCTCGCTTATCCATCGATCTCCAAGTACGTTTGGATGATCACCAACTGATTCTCTCCTCTTGGGTGTACGGCCCAATCAAGATCATCAATAATTATCCAAACGACGTGAAGACTTCCGGTCTTCAACCACCGTCTTCATCTTCAACACCACGTCGAATTAGTTATTCAGAATGGGATAAACCCGGTCTTTCTGAATAACTCGCGTATATAATAATTACGTGTTACACAAACACAACATACGCCTCATTCCAATTCAGAATATTCATTTATTCAAATATTCTAATACTTTGGGAAAGGTTCCCATTAATTTTATCAAAGATAAATTCTTTAATCTTCTTTGAATATCAATTCATACTAGTCGGGATTAGCGAACCACACCGGAGTAATCATTTATTTTATTTCCCAATCCCCACCTATTCATCCCATGGAGTAAAACTGGTAATACTTCATATCTAACACCACGGTGTTATCGGTAAATTCAATTACCATTTCACGTTCAAATCTAATTAAAGATTTAACTATCGCCTGGGGTAAAATTGGTGATACTCCATTCTCGATCTTTTCAATCTAATTAAAGATTCATTAAAACTCCACTTAGTTTTAATCCTTAACTGGGTTTAAGAATCAGTGTCATTTAAAACACGGTTCACGATAAACCCAAAATCACATTCCATTAATTATCGGGTTAAAGAACAAGTGTTATTTAAAACACTGCTCACGATAAACCCATAAATCAATACCAATTCAATTCCAATTAAATATTATTTAATTGGTGCACTTCATTAAATCTAAATAAAAAGATTTAATCTTTTTCTCAACTGGACTTAAGAACAGTGTTAATGAAGACACCATTCACGACAAACCCAAATCACATTTGATATTAAATATAAGGCTCTGAATAGAAAATATATCGGCTTATATTCAATATCAAATTCTACGACCAACAACTATCGTATTGGAAATAACGATATTAATATATCTTTCAAATTTCCATATCAACATCTGTATAATCACGAAATCCAACATCGAAATATTCCAAAGACAATTTCGATTCAAATCCATTCCAATTCAATTATTGGAAATTCTGGTTAATGTTAAAACCCTTTTTAGATTCAATTTATTTATTTTAAAAATAAATAAATTATAATTCTAGTTCAAAACTAGTTCCTTTCGATAAAAATCTATTTTTATCTTTTCAAATATGGAGTTTTTCACCCCAATTCTCCACAAATCATTTCTTATGATTTTACACAAATTATTGAAATTTTTAATAATTTTATAAAGGCCTGTACAGTCGATTTCCATCAACGGCCATCGAACTGCACTTACAGCGACCTTTTCCAAATTTGATTTGGGCATAATTCCAAATCCAACCGTTAGATTTCAAATTTCTAATATTCGTTAGAAAGCTCTTTCCATACGAACCCAACGGTTCCGGTTTTAGGAGAATCCGACGGTCGGATCTCACGTAATATCCATTCGAAGTCAATGGTCGAAATTCATGAACGGCCGCGGCGTGGCACGTTCTATTCAGGCCATTATATTATATATATAATATATACTTCGTCGATTTCCTTTTAAAACGTATTATATAAATAGTTTTAAATTCGTTTTCAAAACGATTTCAACTTCTTTTCAAATTCAAATCAAAATTGAATTTTTCCTTATAAATTCGATTTAAATTCATTTCAAATTGATTTCAATTCAAATCGATTTTTAATTCAATTTCAGTTCGTTTTCAATTTCATTCAATTTCAATTCGAATTCATTTCTATTCAATTTCAATTCGAATTCATTTCTATGCACTTTCAATTCAAATTCATTTCTATTCACTTTCAATTCGAATTCATTTCTATTCACTTTCAATTCGAATTCTAATTCTTTTCAAAATATCAGATTTTGAAATAACTTTCGATATTCATTATAAAATGAATAAAATCGATATAAATATCGTTCACGTCAAAATGGCGTCAATCTAATCAACGCGGCTTTATATATTTCTATTTTCAAATATTCTATTTCAAATATTTCTTTTTTCAAATATTCTATTTCAAATATTTCTTTTTTTTCAAATATTCTATTTCAAATATTTCTTTTTTTCAAATATTCTATATCAAATATTACTTTTTTCAAATATTCTATTCAAAACTGGAATGAAGCCCAATCAATTACCATAGATTTTATTTCTATGGATTTTCTACGACACATGTATACAATAACAACGATGAATAATCAACCATCATCCAAAGTGCATTCTACACTGTATAAGCATCAAATATAAATATTTAACGCTTATAACAGTCTGTCAATCAATCGATCGACATACAACTAATTATTGGGATTAGTGTATGTCATTTATCATCCCAATACCCGTGTGGGGTTTCAAACAATCAAACACATATTTTATTTGTGCAGTTGGGCGATGTGTAAAATTTATCGTCCCAATCAATATCAGTCAAATGTGTGTATATAAATAAATCGTTCGATTTGTTTATATTAATTTCCTTTCATATATACGTTAAAAATTCTATTTTTAACTATAAAATATTTTTAACTATATAAATATTTTATTTCATTTCACATCACACAATCAACTACACATCAAAATCAAACAAATAAGCATACAAGCCGTCCATGGTCTGTGGACGACGGATATCGGGTGCTCCTAGACACCGTCTGCATCCTAGTATATATTTTTAACTAGAAAACAAAAATTAAAAGGTGAGAAGTTCTCACTAAAGCTATCCAACTCCACGACACTTCAAATGTAGAAGTCTTCGCCGTTCCTTCTTTCCTTACTCTCATCATCCGTAATCACTACATATATAAAAATCACATTTTTACTTCACTCTATATGGATAAAAATCACATTTTTATGCCGCTATTATATAGATAAAAATTATATTTTTATACCGCTACCACATAGATAAAGATTATATTTTTAAAACGCTACTTTACATAATAAAAACCATATTTTATTATGCTATTGTATAAATAAAAATCATACCTTTACATCGCTATTGTATATATAAAAATCAAATTTTTATATCCACTACCTCATTATAAAAATCAAATTTTTATCTTGCTATCATATTTATAAAAATCGAATTTTTATTCTAATGATAAACCTATAAAGATCTCATCTTTATCTAAATGAAGAAATCATAAAAATCGTATTTTTATACTTCTAACTTCATATTTTCCATATGATAAAAATCAAACCATTTTCAGTTTTCAAAAATTTATTCCTTTCACGCTATTATATATATATCGAATTACTTTTAAATAGATAAATAAAAATAAATAAAAAGAAAAAAGGGGGGAAAGGAGCTTACAACGTTTTAAAGAGAGGGGGGGCTGGAATGTTGTTGGCGTCTTCAGGCGGAGGCGGGGCCCTCCTGGGCGGCGCTGGCCATGGGGCATCGGCCGGGGGAGGGGGTGTCTGGGGCACTGCGTTCGAATTTGGGGTGGGGGGGCTTGGGCTTGAGCGGGGAGGCTGGGGGGGAGGAGAGAGAGAGTGCTGGCGTCCTCGAGTGGAGGAGGGGCGGCGGCCCTGGCACGACGGCGCCGACGATTGGGTGGAGCTGCTCCGTCGAGGGCTTCAGCCCCTTTTTTTTTGAATCTAAAATGAATGGGGAAGATAAAGGAATGGGGGGGTAAGGAGATAAAGGTTTATTTTTATTTTTATTTTATATTATATTTAATTCCCTAGAGTTGACTTTTTTGTTTGAATCCCAAATCAAACCCACCGACTGTCATACTTAGCGAATTACCCCCATTCTGAACACAATGGGATATGCCACATAGGCCAATTCGATCGTTTCGATTAGTTTCCGTTGAATTTAAAATATATTTCTTTATATATTCAATTTGAACGTGCATTTCAATTTACTGGGGTCACATACTAACTAGAAAAATTCCCGAAAAATATTTTCTAGCTTCGTATTGACGATACGGTCCTAACAAAACTAATTTCGTCGAATTCTGAGACCGTTTGAGAAATGGCCATTTTCCAGTCGATTAAAATCAACTAAAACTGGTCAAATGCGTTTTCCTTTGCCACGCTCACATATTGAATCGAAAAATTATGAAATTTGAAACCTAGCAATAACTTGACATCACGGATCCAAAAAAAGTGATTTCGTCAAAATCCGAGGTCGTTTGCAAAATTTCCATTTTAAGGGCCTGAATTTCATAGCGACTATTCTAAAATTTCAAACGGACATATCTTTAGATTCCCGCTATGAAATTTTGATTTCTTGGATTCGTTGGAAAGATATTCTCAATTAGATTCGAATATTTTTGGTTTCGTTAAAATCCGGTTTATTTTGCACCTGGTATATTCAATTGAAGTTTGAAATCGAATTATCGAACTACCGCGCCATTTTCAATTCCTTTTATATATATAAATAAATATTTATTTTCTAACGGCGATCTATATAAATATATTCGTTCGAATTCTAGTCAAAATAAATTTCTCGTCGATATTATTTAAAATAATTCATTTTAAATAATCAAAATTCGCTAAAATTGCCAAAATAAAAATTTTAAATTAGCTCGGATTTCCGGGTTATTACAATCTCCCCCACTTAAAACTTTTCGTCCCCGAAAAGGAACAAAGCCGAAAGTTGTTTAACAATTCAACTCAACTTCCATTATTTTCGTTACGGCTTAAGTTCTTCAACTTTTCAGTTTCTAAGAACTTTTCCAATTTTTCAAAAATTTGGCTAACACCCTAAATTTTCGAAAAATTTCGCCATAACCTCCCCTGCACCGGGAGCACGGGAAAATCCCGAAATTGCCATACACGCCCTCTGATCTCAAAAAGAAAAAGAAAAAGCCAATCGGCTCATAAAATCATCATCACCCAAACAAAACAGTAAATTATGATAAACATGTACCTATTTGTCGGGCAAACAAATTTTATTCTCTGCTCTAGCCTCCTTGCTATGACCTGTTCAATGTAAGTACATGTATATACAAGCAAACGCGACCAAATTTCAATACAATTCACCTTTCGGTTCAAATTGGCTATATGGTTCAAATTTTAATTACTCAACCAATAATCAAACAACACAACCATCAATCAATTAGTTGATTATCGTTTCCAATTCATAACTTTGATATATAGTCAATAATCACGTTTTTGGTGCCAAATCACAACAATAGGCCCTATCTAATTTTGGTTCTCACACCAGTCAATAGGAAATATATAGACATCACACTTTCGAAACTCAAATATAAACACTGATGATGCACGTGCTATCATCAGTACCATCTCCGGGCGACTAGAGTGTGATTCTATATCTATCCAATATATTAAAACTTCGAATATGCGCGGATCAGACGTATACGCAAAATCTATATATACTGGATTGTCCAAATTCAAACATAATAACTAATCAAATACGAATAGTTGATTTAAATTTTCAAAACAAAATTTGTTTTCATTTTCAAAAATATACCCTTCCCACTCGTTCTAGGATACTACTGATCCCATCTCTAACGAGTCATTCCATTTGATATTACTAATCCAATATCTGATGAATTCTTTCGTATGGTTCTAATGTGTCTTGTTCACTGAGCTTTGTAAACCAAAGCTCTGATACCAACTATGAAAACCCGTAACTTCCCCGTGAAGGAAAGCGCGAATAGTTCGAGAACAAGCCACGGAATAACGCAGATGGGAGAACATTTCATTGTATATTACAACAATTCCATCAGATACAAGAATATACAGAGTATAAATGAATATTACACAGAAAAATATCAGAGATTTAAATTACATTTAAATACATCGCAGCGGAAAATAATACAATACACAACTAGAAGAGATATACGGATACAAAGCTTTCCGGATATGAATATAAATCTGCAAAACCAAAACTACTAGCTGCCCGTGTCAAAATAGGGGCACCCAGAGTTTAGGTCAAAACAATAAACTCCAGGTCAGTCATGGGACTGGTGTGAGAACTAAAGCAGTTATTAATCTTTATTTAAAAGTTAGGTAAATCAAGGGATCACGCCGTATAACACGGAACGGGTTTTCTCCCAAGAATACCAGTGCATAAAACAAACAGCGCAATGCTAAATAAAGAAAAATGAAGCTATTATAAGACCCAGGTCCCATCACACAATGCAACGCAAGCCAGAGGATAGGGTTTTTACCTTATAATAGCCAAGAATGCTTGATACGTTTAAAACAAATCATTTGATACTATAATATGTGTATAGTGTATAAAACAACTTCAAATCATAAGTATCAATCATAGACGGCATAAGCGCCCCATCCCACTATGTCGCCATATATAGGATTACAACTAAAATCGAAACGTCACGTATTGGAAGTTGGATTTCCATCTGTGAACCGAGGCAAAAGATAGTCCTCAATCGATTCGAGACTGTCTAGCCCGAGCCTCAGGATCAGAACGCATCAACCCTTTGGATCGTCAGGGCCGGTCCACCGATGTGGATTATTACGCCTGAACACTACGTTTCCCCGCCCTTTGGGGTGTAAATGAGCCAACGAATGACTCCATCGGTCCCGGATCGACCGATATATCTGAGGCGCCTCGCAACAGCAACAACCACATAAGTCAAACTCGTCAGGGCGTGTAAAACCACTGACGCCACTTCTAGCTAGAAAGAAACGCATGCCCTCCCTGAGGTCCTCTCCCTTTTTGGTTCACAACCGAGGTGTGAGGCTCGCGAATCAACACTACACAAAGCTATGCCACACAGGCTGTGCTTTGATCATCACGACAAGACTTTGCTTTTCAACAGAAGCCTTGGTCAATTTCCACTTAGGCATGCCACACAGGCAATTCACTCCATGCGTTTGATATCCATCAATATATAACCTCTGAGCTCGTACGTCTCAGAGAAGGGCGTTAAGCTAGAGAATAAATTCTCTGCCGCCAAGCAGATATATATTTAATAGAAATCAATCACACAGAATAAAATCCAATGTCAGACACACAGTCCATTTACAAGTCCATTCTGGGTCTGAACGAAACTGGAGGCGCCTTGTACCTCGCTTATCCATCGATCTCCAAGTACGTCTGGACGATCACCAACTGATTCTCTCCTCTTGGGTGTATGGCCCAATCAAGATCATCAATAATTATCCAAACGATGTGAAGACCTCCGGTCTTCAACCACCGTCTTCATCTTCGACACCACGTCGAATTAGTTATTCAGAATGGGATAAAACCGGTCTTTCTGAATAACTCGCGTATATAATAAATACGTGTTACACAAACACAACATACGCCTCATTCCAATTCAGAATATTCATTTATTCAAATATTCTAATAATTTGGGAAAGGTTCCCATTAATTTTATCAAAGATAAATTCTTTAATCTTCTTTGAATATCAATTCATACTAGTCGGGATTAGCGAACCACACCGGAGTAATCATTTATTTTATTTCCCAATCCCTACCCATTCATCCCATGAAGTAAAACTGGTAATACTTCGTATCTAACACCACGGTGTTATCGGTAAATTCAATTACCCTTTCACGCTCAAATCTAATTAAAGATTTAACTATTGCCTGGAGTAAAATTGGTGATACTCCATTCTCGATCTTTTCAATCTAATTAAAGATTCATTAAAACTCCACTTAGTTTTAATCTTTAACTGGGTTAAAGAATCAGTGTCATTTAAAACACGGTTCACGATAAACCCAAAATCACATTCCATTAATTATCGGGTTAAAGAACAAGTGTTATTTAAAACACTGTTCACGATAAACCCAAAAATCAATACCAATTCAATTCCAATTAAATATTATTTAATTGGTACACTTCATTAAATCTAAATAAAAAGATTTAATCTTTTTCTCAACTGGGTTTAAGAACAGTGTTAATGAAGACACCATTCACGACAAACCCAAATCACATTTGATATTAAATACAAGGCTCTGAATAGAAAATATATCGGCTTATATTCAATATCAAATTCTACGACCAACAACTATCGTATTGGAAATAACGATATTAATATATCTTTCAAATTTCCATAACAACATCTGTATAATCATGAAATCCAACATCGAAATATTCCAAAGACAATTTTGATTCAAATCCATTCCAATTCAATGATTGGAAATTCTGGTTACTGTTAAAACCCTTTTTAAATTCAATTTATTCATTTTAAAAATAAATAAATTATAATTCTAGTTCAAAACTAGTTCCTTTCGATAAAAATCTATTTTTATCTTTTCAAATATGGAGTTTTCACCCCAATTCTCCACAAATCATTTCTTATGATTTTACACAAATTATTGATATTTTTAATAATTTTATCAAGGCCTGTACAGTCGATTTCCATCAACGGCCATCGAACTGCACTTCCAGCGACCTTTTCTAAATTTGATTTGGACATAATTCCAATTCCAACCGTTAGATTTCAAATTTCTAATATTCATTAGAAAGCTCTTTTCGATACGAACCCAACGGCTCCGATTTTAGGAGAATCCGACGGTCGGATCTCCCGTAATATCCATTCGAAGTCAATGGTCGAAATTCACGAATGGCCGCGGCGCGGCACGTTCTATTCAGGCCATTATATTATATATATAATATATACTTCGTCGATTTCCTTTTAAAACATATTATATAAATCGTTTAAATTCGTTTTCAAAACGATTTCAACTTCTTTTCAAATTCAAATCAAAATTGAATTTTTCCTTATAAATTCGATTTAAATTCATTTCAAATTGATTTCAATTCAAATCGATTTTTAATTCAATTTTAGTTCATTTTCAGTTTCATTCAATTTCAATTCGAATTCATTTCTATTCAATTTCAATTCGAATTCATTTCTATGCACTTTCAATTCGAATTCATTTCTATTCACTTTCAATTTGAATTCATTTCTATTCACTTTCAATTCGAATTCTAATTCTTTTCAAAATATCAGATTTTGAAATCACTTTCGATATTCATTATAAAATGAATAAAATCAATATAAATATCGTTCACGTCAAAATGGCGTCAATCTAATCAACGTGGCTTTATATATTTCTATTTTCAAATATTCTATTTCAAATATTTCTTTTTTCAAATATTCTATTTCAAATATTTCTTTTTTTCAAATATTCTATTTCAAATATTTCTTTTTTCAAATATTCTATTCAAAACTGGAATGAAGCCCAATCAATTACCATAGATTTTATTTCTATGGATTTTCTACGACACATGTATACAATAACAACGATGAATAATCAACCATCATCCAAAGTGCATTCTACACTGTATAAGCATCAAATATAAATATTTAACGCTTATAACAGTCTGTCAATCAATCGATTGACATACAACTAATTATTGGGATTAGTGTATGTCATTTATCATCCCAATACCCGTGTGGGGTTTCAAACAATCAAACACAAATTTTATTTGTGCAGTTGGGCGATGTGTAAAATTTATCGTCCCAATCAATATCAGTCAAATGTGTGTATATAAACAAATCGTTCGATTTGTTTATATTAATATCCTTTCATATATACGTTAAAAATTCTATTTTTAACTATAAAATATTTTTAACTATATAAATATTTTATTTCATTTCACATCACACAATCAACTACACATCAAAATCAAACAAACAAGCATACAAGCCGTCCATGGTCTGTGGACGACGGGTGTCGGGTGCTACTAAACACCGTCTGCATCCTAGTATATATTTTTAACTAGAAAACAAAATTAAAAGGTGAGAAGTTCTCACTAAAGCTATCCCAACTCCACGACACTTCAAATGTAGAAGTCTTCGCTGTTCCTTCTTTCCTTACTCTCATCATCCGTAATCACTACATATATAAAAATCACATTTTTACTTCACTCTATATGGATAAAAATCACATTTTTGTGCCGCTATTATATAGATAAAAATTATATTTTTATACCGCTACCACATAGATAAAGATTATATTTTTAAAATGCTACTTTACATAAAAAAAACCATATTTTATTATGCTATTTTATAAATAAAAATCATACCTTTACATCGCTATTGTATATATAAAAATCAAATTTTTATATCCACTACCTCATTATAAAAATCAAATTTTTATCTTGCTATCATATTTATAAGAATCGAATTTTTATTCTAATGATAAACCTATAAAGATATCTTCTTTATCTAAATGAAGAAATCATAAAAATCGTATTTTTATAATTCTAACTTCATATTTTCCATATGATAAAAATCAAACCATTTTCAGTTTTCAAAAATTTATTCCTTACACGCTATTATATATATAACGAATTACTTTTAAATAGATAAATAAAAATAAATAAAAAGAAAAAAGGGGGGAAAGGAGCTTACAGCGTTTTAAAGAGAGGGGGGCTGGAATGTTGCTGGAGTCTTCAGGCGGAGGCGGGGCCCTCCTGGGCGGCGCTGGCCATGGGGCATCGGCCCGGGGGGGGTGGGGGGTCTGGGGCACTGCCTTCGAATTTGGGGGGGGGGGGCTTGGGCTTGAGCGGGGAGGCTGGGGGGGGAGAGAGTGTCGACGTCCTCGAGTGGAGTAGGGACGGCGACCCTGGCACGAGGGCGCCGGCGATTGGGTGGAGCTGCTCCGTCGAGGGCTTCAGCCCCTTTTTTTTTGAATCTAAAATGAACGGGGAAGATAAAGGAATGCGGGGGTAAGGAGATAAAGGTTTGTTTTTATTTTAATTTTATATTATATTTAATTCCCTAGAGTTGACTTTTTTGTTTGAATCCCAAATCAAACCCACCGACTGTCATCCTTAGCGAATTACCCCCATTTTGAACACAATGGGATATGCCACATAGGCCAATTCGATTGTTTCGATTAGTTTCCGTTGAATTTAAAATATAATTCTTTATATATTCAATTTGAACGTGCATTTCAATTTACTGGGGTCACATACTAACTAGAAAAATTCCCGAAAAATATTTTCTAGCTTCGTATTGACGATACGGTCCTAACAAAACTAATTTCGTCGAATTCTGAGACCGTTTGAAAAATGGCCATTTTCCAGTCGATTAAAATCAACTGAAACTGGTCAAACGCGTTTTCCTTTGCCACGCTCACATATTGAATCGAAAAATTATGAAATTTAAAACCTAGCAATAACTTGACATCACGGATCCAACAAAAGTGGTTTCGTCGAAATCTGAGGTCGTTTGCAAAATTTCCATTTTTAAGGGCCTGAATTCCATAGCGACTATTCTGAAATTTCAACTGGACATATCTTTTGATTCCCGCTATGAAATTTTGATTTCTCGGATTCGTTGGAAAAATATTCTCAATTAGATTCGAATATTTTTGGTTTCGTTAAAATCCGGTTTATTTTGCACCCGGTATATTCAATTGAAGTTTGAAATCGAATTATTGAACTACCGCGCCATTTTCAATTCCTTTTTTATATATAAATAAATATTTATTTTCTAACGGCGATCTATATAAATATATTCGTTCGAATTCTATTCAAAATAAATTTCTCGTCGATATTATTTAAAATAATTCATTTTAAATAATCAAAATTCGCTAAAATTGCCAAAACAAAAATTTTTAATTGGCTCGGATTTCCGGGTTATTACACTCTAGAGAGGAATACACTGGGTTCAACAAGAACATCTTGCAACCCGGCCACACATGACCGACCACTCATTTCGCTTGAGTGTATCGAATGTATATCACCAACGGTTGGGATCAACAACTGTTTCCCGAATGGGACAGCATCAACAATAGATTTTTAGAAGTAAATGAAACTCTAGATCTGTTGATTATACACCCTACTTCGGTGCGACCGACTTAGCTATGCTGCCTGTCCGATTTCTGTCATTTACCGGATGTGAGGCTAGAAGCTACGCTTTATCATCACATCAGATTCACTTTGAATGTCACATCGTCAAATCCATCAAAACACCGATTGACGTCCTCAACCATATATTATGTGTTAGCTAAAAGAAGGTTCCTTCTCCGCTTCCACTCTTGGTACGGTTGGAGAAATCAATATACGTGATCGTCTGGAAATACTCTGTCAGACATCCGTCCATACAAGTCATCTAGGAACAGGATGAACCGAAGGCACTATTCTGTAAACAGGATAGCCCTTGCATAACTCCGTCTTTAATTTCCTTTGGCATATATGATTCGCAACGCTTATGCCAATACAGAGTGGTTCTTTGGATAATAATCCAACCGGTCTCCCCATATTAAAAACATTAAAATGGTCAAAACTTCGATAGTCTATGATTTAACTATCGAAGAAAAATAGGTGTGCAAACAACGATATTATTTCCAGATGGAAATTTATATCGAACAAACATCATTTAACATTTATCTCTTTATTTCATTAATTTACTTATCTCTTGTTTCCCTACATTCAGTATTTCTTATTTTCTAAATTTGGAAAATATACGTTATTAACAATGGAAAACATTTCCATTTCTTGTTTTCTTTATTAGAAAACATTTCTGGTTTCTTCTTTGGAAAACATTTCCAAAGCTTCTTCATTTGTCTTAGACAGATGTTTAAACAAATCATCGCGATGCCAACTCAAACCATTTCCTTTAATTACTAAATTCACTTAACCATCCTTCACTATGGAACCTTAACCATTCCTTAATTAAAAATGAAGTCAATCAAGTTGGGCTAATACTACCTCTCAGACCTTGACTGAACTACGTTTCTAACCTTGAAATAGACAAAGTTCACCTTTTAATTCTTTAACAAACTTCCTTACGTAACTCTCTTTCGAATCATCTCTATTCGATAATTCTTTCTTTCGATAAGGTTTATTCGATAACTCTATTCAATTTATTCTATTCACTTAACTTTTTTGATTTAACTCTAACTCTATTCACTTAACTCCTATCGAATAAACTATATTCGATAACTCTTTTAATTCAATTTGAATAAACTATATATACGATTAACTCCTTTTACTCTATTCGAATAAACTATATTCGATTAACTCCTTTTACTTTTACTTTAATTGATTAAACTAACATCGATTAACTCCTTTATTCTATTCGAATAAACTATATTCGATTAACTCCTTTGCTTTAACTCTAATCGATTAAACTAACATCGATTAACTCCTTTATTCTACTCGAATAAACTATATTGGATTAACTCCTTTATTCTATTCGAATAAACTATATTCGATTAACTCCTTTATTCTATTCGAATAAACTATATTCAATTAACTCCTTTATTCTACTCGAATAAACTATATTCGATTAACTCCTTTTACTCTATTTATTTTCTAAATATTTCCTATCAATTCTATATGTAAATGATTTACAAATCTTTCCTTTTCTATTATTCTATTTGCAAATGGTTTGCAAATATTCCCCTATCAAATCTATTTTTTGATTTTATAATTTCCCTTTTCTAAATATCTCCATTTATAAATATTCCAATTTATAAATATTTCTTATTTATAAATATCCCATTTATAAATATTTTATTTTCAAATATCACTTTGAAAATATTCCCTCATCAACTTTTCGGTATGTTATGGTATTCAACATATCAAATCACGATGATCAGTATCGTCCAAACACATATAATCGACAACAGATTATATATCACATCATATATCACAATATATGAAAACAGTAAAATAAATGTTGAGGAATCCAGTTGGATTGCTCCAACCTGTGTCCCTGCATCACAGATGTTAACCAATATAGATAACACTACTTTCAGTTCCATATGATATATTCTGTTAAACAGAATCAATATAGAAATTTAACTAACTGACTAGTAGTTCAATCAATCAGTCAACACGCAGTCAACCAACCAATATTTAACAGTTCTAAAAATACAACATGAAATTATAAACTGTTCAGAGTTAGTGAGATTTACTCACATTGGCAGTTCATCGTTAAAGAACGATAAACTGTTATTTGATTTGAATCAAACAGTTTATTTCGCCCTAAATTGTAACGAGCTCGGATTCACTTCCAGTCAGCTTTATTGTGAAGCTCTCGTCCATACGGTCCCAACGCAACTTACGGTTCATGATTCTGAAATCGTATGAGGTAGTTACGACATTTAGAAGTTAATACTCAAATTGAATTTAAATTAACTATATAACCATTAAGTAATTGGGCCTCACCACTATGATACGGGCCATCCTCCTTAACAAATAACCAACCCGTTCGAATGCTTCTTCCCCAAACTAAGAAATTCTACCGTGCTCCTCGTTTCATTTACAAAGGCCATGACCGCATCTTCTAATCACCACAACTCCCTCTCCTCTTCACTAATATTCACATAATAAATACCATAATTCTCTCCTCAGTTTTCTCTTCAACTCCATCCCTTAAACCTCCAACTCGGTTCCCTCTTTTTAGATGCGTCGACGAGCTCCTCCCTACAGGTAGCGACACCATTTTGTACCGATTTCACCAAATCTTTGCAAGCAAGCTCGGTTTCGCTTCCTCAATCCAAAAACAAGAACGAAACAAACCCGAACTCACTAATTTTCGAGTGTTTCCAAACCCTAGAATTTCTGTACCAAAACACCGCGACGGAAATGATGTCGCACCTCCCCAAAAGTGATACTATCTTGAAGCTTTTCCATCTAGGATTACACAGATATAAATTTAGGAATTTAAAAACTTTTTATTGAATTGATGTTAATTTTTGAAGAGGGATTTTTCTCATTGTGAAGGAATAAGTGACGGCTGAAAACTAGTTGACTAATGGATGAAGAGAATTAGGTTGAGTAAGGGTGCGGGATGGTATTTATAGAAGTAAAGTGGAATATTCTCGGTATACTCCATCATCGTTATTTTACATTCGAGTTTTAAAAATCCATGTGATCACATACAATACCCAAAAATCATGAAAATGGACATGCAGCTAGAGTTCGACATTACGGTCCCAACGAAACTGGTTTCGTCGAATTCCGACTTCGTTTGCTCACACAGCATATTTTTAACCGTCAAAATACTGATTGTTTTTCACTCTAAAAATCCGTACTCCCACACAGTGACTCTAAAAATCACGGAACTTGACATCTAACAACTATTTGACATTGCGGATCTAACAAAATTAGTTTCGTCGAATTCCGAGGTCGTTTGCAAAACTGGCTATTTTTAAAGCTCTAAATAACCTATTTAAATATATAAATATATTTAAATATAATTAAATTTAATATTTAAAAATTAAATATTATCGTATATATTCACAGTGGAATACCATACAGCTCCAGGATATTTCTGTATGGATTTACAACTCGATATTATATCGTCAGAATTATATCGATGTTCGATTTCTATTAAATCCTTAAAAAACATAAATAAATTATAAAGGGAATTCCATAGCGACTTTTCTAAAATTTGATTTGGACATATCTCCAAATCTACACGACGAAATCCCGATTTTTCTCTTCCACTAGAAAGATATACTCCACCAGCTCCACACGTTTCTTGTTTCACTGAAATCCGGCTTAAAACGAATCCTGTATATTCAGTTGAAGTTCGAATCGCCAATTTACGAACAGCAGCGCCATTTCGAGCTCGATTTTAATTATTTTATATAATTATACTTTCAAACTGTCGTTCAAATAATATATTCGTTATTCTAATTCTATTCTAAACTGAATTAAATATCACAGATGATCCAGTTCACACCATATCGCCATTTCAGCCAATTCTGATTATTTCAGAATTAAATATATTATTTAATTATTATTTTAATTAAATATTTACCATTATTTAATTCCACGACCATTAAGTTCACTATATCACTATTTATATAATTAAATAAATTAATTATAATACCTCTGCCAATGCGGGTCATTACAATCTTCCCCACTTAAAATAATTTCGTCCTCGAAATTGCTAAAAGGTAGAGGACGACCCTATCGACTGGTTAGAACATATTTGTTCACTTATTAACTTCAGTTTCAACCGAACCAATTTAATTTCAATTAAATATTAATTAATTCTTATCCACGAAAATTTTCAAAAATCCTGAAAATTTTCTAACATCTTAACTTTTCGAAAATTTTGCCAGCACCTCCTTTGTACTGGTCAATATCTCAAACTCCAACTCGCCTCTCTAGGCCATCTCCAACCCAAAAGAAAATCAAACAGCCAAACGGCTTTCCAATTCGGCTCATTAATCTTATATCCAATAGAAATATAAACTTGTACCTTTTTGTCGGCATATCATTATATCCTTTCCACCTGTTATCAATTCAGCGGATACAAGGCTCATCCCAATCAAATTCCAATCTGCTTTTATCCACAACACAACCATTCGCTTATATCCGAGCCAAATATCATTTCAACTCGAGTTTCATCTCGATTCCCAACTCTTAACTTGATTATCACATTATTCTTCAAATTTGAATCTCACAATCCAATTTGTCTTGATATCATTTTAATCCAATCTCAGTTACCACTTTACTGGCCTTACTTTAATTCAAATTTGCTTTCACAAATTCCTGTTAAATTTGTTTTTAATTCAAACAGTCTTTCCCTAGGAGTTTTTAACAGTTTACTCTTTTCAAAAATCAAATTTTCCTTTTTGAAATTCAACTGAGCCCTTAATTAATATTCCATTAGTTAAATCACTTCTCTATTTCTTTATCAATATTTGTTAACCAAATATTTTCAATAACCATATTGGCCTTTTATGTTATTTTGAAAAACATTTCCGAATATCGCCTTCCTTTATTTTCTAAACTTCAGAAAATATATGCTATTTATAATTGGAAAATACTCCAATTATGTGACGATCCCAAAATCCGAGGGGCGGTATTAAGGATAATCATTGGAATATAACACATTAATCATCATAGCAGAGTACAGATAATAGCAGAAACAATAAATAGAATAATATCACATGAGTATGACAGCGGAATCACAACATGTAATAATATCAGAATAGCATAGCGTAGGATATAACTTAGTAAATAAAGGGAAGTGATCAGTCATCATCGCCAGAGGCGGAATACATACATGCAGTGAGACAAAATAAGGGTATCAGTCTACATCGCCGAAGGCGGTACATATACATACAATAAGAAGTACGGAAAGTAAATCAGTCTGCATCGCCCGTGGCGGAATCATAATATAGGTACAGTAATGGCGGAAAATGTCAAAGTCGTCTCTGTGAAGTCAGCCTCGCCATGAGCCAAAAATGCACTTTATGCAACAGTGCAGAGCCAAAAACAACCTGTCACCTGTGAACTAGGCTGCCCGTGTGAAAATGAGGGCACCCGTGTTTGCAAAGTGAAACAAACAACGAGTCAGTCATGGGGACTGGTATGAGGAATCTATTTAATAGATAAACAACAGTGATGAGCAAATCATAGGACCACGCCACTTTCGTGGAACGGGTTTACTCCAGTGATTGCTAGTGCATTTAAAACAAAGTAAATTCTTTCAAAACAACGCAATGCTTTTTGAAAGAATGAAGCCATTATAAGACTCAAGTCCCATCATACAATGCAACGCAAGCCGGAGGATAGAGTTTTACCTTATAATAGCCAAATATGCTTGATACATATAAAGCAAAATCATTTGATATTATTACTAGTGCATATATGTTTCAAAAGCGAATAGCATCATAAATATCAATCATAGGTGACATGAGCGTCCCATGCCACTATGTCGCCATATATAAGTTACAATCGAATCCATTATATCGTATTGGAAATTGGATTTCCGTCATGAGTCGAGGCAAGGGGCAAGCTCCTCTCCGCTTCGAGACATTCTAGCAAATGCCTCGGGACTACACACTCTGGGTAACCCCTGGATCTTCAGGGCCGGTCCTCTCTTACGTTTGAGGATTAGTATTCCTGAACACACGTTTCCCGGTCCTTACAGACCTATAATCGAGGCGCCTCGCATTCCAACAACCACATAGGTGAAAAATAGATATATATGTCAGGACTGGTAAGTCACTGACACCACCATAGCTAGAAAGAAACGTCGTGTTCTCCCTGCAGTCCGTATCCCGTTTTTAACTCATACCGGGGTGTGAGGCTCGCGAATCTACGAAATACACAAAGCTAGGCCACGTAGACCGTGCTTTGATCATCAACCACAAGACTTTGCTTTGCAACAAAAGCCTTGATCACAGCATCTTGGCATGCCACATAGGCAGTCCACTCCATACGATTGATTTCCATCGATATATAACCTCTGAGCTCATACGTCTCAGAGAAGGGCGTTAAGCAAAAGAATAAATTCCCCGCCGCCAAACAGATATATATTTAACAGAGATCAATCAGTATAGAACAAAATCCAATGTCAGACACGCAGTCCATTTACAAGTCCCTTCTGGGTCTGAACGAAACCGGAGGCGTCAATTCCTCGTATATCCGTACAATCAACACATACGTTCAGACGGCTACTACTTCCGTCCCTTTCCGGTAGCTACTCCGGTCAGGAACCTCAGGCGCCCATCCAACCGATACGAAGATCGTCGGTCTTGAATCGTCTTTGCATTTTTCCAATTCGAATCGCTCGATAAATTATTTGAAATGAGGGTTAGCTCGGCCTTTTCAAATAATTCACGTCATTAGAATTTAAATCGATTCTTTCTATGGTTATATTATTCGACATCCATCTTTCAGTTCTTTAGTGTTATTTTCGTGTCAAACACATACAACCATCAAATATCAAACAATTCAAGCCCAATTGGTTTATTTGCAATCTGTGTTGCTTATAATATTTTATAATGATTTTTCGCCATTTTTATTTATTTAAAAATGACCATATTTAATTAAACGACGTTTCAGGTCGTGCCGTGGCACTGGCGCTGTTTTTCCCCTAATTTGTTTTACACATATCGGAAAATCTAATCGTTGGATTTCTACAAAGTCTATATCTATGGGAAGATATTCCCAAAGCGAACCCAACGGTTCCAGTTTCGTTAAAATCCGACGGTCGGATCTCCCACACTAGTCGTTTGAAGTTACGGTTTCAAAATTCGAACTGCAGTGTCTTTATTCGATTTAATTTAATTATATTTATATTTATATATAAATATAAACGATTCTGGCGCTGTTTTTCTTCGGATTTAAATTAAACATTCCGAACAATCCAACCGTTGGATTTTTACAAGGTTGGTGCCGTTGGGAAGATATTTCCAAGGCGAACCCAGCGGTTTCGGTTTCGGGAAAATCCGATGGTCGGATTTCTCGCACTAATCGTTTTAAATTACGATTCCGAAACACGAACTGCACGTCCTCTATTCCTTTTAATTATATTTATATTTATATATATAAATATAGTTCATTCTATAATTTCAACTATAGTTCATTCCATATTTTCAACTTCGTTTTCACTTCAAATATTTCACTAACGCCTTAATATTTCGAAAAATTTCGCCATAACCTCCTTTGTACGGGGAAGGGTTTGGAAATTTATTGGGCCGTGTTAGGTACCCAATAAATCCTAAAAAGCATTCACATATTTATAGTGATATATTCTGGTGTTTACGGGGGAGCATGTATAGATAATCACTCCAGAGAATAAATTCTCGTCACCCCGTTTCCGTGTGGGAATAAATAGTCCATGTGCCGTATCTAATAACTAGAGCGACATGATTATTGTCAACTCCAGACCCGTGTGGGGTTTTTATTAATCTGGCAATTTATCGTTATATTTTATATAGTCATATCAGTCCTCAGTTCAACCTGTAGTACATAGTCATCGCCATACAAGCCTCTCGCTCGTATGGTAAATCTTCCACCTCGTCACACAAGCTCCAATTGCTTATGTGGAATATGATGAAGTATGCCTATCGTCATGAAGTATGCCATGTAGTGTAGTTCTAAATTAATTGTTACTATCCTATGGCGACGTTTATTATTTCACATAGAATAACCAGCACTCCGCATCCAATGGCATTCACAGGAGTTGATATATAAATAAAATCGCGCAGCCAACTCATCAAGGTTTACCTATTTGTCGGGCACGCAAATAATTTCTTTACTCTACAGCTAATCCATTTTTCCTGTTCAACACATGTATATATATGCAGAACAAAGCTAATAATAATATTTCTAGCAGACTATTATTTATTTCAACACGTGTGTATTTTTATCTAAGCATATACATGATAAAAGAAATATTTTTATCGTCAAAAATATTTATTCAACACGTGTGTATTTTTATCTAAGCATATACATGGTAAAAGAAATATTTTTATCGTCAAAAATATTTATTCAACACGTGTGTATTTTTATCTAAGCATATACATGACAAAAGAAATATTTTTATCATCAAAAATATTTATTCAACACGTGTGTATTTTTAACACTCCATATTCACAATAAAAATATAGTTTTCATTGTCGATTCATTTTATTTTAAAATACGATAACATTCAACACATGACTTTCAAATCGACGAACGAATTGCAACTCAACGCATGAATATTCGCTATGGATTGTATATATATATAAATGTGATTTTTATCGCTAAAGCTATTTGTTTAAATTCAAATAATATTCAACACATGAATTTCAAC
Source organism: Allium sativum (assembly GCA_030737875.1). Taxonomy (NCBI): domain Eukaryota; kingdom Viridiplantae; phylum Streptophyta; class Magnoliopsida; order Asparagales; family Amaryllidaceae; genus Allium; species Allium sativum. The sequence goes on along the minus strand of CM060911.1, from coordinate 257,706,892 downwards.
TCAACGAATGAATTGCAACTCAACACATGAATATTCGATAAGTTTGTATATATATAAAAATGTGATTTTTATCGCTAAAGCTATTTGTTTAAATTAAAATAATATTCAACACATGAATTTCAACTCAACGAATGAATTGCAACTCAACACATGAATATTCGATAAGTTTGTATATATATAAAAATGTGATTTTTATCGCTAAAGCTATTTGTTTAAATTCAAATAATATTCAACACATGAATTTCAACTCAACGAATGAATTGCAACTCAACACGTGAATATTCGATATAGCATATGTAATTTATTTCAACGAATGAAAAATATTCTAACACATGAATATTTCAGAAAATTTCGGCAGCATAACGGCAGGGTAGTTAAAACCGGGACCGTCCCTAGTACGGCTCCTCGCTCTACCTTAAAACCTCGCGGTTTTTTTACACTGGGGATCATGCATCTAGTTCGCACGCAGGCGGCATGTTTTATTTTCAATTTCACAATCCTATTCTAATTTGTTTCAACCACAAGAGGGTATTTTTCAACCACAAAGGTATTTTTCAACCACAATATCAACCACAAACAATTATTTCCAACCATTCGTCATATCATATAATATCATGTCAATCACAAGCAATAAATATCGTCCATGGTCTGTGGACGAGGGGAGTATATATATATATATAATATAAAAATTCACTTGCATTTTATCACAACTTAAAGCATATATGTTTCATTCAACGCTTGTATAATTTATACATCGCTAATATAACTTATACAACACATGTACATGAGGTATACAATGCGTATATAATTTACACTTCGCTTATATAATTTATACAACACGATTTCATTCACACAATTAGTTTAGATTCTTCACATTGGTTATCGCAGTGCTAAAAATCGTAGGAAGGTCAGAAAAATCCGCGGCTTCTTCTAGGATGTAGAGAGCCTCCTTGCGGTCACGGTGTCTCCTGTTTCATCAAATTTCGTTAAAGAACGAAAAAGATATTATTTTTCAAAGTTTTGCAACACTTAAAAGTGTTATTTTCATTTCAGAAATTTATATCAGAAAAGTTTTCAAAGCTTCAAAACTAGGTCTCGATTTTTAAGCCAAACCGTACCTCGTTGCTTCGATCAGACCTCACGGCGTCAGAGGGCTACGAATCACCTTCCGATCGGCGGTGGTGGCGATGGACTCGGTGGCTCCTGTGGGTCGCGGCGGCGCTCCAAAGGGCGTGACTTTCTCCTTGAAATTCAACGCGTACAGTGGGTGGATTGAGGTGAGTATTGGTCGGATTGATAGAGGAGGCGAAGGCGGTCAGAAGCTTCAACTGGCGGAGGCGGCGAAATCGACTGTGGCGGCGGCAAAATCGGTGGGAAGTCTCGTGCTTCGTGCGACGTTCAATCGCTGGCGGCTAGGTTTTTTTTCGAGATTTTTTTTTAAAAAGAAAAAATCCTATTGGTCCGAGCTATATAGTAAATTTTAAATAGTGTTTTCTCAAACTAACTCCTTTTTAAACCCAACGACTGTTGCCCCTAGGTAAATACCCCCATTCCGGACACAATGGGATATGTTTCGTTGGCCATTTCGACTATTGCAGTCAGTTAGTTTTCAAATTAAAATATAAAACATTCGATATTTAATTTAAACGTACATTTCAATTTGCCAAGGCCACAAACTGAATCAAAAAATTCCAGAAAAATAAATCTAGCTTTGTTTTGACGATACGGTTCTAACAAAACCAGTTTCGTCGAATTCTGAGCTCGTTTGAAAAACGGCCCTTTTTAGGTCGACCCATTTTAACAGAAATTGACCAATCACATTTTCTTTTGCCCCGCTCACATACTAGCTTCAAAAATTATGAAATTTGAAACTTAGCAATAATTTGACATCCCGGACCCAAAAAAAGTGGTTTCGTCGAATTCCGAGGTCGTATGCAAAATATCAATTTTCAAGGGCTATATATACTATATAGCGACCTTTCTGAAAATTCATTTGGCCATAACTTTTGATTTCCGTTATGAAATTTCGATTTTTCAGATTCGTTTGAAAGGTATTCATAAACAGATTTAAATATTTTCAGTTTCGCTAAAATCCGTTATATTTTCCACCCGGTACAGCCAGACAAAGTTTATATTCAAAAATTCAAACTGCAATCCCATACCCAATTCTATATTTTATTGAAATAGGCTATTCCAACTATTTAAATTCTTTGGTAATAACCTAATTTAAAAATTTTAAATTGGTTCACATTTTCCGGGTTATTACAAATTACTTATCTCTCTTCCGATCTCGTTCATTTCTATACTTAGGAAATGTCTATTATTCTATTTCCAGGTTTACACTTATTTGGATTAAAATAGATGTTGTGTAAAACATCGTTACGACAATCCAAATACTATATTCAACTAACTCTTATCCAACATTGATCTTCGAGCCTGAAATCTTACTATTTATTTGTTAATAATGAAATCAATCAAGTTGGGGTATAACTACCTCTCAGACCTTGACTGAATAACATTTATAACGTCAAAACAGATATGACAACTTACTCGAATAATCAATACCATACAACTACTTATTCACTTTTAAACACGTATACGCTTCCTCTTTATATTCTTACTAGATTTTATTCTTAGTCTTCCTTTTTGATTTTACTATTCTATTTCTAAGTTCGTTTCCTTATCGACTTCTATATATATCGATACGTTGATTTCTAACTATCAAATTATCTTAAAAATATTCTAACTCCTTGAATTCCCGGAAAAATTCTCCATAACCTCCTTTTTACCAGGAGCATCGGGATATTTCAAATAGCCTCCCATGGTGTGACGAAAAGGAATTTCGCTCGGTCCGAACCAGTCGCTAAACCTACCCAGACCGTTCGAAACGCCCTATCGTTTGAGAATAAGACAAACCAGAACGCACACGGAAGAACATTTCATTGTATATTACAATAACGCATCAGATTACAAGAATATACAGAGTATAAATAAATAAATATTACACAGAAATATCAGAGATTTAAATTACATTTAAATACATAGCAGCGGAAAATAATACAATACACAACTAGAAGTAGATATACGGATACAAAGCTTTCCGGATATCGTTCCAGCTGTAAACCAGGATCCTGTGAATATAAATCTGCAAAACCAAAACTACTAGCAGCCCGTGCCAAAATAAGGGCACCTAGAGTTTAGGTTAAAACAATAAACTCCAGGTCAGTCATGTGACTGGTGTGAGAACGAAAACAGTAATCTTTGTTTTTAAAGTTAGGTAAATCCAGGGACCACGCCGTATAACACGGAACGGGTTATCCTCCCAAGAACACCAGTGCATAAAACAACAGCGCAATGTTAAATAAAGAAAAATGAAGTTGTTATAAGACCCAGGTCCTATCACACAATGCAACGCAAGCCGGGGGATAGGGTTTTTACCTTATAATAGCCAAGAATGCTTGATACGTTTAAAAGAAATCATTTGATAATATTATAAGTGTATAGTGTATAAAACAACTTCAAATCATAAGTATCAATCATAGGCGGCATGAATGCCCCATACCACTATGTCGCCATATATAGGTTATACAATCAAAACCGCAAAGTCACGTATTTGGAAATTGGGTTTCCGTCTGTGAACCGAGGCCAGGGATCGTCCTCTACCGATTCGAGACGCTCTAGCCCGTGTCTCAGGAACAGAACGCATCGTCCCTTGGAGCGACAGGGCCGGTCCACCGATGTGGATTAAAATGCCTGAACACTGCGTTTCCCCGCCCTTTGGGGCGTAGGTGAGCCAACTGAATGACTCCATCGGACCCGGATCGTCCGATCAAACCGAGGCGCCTCGCAACAACAACAACCACACAGGTGAAAAGTATATAAATGTCAGGGCTGGTAGGTCACTGACACCACCCTAGCTAGAAAGAAACGCATGCCCTCCCTGAGGTCCTCTCCCGTTTTTGGTTCACAACCGAGGTGCGAGGCTCGCGAGTCAACGTTACACAAAGCTATGTCACACAGGCTGTGCTTTGATCATCACCACAAGACTTTGCTTTTCAACAGAAGCCTCGATCAATTGCCACTTAGGCATGCCACACAGGCAATTCACTCCATGCGTTTGATATCCATCAATATATAACCCCTGAGCTCGTACGTCTCAGAGAAGGGCGTTAAGCAAGAGAATAAATTCTCCTCCGCCAAACAGATATATATTTAATAGAGATCAATCACACGGACTAAAATCCAATGTCAGACACACAGTCCATTTACAAGTCCACTATGGGTCTGAACGAAACCGGAGGCACCTAGTACCTCGCATATCCATCGATCTCCAAGTACGTCTGGACGATCACCAACTGTTTCCATCTTCTTGGGTGTACATCCCAATCAAGATCATCAGTAATCACCCAATTGACGTGAAGACTTCCGGTCTTCAACCACCGTCTTCATCTTCGACTTATCGCCGTATCAATTATTCAGAATGGGATAAACCCGGTCTTTCCAAATAACTCGCGTACATTTTAAATAAGTGTTACACAAACACAACATACGCCTCATTCATAGGGAAAGGTTCCCATTAATTTTATCCAAGATAAATTCCTTGAATTTATTCTTTATTCTATTTTTGAATCTCAATTCAAACTAGTCGGGATTAGCGAACCTTACCGAAGTAATCATTTATTTTAATTTCCCAATCCCAACCTATTCATCCCATGAAGTAAAACTGATAATACTTCATATCTAACACCATAGTGTTATCGGTAAATTCAATTACCATTTCACGTTCAAATCTAATTAAAGATTTAACTATCACCTGGGAGCAAATCTGGTGATACTCCATTTTCGATCATTTCAATCTAATTAAAGATTCATTAAAACTCCACTTAGTTTTAATCTTCGACTGGGTTAAAGAATCAGTGTCATTTAAAACACGGTTCACGATAAACCCAAACTCACATTCCATTAATTATCGGGTTAAAGAACAAGTGTTATTTAAAACACTGTTCACGATAAACCCAAAAATCAATACTAATGCGATTCCAATTAAATATCATTTAATTGGTACACTTCATTAAATCTAAATAAAAAGGATTTAATCTTTTCTCAACTGGGTTCAAGAACAGTGTTAGTGAAGACACCATTCACGACAAACCCAAATCACATTTGATATTCAATACAAGGCTCTGAATAGAAAATATCCCGGCTTATATTCAATGTCAAATTCTGCGGCCAACAAAGATCGTATTGGAAATAACGATATATATATCTATATCTTTCAAATTTCCATAACATTTGTATAATCACGAAATCCAACATCGAAATATTCCGAAGACAATTTCGATTCAAATCCATTCCAATGCAATCATGGGAAATTCCGGTTATTATCAAAACCATTTCAAATTCAATTTATTTAAAAATAAATAGAATTGTAATTCTAGTTCAAAACTAGTTTACTTCGATAAAAATCTATTTTTATCTTTTCAAATATGGAGTTTTTCATCCCAATTCTTCTCAAATCATTTCTTATGATTTTACACAAATTATTACTATTTTTAATAATTTTATCAAGGCCCGTACAGTCGATTTCCATCAATGGCCATCGAACTGCAATTACAACGACCTTTTTCAAATTTGATTTGGACGTATCTCCAAATCCAACCGTTAGATTTCAAATTTCTAATATTCGTTAGAAAGCCCTTTTCGATACGAACCCAACGGTTCCAGTTTTAGGAGAATCCGACGGTCGGATCTACCGTAATGTCCGTTTGAAAGAAATGGTCGAAATTCACGAACTGCCGCGGCGCGGCGCGTTCTATTCAGGCCATTATATTATATATATAATATATATTTCGTCGATTTATATTTAAAACAAATTATATATATAGTTTAAAATTCGTTTCAAAAACAATTTCAACTTCCATTTCAATCTAAAGCAAAATTGAATTCTTCTTTATAAATTCGTTTTAAAATTCATTTCTTATTCAATTCAAATTTCAATTCAATTTGAATTCAATTCAATTCGCTTTCAATTCAATTTGAATTCGTTTTCCATTCAATTTGAATTCGTTTTCAATTCAATTCAATTTCAAAGTCGTTTTCTATTCGATTCAATTCAAATTGGTTTTCTATTCGATTCAATTCAAATTGGTTTTCTATTCGATTCAATTCAAATTGGTTTTCTATTCGATTCAATTCAAATTGGTTTTCTATTCGATTCAATTCAAATTGGTTTTCTATTCGATTCAATTCAAATTGGTTTTCTATTCGATTCAATTCAAATTGTTTTCAATTCGATTCAATTCAAATTGGTTTTCTATTCGATTCAATTCAAATTGGTTTTCTATTCGATTCAATTCAAATTGGTTTTCTATTCGATTCAATTCAAATTGGTTTTCTATTCGATTCAATTCAAATTGGTTTTCTATTCGATTCAATTCAAATTGGTTTTCTATTCGATTCAATTCAAATTGGTTTTCTATTCGATTCAATTCAAATTGGTTTTCTATTCGATTCAATTCAAATTGGTTTTCTATTCGATTCAATTCAAATTGTTTTCAATTCAATTCATTTCAATTTGAATAAAATCGATATAAATATCGTTCACGTCAAAATGGTGTCAATCTAATCAACACGGCTTCATATATTTCTATTTTCAAATATTCTATTTCAAATATTTCTTTTTCAAATATTTCCTTTTCAAATATTTCTATTATTAAAATATTTCGTTCAATCACATGACTAATCTCAACGGATGAGTACTGTCAACACATGAACCTTTATTTTATATTGATAAATATGTAAATTTTATTATTAAAATATTTCGTTCAACACATGACTAATCTCAATGGATGAGTACTGTCAACACATGAACCTTTATTTTATATTGATAAAGATGTAAATTTTATTATTAAAATATTTCGTTCAACACATGACTAATCTCAACGGATGAGTACTGTCAACACATGAACCTTTATTTTATAATATTCTTTATTTTCTAAATTGGAATGAGGCCCAATCAATTACCATATAAAGTTAATTATATGGATTCCATACAACAAATGTATATAATAGCAACGATAGATAATCAACCATCAACCAAAGTGCACTACACTGTATAAGCATCAAATATAGATATCTAACTCTTATAACAGCCTGTCAATCAATCGATCGACATATTTAATCAATCAGGATGAGTGAACTTCAAATTTCATCCCAACACCCGTGTGGGGTTTTCAAACAATCAAACACAGATTTTAGTTGTGCAGTTGGGCGATGTGTAAAATTTATCGACCCAATCAATATCAGTCAAATCAGTGTATATAAACAAATTGGTCGATTTGTTTATAAATATTTATTTATTCACTTTCACGTTAAAAATTATATTTTTAACGATAAAACATTTTATTCAACCTATGAATATTCTATTCGGTTCATTTATTCAATAAAATGATATTTTTATTTTTTTCTAACATATTTTAGAAAATTTCGGCGGCATAACGGCACAATACTAGAAACGGGACAAGGCCTAGCCTTATCCCCGGTCTAGTGAAGGCCCACGCCATTCACACATCAATCAAATCAATTACATTTCACCAAACAATTCAATCCAATCAATTAATCTAACTAATTTTTGCAATCAAACAAACAAGTCCATGGTCTGTGGACGATTGTGTCGGGTGCTACTAAGCACCGTCTGCATCCTAGTATATATATATAACTAGAAAAAGAAATTGAAGAGTGAGAAGCTCTCACCGATAGCTATCCTAATCTCTACGGCACTTCTAATGCAGGAAATCTTCACTGTTCTCGTCGATATCACTTTCTTTGCCCGTAGCCACTACATATGTAAAAATCACATTTTTACTTCGTTATTCAATATATAAAAATCATATTTTTACTTCGATGTTCAATATATAAAAATCATATTTTTACTATGTTATTCAATATATAAAAATCGAATTTTTACTATGTTATTCAATATATAAAAATCGAATTTTTACTATGTTATTCAATATATAAAAATCGAATTTTTACTATGTTATTCAATATATAAAAATCACATTTCTAATTTCCTCTTTACTTCACGATAAAATAAAGTTCAGATTTTTATTTGTTAAAAATCGTATTTTTACCCATCTAAAAATATAATCTTTCCTAAATAAAAATCGTATGTTTTCTAAATTAAAAACCGTATCTTTTCTATTTATTAAAAATCATTTCTTTGTTTATAAAGATCTTAACTTTATACATGAAAATCAAGTTTTCACCCTCCTATATATATAAACTGATTTTTTTTAACTAAAATTTATAGAACCTAAATAAATAAATAAAATTAAAGGGAGCTTACAATGTTTTGAAGAGGAGGGGGGATCCACGTCGGTTTCTGTCAGGGGGAAGATGATGGCGCCGGTCCGGTGGAGGCAGGGTGTGAGGGTGGTGCGGTGGTTGCTTCGGCGGCTTTAGGGTTTACGGGGGGGGGGGCTCGCGGTTTGAGCTGGCGCGAGAGGATGGGGTGCGTGGCAGGCGGCTCTTCGAGGTGGGGGTCCGGCTCCTGAGGCGGCGGTCATCGATGGCCAACGACGAGGCCCGATGGGAGCAGCGCGATTCGATCTACTTTTTTTCCTTTTTACTTTCGTTCGATCTGAACGAATGAATTGGGGGGGGGGGGGCGTTGACCAAGTGGGTAGAGGGAGGAAGGGAGGGTTTATTTAATTAATTTATTATTTTATTTTCCATTATAAAAAGTGATTTTTTATACGAACGCCAAACGAGACCCAACGACTGTCGCCCCTAGATAATTACCCCCATCCCAAACACAATGGGATATGTATCGTAAACTGATTCGATTGTTACAATCAGTTTCCGTTGAATTTACATTTAAATCATTATATTGTATTTTAAACGTACATTTCAAATTACCGGGGTCACATTCTAACTCTAAAAATTCCAGAAAAATATTTTCTAGCTTCGTATTGACGATACGGTCCTAACAAAACTAGTTTCGTCGAATTCCGAGACCGTTTGAAAAATGGCCAATTTCCCGTCGATTAAAATCAACTGAAACTGGTCAAACGCGTTTTCCATTGCCACGCTCACATATTGATTCGAAAAATTATGAAATTTGAAATCTAGCAATAACTTTACATCACGGATCCAACAAAAGTGGTTTCGTCGAAATCCGAGGTCGTTTGCAAAATTTCCATTTTTAAGGGCCTGAATTCCATAGTGACTATTCAGAATTTTCAACTGGACATATCTTTTGATTCCCGCTATGAAATTTCAATTTTTCGGATTCGTTGGAAAGATATTATCGATTTGATCCTAATGTTTTTGGTTTCACTAAAATCCGGATTGTTTTGCACCCGGTACATTCAGTTGAAGTTTGAAATCGAATTATCGAACTACCGCGCCATTTTCAATTCCTATTTATAATTATATATAAATAATTATTTATATTCTAACGACGACGTATATAATATATACGTTCTAATTCCATTCAAAATAAATTTCTCGTCGATATTATTTAAAATAATTCATTTTAAATAATCAAAATTCGCTAAAATTGCCAAAATAAAAATTTTAAACTGGCCCAGATTTTCGGGTTGTTACAATCTCCCCCCACTTAAAACTTTTCGTCCCCGAAAAGGAACAAAGTCGAAAGTGGTTTGATTAATCAACTCTATGTTCGATCTGGCTTCCATTCTCCAACTTTTCAGTTTCTGAGAATTTTCTCAAATTTCAAAAATTTGGCTAACACCCTAAATTTTCGAAAAATTTCGCCATAACCTCCCATGCAATGGGAGCATCGGGAAATCTCAAATAGCTTCCCCGGTCCTTCAGATCTCAAAAAGAAAAAGAAAAAGCCAAGCGGCTAGCCAATAGGCTCATAAAATCATCATCACCCAAACAAAACAGTAAATTATGTAGTAAACATGTACCTATTTGTCGAGCAAACAAATTTTATTCTCTGCTCTAGCCTCCTTGCTATGACCTGTTCAATGTAAGTACATGTATATGCAAACAAATGCGACCAATTTCAATATAATTCAATATTTGATACAATTAGGCATAATGGTTCAAAATTATCAAACAAATAAACAAACAACACAACATCAATCAATTAGTGAATTAGAGTTTCAAATTCATAATTTTGATACATATACAAAAATCATGTTTTTGATGCCAAATCACAACAATAAGCCCTATCTAATTTTTGGTTCTCACACCAGTCTAATGGAAATATATCGATATCACACCTTCGTTACTCGAACATGAATACTAATGACAACTAGTCAATCATCAGAATCATCTTCGGGCCACCAGAGTATGATTCTATATCTATCCAATATATTAAAATTTCGAATATACGTTTGCAAGGCGTATATGCAAAACCTTTATATACTGGACTGTCCAAAATCAATATAAATAAATTATTCAAATACGTGTAAAACGATCTAAATTTCAAAACAGAATTGTTTTCATTTGAAAAATATACTCTCCACACTCGTTCTAGGTTACTACTGATCCCATCTCTAACGAGTCACTCTCATTGGATATTGCTAATCCAATATCTGATGAATTCTTCGTACGGTTCTAATGTGCCTTGTTCTCTGCTTTGTAAACCAAAGCTCTGATACCAAATGTGACGAAAAGGAATTTCGCTCGGTCCGAACCAGTCGCTAAACCGACCCAGACCGTTCGAAACGCCCTATCGTTTGAGAATAAGACAAACCAGAACGCACACGGAAGAACATTTCATTGTATATTACAACAACGCATCAGATTACAAGAATATACAGAGTATAAATAAATAAATATTACACAGAAATATCAGAGATTTAAATTACATTTAAATACATAGCAGCGGAAAATAATACAATACACAACTAGAAGTAGATATACGGATACAAAGCTTTCCGGATATCGTTCCAGCTGTAAACCAGGATCCTGTGAATATAAATCTGCAAAACCAAAACTACTAGCAGCCCGTGCCAAAATAAGGGCACCCAGAGTTTAGGTTAAAACAATAAACTCCAGGTCAGTCATGTGACTGGTGTGAGAACGAAAACAGTAATCTTTGTTTTTAAAGTTAGGTAAATCCAGGGACCACGCCGTATAACACGGAACGGGTTATCCTCCCAAGAACACCAGTGCATAAAACAACAGCGCAATGTTAAATAAAGAAAAATGAAGCTGTTATAAGACCCAGGTCCTATCACACAATGCAACGCAAGCCGGGGATAGGGTTTTTACCTTATAATAGCCAAGAATGCTTGATACGTTTAAAAGAAATCATTTGATACTATTATAAGTGTATAGTGTATAAAACAACTTCAAATCATAAGTATCAATCATAGGCGGCATGAATGCCCCATACCACTATGTCGCCATATATAGGTTATGCAATCAAAACCGCAAAGTCACGTATTTGGAAATTGGGTTTCCGTCTGTGAACCGAGGCCAGGGACCGTCCTCTACCGATTCGAGACGCTCTAGCCCGTGTCTCAGGAACAAAACGCATCGTCCCTTGGAGCGACAGGGCCGGTCCACCGATGCGGATTAAAATGCCTGAATACTGCGTTTCCCCGCACTTTGGGGCGTAGGTGAGCCAATTGAATGACTCCATCGGACCCGGATCGTCCGATCAAACCGAGGCGCCTCGCAACAGCAACAACCACACAGGTGAAAAGTATATAAATGTTAGGGCTGGTAGGTCACTGACACCACCCTAGCTAGAAAGAAACGCATGCCCTCCCTGAGGTCCTCTCCCGTTTTTGGTTCACAACAGAGGTGCGAGGCTCGCGAATCAACGTTACACAAAGCTATGTCACACAGGCTGTGCTTTGATCATCACCACAAGACTTTGCTTTTCAACAGAAGCCTCGATCAATTGCCACTTAGGCATGCCACACAGGCAATTCACTCCATGCGTTTGATATCCATCAATATATAACCCCTGAGCTCGTACGTCTCAGAGAAGGGCGTTAAGCAAGAGAATAAATTCTCCGCCGCCAAACAGATATATATTTAATAGAGATCAATCACACGGACTAAAATCTAATGTCAGACACACAGTCCATTTACAAGTCGGCTCTGGGTCTGAACGAAACCGGAGGCACCTAGTACCCCGCATATCCATCGATCTCCAAGTACGTCTGGACGATCACCAACTGTTTCCATCTTCTTGGGTGTACAGCCCAATCAAGATCATCAGTAATCACCCAAATGACGTGAAGACTTCCGGTCTTCAACCACCGTCTTCATCTTCGACTTATCGTCGTATCAATTATTCAGAATGGGATAAACCCGGTCTTTCCAAATAACTCGCGTATATTTTAAATAAGTGTTACACAAACACAACATACGCCTCATTCATAGGGAAAGGTTCCCATTAATTTTATCCAAGATAAATTCCTTGAATTTATTCTTTATTCTATTTTTGAATCTCAATTCAAACTAGTCGGGATTAGCGAACCTTACCGAAGTTATCATTTATTTTAATTTCCCAATCCCAACCTATTCATCCCATGAAGTAAAACTGATAATACTTCATATCTAACACCACAGTGTTATCGGTAAATTCAATTACCATTTCACGTTCAAATCTAATTAAAGATTTAACTATCGCCTGGAGCAAAACTGGTGATACTCCATTTTCGATCATTTCAATCTAATTAAAGATTCATTAAAACTCCACTTAGTTTTAATCTTCGACCGGGTTAAAGAATCAGTGTCATTTAAAACACGGTTCACGATAAACCCAAACTCACATTCCATTAATTATCGGGTTAAAGAACAAGTGTTATTTAAAACACTGTTCACGATAAACCCAGAAATCAATACTAATGCGATTCCAATTAAATATCATTTAATTGGTACACTTCATTAAATCTAAATAAAAAGGATTTAATCTTTTCTCAACTGGGTTCAAGAACAGTGTTAGTGAAGACACCATTCACGACAAACCCAAATCACATTTGATATTCAATACAAGGCTCTGAATAGAAAATATCCCGGCTTATATTCAATGTCAAATTCTGCGGCCAACAAAGATCGTATTGGAAATAACGATATATATATCTATATCTTTCAAATTTCCATAACATTTGTATAATCACGAAATCCAACATCGAAATATTCCGAAGACAATTTCGATTCAAATCCATTCCAATGCAATCATGGGAAATTCTGGTTATTATCAAAACCATTTCAAATTCAATTTATTTAAAAATAAATAGAATTGTAATTCTAGTTCAAAACTAGTTTACTTCGATAAAAATCTATTTTTATCTTTTCAAATATGGAGTTTTTCATCCCAATTCTTCTCAAATCATTTCTTATGATTTTACACAAATTATTACTATTTTTAATAATTTTATCAAGGCCCGTACAGTCGATTTCCATCAATGGCCATCGAACTGCAATTACAACGACCTTTTTCAAATTTGATTTGGACGTATCTCCAAATCCAACCGTTAGATTTCAAATTTCTAATATTCGTTAGAAAGCTCTTTTCGATACGAACCCAACGGTTCCGGTTTTAGGAGAATCCGACGGTCGGATCTCCCGTAATGTCCGTTTGAAAGAAATGGTCGATATTCACGAACTACCGCGGCGCGGCGCGTTCTATTCAGGCCATTATATTATATATATAATATATATAATATATATTTCGTCGATTTATATTTAAAACGAATTATATATATAGTTTTAAATTCGTTTCAAAAACAATTTCAACTTCCATTTCAATCTAAAGCAAAATTGAATTCTTCTTTATAAATTCGTTTTAAAATTCATTTCTTATTCAATTCAAATTTCAATTCAATTTGAATTCAATTCAATTCGCTTTCAATTCAATTTGAATTCGTTTTCCATTCAATTTGAATTCGTTTTCAATTCAATTCAATTTCAAAGTCGTTTTCTATTCGATTCAATTCAAATTGGTTTTCTATTCGATTCAATTCAAATTGGTTTTCTATTAGATTCAATTCAAATTGGTTTTCTATTCGATTCAATTCAAATTGGTTTTCTATTCGATTCAATTCAAATTGGTTTTCTATTCGATTCAATTCAAGTTGGTTTTCTATTCGATTCAATTCAAATTGTTTTCTATTCGATTCAATTCAAATTGGTTTTCTATTCGATTGAATTCAAATTGGTTTTCTATTCGATTCAATTCAAATTGGTTTTCTATTCGATTCAATTCAAATTGGTTTTCTATTCGATTCAATTCAAATTGGTTTTCTATTCGATTCAATTCAAATTGGTTTTCTATTCGATTCAATTCAAATTGGTTTTCTATTCGATTCAATTCAAATTGGTTTTCTATTCGATTCAATTCAAATTGTTTTCAATTCAATTCATTTCAATTTGAATAAAATCGATATAAATATCGTTCACGTCAAAATGGCGTCAATCTAATCAACACGGCTTCATATATTTCTATTTTCAAATATTCTATTTCAAATATTTCTTTTTCAAATATTTCCTTTTCAAATATTTCTATTATTAAAATATTTCGTTCAATCACATGACTAATCTCAACGGATGAGTACTGTCAACACATGAACCTTTATTTTATATTGATAAAGATGTAAATTTTATTATTAAAATATTTCGTTCAACACATGACTAATCTCAACGGATGAGTACTGTCAACACATGAACCTTTATTTTATATTGATAAAGATGTAAATTTTATTATTAAAATATTTCGTTCAACACATGACTAATCTCAACGGATGAGTACTGTCAACACATGAACCTTTATTTTATAATATTCTTTATTTTCTAAATTGGAATGAGGCCCAATCAATTACCATATAAAGTTAATTATATGGATTCCATACAACAAATGTATATAATAGCAACGATAGATAATCAACCATCAACCAAAGTGCACTACACTGTATAAGCATCAAATATAGATATCTAACGCTTATAACAGCCTGTCAATCAATCGATCGACATATTTAATCAATCAGGATGAGTGAACTTCAAATTTCATCCCAACACCCGTGTGGGGTTTTCAAACAATCAAACACAGATTTTAGTTGTGCAGTTGGGCGATGTGTAAAATTTATCGACCCAATCAATATCAGTCAAATCAGTGTATATAAACAAATCGGTCGATTTGTTTATAAATATTTATTCACTTTCACGTTAAAAATTATATTTTTAACGATAAAACATTTTATTCAACCTATGAATATTCTATTCGGTTCATTTATTCAATAAAATGATATTTTTATTTTTTTCTAACATATTTTAGAAAATTTCGGCGGCATAACGGCACAATACTAGAAACGGGACAAGGCCTAGCCTTATCCCCGGTCTAGTGAAGGCCCACGCCATTCACACATCAATCAAATCAATTACATTTCACCAAACAATTCAATCCAATCAATTAATCTAACTAATTTTTGCAATCAAACAAACAAGTCCATGGTCTGTGGACGATTGTGTCGGGTGCTACTAAGCACCGTCTGCATCCTAGTATATATATATATAACTAGAAAAAGAAATTGAAGAGTTAGAAGCTCTCACCGATAGCTATCCTAATCTCCACGGCACTTCTAATGCAGGAAATCTTCACTGTTCTCGTCGATATCACTTTCTTTGCCCGTAGCCACTACATATGTAAAAATCACATTTTTACTTCGTTATTCAATATATAAAAATCATATTTTTACTTCGATGTTCAATATATAAAAATCATATTTTTACTATGTTATTCAATATATAAAAATCGAATTTTTACTATGTTATTCAATATATAAAAATCGAATTTTTACTATGTTATTCAATATATAAAAATCACATTTCTAATTTCCTCTTTACTTCACGATAAAATAAAGTTCAGATTTTTATTTGTTAAAAATCGTATTTTTACCCATCTAAAAATATAATCTTTCCTGAATAAAAATCGTATGTTTTCTAAATTAAAAACCGTATCTTTTCTATTTATTAAAAATCATTTCTTTGTTTATAAAGATCTTAACTTTATACATGAAAATCAAGTTTTCACCCTCCTATATATATAAACTGATTTTTTTTTAAACTAAAATTTATAGAACCTAAATAAATAAATAAAATTAAAGGGAGCTTACAATGTTTTGTAGAGGAGGGGGGATCCACGTCGGTTTCTGTCAGGGGGAAGATGATGGCGCCGGTCTGGTGGAGGCGGGGTGTGAGGGTGGTGCGGTGGTTGCTTCGGCGGCTTTAGGGTTTACAGGGGGGGGCTCGCGGTTTGAGCTGGCGCGAGAGGATGGGGTGCGTGGCAGGCGGCTCTTCGAGGTGGGGGTCCGGCTCCTGAGGCGGCGGTCGTCGATGGCCAACGACGAGGCCCGATGGGAGCAGCGCGATTCGATCTATTTTTTTTTTTCCTTTTTACTTTCGTTCGATCTGAACGAATGAATTGGGGGGGGCGTTGACCAAGTGGGTAGAGAGAGGAAGGGAGGGTTTATTTAATTAATTTATTTTCCATTATAAAATGTGATTTTGTATACGAACGCCAAACGAGACCCAACGACTGTCACCCCTAGATAATTACCCCCATCCCAAACACAATGGGATATGTATCGTAAACTGATTCGATTGTTACAATCAGTTTCCGTTGAATTTACATTTAAATCATTATATTGAATTTTAAACGTACATTTCAAATTACCGGGGTCACATTCTAACTCTAAAAATTTCAGAAAAAAATTTTCTAGCTTCGTATTGACGATACGGTCCTAACAAAACTAGTTTCGTCGAATTCCGAGACCGTTTGAAAAATGGCCAATTTCCAGTCGATTAAAATCAACTAAAACTGGTCAAACGCGTTTTCCATTGCCACGCTCACATATTGATTCGAAAAATTATGAAATTTGAAATCTAGCAATAACTTTACATCACGGATCCAACAAAAGTGGTTTCGTCGAAATCCGAGGTCGTTTGCAAAATTTCCATTTTTAAAGGCCTGAATTCAATAGCGACTATTCAGAATTTTCAATTGGACATATCTTTTGATTCCCGCTATGAAATTTCAATTTTTCGGATTCGTTGGAAAGATATTATCGATTTGATCCTAATGTTTTTGGTTTCACTAAAATCCGGATTGTTTTGCACCCGGTACATTCAATTGAAGTTTGAAATCGAATTATCGAACTACCGCGCCATTTTCTATTCCTATTTATAATTATATATAAATAATTATTTATATTCTAACGACGACGTATATAATATATACGTTCTAATTCCATTCAAAATAAATTTCTCGTCGATATTATTTAAAATAATTCATTTTAAATAATCAAAATTCGCTAAAATTGCCAAAATAAAAATTTTAAACTGGCCCAGATTTTCGGGTTGTTACACATGGCCCTCACCAATCCAAAAGACAAAGAAAAAGCCAAGCGGCTAGCCGATACGGCGCATAAAATCTCATATATGAATTAAATACATACCTTTTCGTCGAGCATTCTATTTATATACCTTCATACCTTATCCATACCTATCTCATGTATATTTATACCTGCCCAATCTATTTTAACTATACATGATCTTTTTAACTCAATTCATTAATTAATGTGTTAATTAACTCTTTAGTCTATTTCACTTTTATATTTGAACATGACATGTTCAAATATATTTTAACTTGTTTATTAACTAATTTAATCCAAATTTCAAATTTAAGTTCTATATTCGATTTCGAGTATTCATTTACAAATCCAATTCACCTTTCAAAGTTCAAATTCAAATTCAAAACTCGATTAACTAATTCCTCTTCGACTTGGTTAATTATAATCAATTTCTATTCAAATTTTATATTACTTCTATTATTAAAATTCTATTCAAATTATATATTATAAATGCCATTCGAATTTCTATATACAAATTCTATATTATAAATCCCATTTTGAAATTCAACACAACTTGTCTTTCCCAAAACAAATTTAAAACAGTATCTCTGGTAGTAATTCGTCACTTACAACTTGAAAATGAATACTGATGATGCAGCTGTCATTATCAGAATCTACTTTCCAGCGATCGAAGTGAGTTCAATACTATAAAACCATTTCTAAACATTTTCACTTTGAAATTCATTTCAAAATATAATTCACACTGCTTGTTAAAACAAATTTAAAATCTCACAGGATCTTAAATTTTCCTTATTTTTAATCCAAATCCATTTACAACACTTATTCAAATTTTCAGAGTTTGAATTTCAATTCTAATCCTAATTTCAGATTTAACTTATCTAATTCCATATGCTACACTTATATGAAATTCTGATTGGTTATTTACATACCCATTTAATTTAAAATCTTACTCGATTATAATAACAACCAATATATCCACTATATTATATTTTTGATATATATATCTTCTCTATATCAAGATATACCTTGGGTAAACTTATTTTAATTTACCCTCTTTTCAAAACATATCGTGTCGACCCATCGTATTCGAGTGTTTATAAACTCCTACCGATACAGTGGATCAAACTGATCGACCAGAACTTATAAACTACTCATCCAATAAATCTTCACAATATAAAATTATTTTTATATCATCTACAAATATGTTCACTCATATATATACACTCAAACTCAATCTAGGGTATTACTAACCCTATCTCTACCGAGTCACGCCACAGAGCCAAGGTAATTCACTTAACTTAAGCTCTGATACCAACTGTAATGACCCGGATTTTGAGCGACTTTGGTTATCGACGTAAACTCGGTGTCGATAACCAAAACATCGAAAAATCCTGGTAATTAATGAAAGAAATTAGAGGGTAAGGATAGATAAGACAGAAACTTAGAATAGAAGAAGTAGAAGAACACAACATCAGAGTAACACGAACCTCACAGCGGAACGAATAACATATAATATATATAACATAACTTGAAATATACATCTGTACTTGAATATACATCATTATCAAAGTACAACACTTACAACATAGCGAAAATAAACTATAGCTATATGATCCTGAAGCCTCCTGCTCCAGCTCTTCAATGTATCTATAAATCCCGACTACTTGACTGCCCGTACAAAATTAGGCACCCAAGAGTTTAGGGAAAACAAAACAAAGTAAACTCCAGGTCAGTCATGGGACTGGTGTGAGTAAAATAGTTTAACACAATTTAACAGATATATGATATCTCATAAGACCACGCCGTGAATACGGAACGGGTTTTTCCCTTATAAGAATAAAACATCTTTGACAAGCAATATCATTCTGATATTTAATAATGTCTAAGTACAAATAGATATCAATCTAGCAGAAACGCTTTCATCTCACGTTCTACATATATAGTATACAAATCAAAATCGCAAGCACGTATTGGATAATGGGTTTCCAACTATGACAAGGTATGGGACCACCTTCTGCTAGTGTACCTCTAGAGAGGAATACACTGGGTTCAACAAGAACATCTTGCAACCCGGCCACACATGACCGACCACTCATTTCGCTTGAGTGTATCGAATGTATATCACCAACGGTTGGGATCAGCAACCGTTTCCCGAATGGGACAGCATCAACAATAGATTTTTAGAAGTAAATGAAACTCTAGATCAGGTGATTATACACCCTACTTCGGTGCGACCGACTTAGCCATGCTGCCTGCCCGATTTCTGTCATTTACCGGATGTGAGGCTAGAAGCTACGCTTTATCATCACATCAGATTCACTTTGAATGTCACATCGTCAAATCCATCAAATCACCGATTGACATCCTCAACCATACATTATGTGTTAGCTAAAAGAAGGTTCATTCTCCGCTTCCACTCTTGGTACGGTTGGAGAAATCAATATACGTGATTGTCTGGAAATACTCTGTCAGACATCCGTCCATACAAGTCATCCAGGAACAGGATGAACCGAAGGCACTATTCTGTAAACAGGATAGCCCTTGCATAACTCCGTCTTCAATTTCCTTTGGCATATATGATTCGCAACACTTATGCCAATACAGAGTGGTTCTTTGGATAATAATCCAACCGGTCTCTCCGTATTAACAACGTTAAAATGGTCAAAACTTCGATAGTCTGTGATTTAACTACGAAGAAAAATAGGTGTGCAAACAAAGATATTATTTCCAGATGGAAATTTATATCGATCAAACATCATTTAACATTTATCTCTTTATTTCATTAATTTACTTATCTCTTGTTTCCCTACATTCAGTATTTCTTATTTTCTAAATTTGGAAAATATACGTTATTAACAATGGAAAACATTTCCATTTCTTGTTTTCTTTATTAGAAAACATTTCTGGTTTCTTTTGGAAAACATTTCCAAAGCTTCTTCATTGGTCTTAGACAGATGTTTAAACAAATCATCGCGATGCCAACTCAAACCATTTCCTTTAATTACTAAATTCACTTAACCATCCTTTACTATCGAACCTTAACCATTCCTTAATTAAAAATGAAGTCAATAGTGTTGGGGTAATACTACCTCTCAGACCTTGACTGAACAACGTTTCTAACCTTGAAATAGACAAAGTTCACCTTTTAATTCTTTAACAAACTTCCTTACGTAACTCTCTTTCGAATCATCTCTATTCGATAATTCTTTCCTTCGATAAGGTATATTCGATAACTCTATTCAATTTACTCTATTCACTTAACTTTTTTGATTTAACTCTAACTCTATTCACTTAACTCCTATCGAATAAACTAAATTCGATAACTCTTTTAATTCTATTTGAATAAACTATATATTCGATTAACTCCTTTTACTCTATTCGAATAAACTATATTCGATTAGCTCCTTTTACTTTAACTTTAATTGATTAAACTAACATCGATTAACTCCTTTATTCTATTCGAATAAACTATATTCGATTAACTCCTTTGCTTTAACTCCAATCGATTAAACTAACATCGATTAACTCCTTTATTCTATTCGATTAAACTATATTTGATTAACTCCTTTATTCTATTCGAATAAACTATATTCGATTAACTCCTTTATTCTATTCTAATAAAATATATTCGATTAACTCCTTTATTCTATTCGAATAAACTATATTCGATTAACTCCTTTATTCTATTCGAATAAACTGTATTCAATTAACTCCTTTTACTCTATTTATTTTCTAAATATTTCCTATCAATTCTATTTGTAAATGATTTACAAATCTTTCCTTTTCTATTATTCTATTTGCAAATGGTTTGCAAATATTCCCCTATCAAATCTATTCTTTGATTTTATAATTTCCCTTTTCTAAATATCTCCTATTTATAAATATTCCAATTTATAAATATTTTTAATTATAAATATCCCATTTATAAATATTTTATTTTCAAATATCACTTTGAAAATACTCCCTTATCAACATTTCGGTATGTTATGGTATTCAACATATCAAATCACGATGATCAGTATGGTCCAAACACATATAATCGACAATAGATTATATATCACATCATATATCACAATATATGAAAACAGTAAAATAAATGTTGAGGAATCCAGTTGGATTCCTCCAACCTGTGTCCCTGCATCACAGATGTTAACCAATATAGATAACACCACTTTCAGTTCCATATGATATATTCTGTTAAATAGAATCAATATAGAAATTTAACTAACTGACTAGCTGTTCAATCAATCAGTCAACACGCAGTCAATCAACCAATATTTAACAGTTCTAAAAATACAACATGAAATTATAAACTGTTCAGAGTTAGTGAGATTTACTCACATTGGCAGTTCATCGTTAAAGAACGATAAACTGTTATTTGATTTGAATCAAACAGTTTATTTTTCCCTAAATTGTAACGAGCTCGGATTCACTTCTAGTCAGCTTCATTGTGAAGCTCTCGTCCATACGGTTCTAACGCAACTTACGGTTCGTGATTCTGAGATTGTATGAGGTAGTTACGACATTTAGAAGTTAATACACAAATTGAATTTAAATTATCTATATAACCATTAAGTAATTGGGCCTCACCACTATGATACGGCCCATCCTCCTTAATAAATACCCAACCCGTTCGAATGCTTCTTCCCCGAACTAAGAAATTCCACCGTGCTCCTCATTTCATTTACAAAGGCCATGACCGCATCTTCTAATCACCACAACTCCCTCTCCTCTTCACTAAAATTCACATAATAAATACCATAATTCTCTCCTCAGTTTTCTCTTCAACTCCATCCCTTAAGCCTCCAACTCGGTTCCCTCTTTTCAGATGCGTCGACGAGCTCCTCCCTACAGGTAACGACGCCATTTTGTACCGATTTCACCAAATCTTTGCAAGCAAGCTCGGTTTCGCTTCCTCAATCCAAAAACAAGATCGAAACAAACCCGAACTCAATAATTTTCGAGTATTTCCAAACCCTAGCATTTCTGTACCAAAACACCACGACGGAAATGATGTCGCACCTCCACAAAAGTGATACTATCCTGAAGCTTTTCCATCTAGGATTACACTGATATAACTTTAGGAATTTAAAAACTTTTTATTGAATTGATGTTAATTTTTGAAGAGGGATTTTTCTCATTGTGAAGGAATAAGTGATGGCTGAAAACTGGTTGACTAATGGATGAAGAGAATTAGGTTGAGTAAGGGTGTGGGATGGTATTTATAGAAGTAAAGTGGAATATTCTTGGTATATTCCATCATCGTTATTTTACATTCGTGTTTTAAAAATCCATGTGATCACATACAATACCCAAAAATCATGAAAATGGACATGCAGCTAGAGTTCGAAATTACGGTCCCAACGAAACTGGTTTCGTCGAATTCCGACTTCGTTTGCTCACACAGCGTATTTTTAACCGTCAAAATACTGAATGTTTTCACTCTAAAAATCCGTACGGCCACACAGTGACTCTAAAAATCACGGAACTTGACATCTAACAACTATTTGACATTGCAGATATAACAAAATTAGTTTCGTCGAATTCCGAGGTCGTTTGCAAAACTGGCTATTTTTAAAGCTCTAAATAACCTATTTAAATATATAAATATATTTAAATATATTTAAATTTAAATTTAATATTTAAAAATTAAATATTATCGTATATATTCACAGTGGAATACCATACAGCTCCAAGATATTCCTGTGTTGATTTACAACTCGATATTATATCGTCAGAGTTATATCGATGTTCGATTTCTATTTAAATCCTTAAAAAGTATAAATAAATTATAAAGGGAATTCCATAGCGACTTTTCTAAAATTTGATTTGGACATATCTCAAAATCTACACGACGAAATCCCGATTTTTCTCTTCCACTAGAAAGATATACTCCACCAGCTCCACACGTTTCTTGTTTCACAGAAATCCGGCTTAAAACGAATCCTGTATATTCAGTTGAAGTTCGAATCGCCAATTTACGAACTGCAGCGCCATTTCGAGCTCGATTTTAATTATTATATATAATTATACTTTCAAACTGTCATTCAAATAATATATTCGTTATTCTAATTCTATTCTAAACTGAATTAAATATCATAGATGATCCAGTTCACACCATATCGCCATTTCAGCCAATTCTGATTATTTCAGAATTAAATATATTATTTAATTATTATTTTAATTAAATATTTACCATTATTTAATTCCACGACCATTAAATTCACTATATCACTATTTATATAATTAAATAAATTAATTATAATACCTCTGCCAATGCGGGTCATTACAATCTTCCCCACTTAAAATAATTTCGTCCTCGAAATTGCTAAAAGGTAGAGGACGACCTATTGACTGGTTAGAACATATTTGTTCACTTCTTAACTTCAGTTTCAACTGAACCAATTTAATTTCAATTAAATATTAATTAATTCTTATCCACGAAAATTTTCAAAAATCCTGAAAATTTTCTAATACCTTAACTTTTCGAAAATTTTGCCAGCACCTCCTTTGTACTGGTCAATATCTCAAACTCCAACTCGCCTCTCTGGGCCATCTCCAACCCAAAAGAAAATCAAACAGCCAATTCGGCTCATAAATCTTATATCCAATAGAAATATAAACTTGTACCTTTTTGTCGGCATATCATTATATCCTTTCCACCTGTTACCAATTCAGCGGATACAAGGGTCATCGCAATCAAATTCCAATCTGCTTTTATCCACAACACAACCATTCGCTTATATCCGAGCCAAATATCATTTCAACTCGAGTTTCATCTCGATTCCCAACTCTTAACTTGATTATCACATTACTCTTCAAATTTGAATCTCACAATCCAATTTGTCTTGATATCATTTTAATCCAATCTCTGTTACCACTTTACTGGCATTACTTTAATTCAAATTTGCTTTCATAAAATCCTGTTAAATTTGTTTTAAATTCAAACAGTCTTTCCCTGGGAGTTTTTAACAGTTTACTCTTTTCAAAAATCAAATTTTCCTTTTTGAAATTCAACTGAGCCCTTAATTAATATTCCATTAGTTAAATCACTTCTCTATTTCTTTATCAATATTTGTTAACCAAATATTTTCAATAACCATATTGGCCTTTTATGTTATTTTGAAAAACATTTCCGAACATCGCCTTCCTTTATTTTCTAAACTTTAGAAAATATATGCTATTTATAATTGGAAAATACTCCAATTACTTATCTCTCTTTCGATCTCGTTCATTTCTATACTTAGGAAATGTCTATTATTCTATTTCCAGGTTTACACTTATTTGGGTTAAAATAGATGTTGTGTAAAACATCGTTACGACAATCCAAATACTATATTCAACTAACTCTTATCCAACATTGATCTTCGAGCCTGAAATCTTACTATTTATTTGTTAATAATGAAATCAATCAAGTTGGGGTATAACTACCTCTTAGACCTTGACTGAATAACATTTATAACATCAAAACAGATATGACTACTTACTCGAATAATCAATACCATACAACTACTTATTCACTTTTAAACACGTATACGCTTCCTCTTTATATTCTTACTAGATTTTATTCTTAGTCTTCCTTTTTGATTTTACTATTATATTTCTAAGTTCGTTTCCTTATTGACTTCTATATATATATATCGATACGTTGATTTCTAACTATCCAATTATCTTAAAATTATTCTAACTCCTTAAATTCCCGGAAAAATTCGCCATAACCTCCTTTGTACCGGGAGCATCGGGATATTTCAAATAGCCTCCCATGGCCCTCACCAATCCAAAAGAAAAAGAAAAAGCCAAGCGGCTAGCCGATATGGCGCATAAAATCTCATATATGAATTAAATACATACCTTTTCGTCGAGCATTCTATTTATATACCTTCATACCTTATCCATACCTATCTAATGTATATTTATACCCGCCCAATCTATTTTAACTATACATGATCGTTTTAACTCAATTCATTAATTAATGTGTTAATTAACTCTTTAGTCTATTTCACTTTTATATTTGAACATGACATGTTCAAATATATTTTAACTTGTTTATTAACTAATTTGAGTCCAAATTTCAAATTTAAGTTCTATATTCGATTTCGAATATCCATTTACAAATCCAATTCACCTTTCAAAGTTCAAATTCAAATTCAAAACTCGATTAACTAATTCCTCTTCGACTTAGTTAATTCTATTCAATTTCTATTCAAATTTTATATTACTTCAATTATTCAAATTCTATTCAAATTCTATATTATAAATGCCATTCAAATTTCTATATACGAATTCTATATTATAAATCCCATTTTGAAATTCAACACAACTTGTCTTTCCTAAAACAAATTTAAAACAGTATCTCTGGTAGTAATTCGTCACCTACAACTTGAAAATGAATACTGATGATGCAGCTGTCATCATCAGAATCTACTTTCCAGCGATCGAAGTGAGTTCAATACTATAAAACCATTTCTAAACATTTTCACTTTGAAATTCATTGCAAACTATAATTCACACTACTTGTTAAAACAAATTTAAAATCTCCCAGGATCTTAAATTTTCCTTATTTTTAATCCAAATCCATTTACAACACTTATTCAAATTTTCAGAGTTTGAATTTCAATTCTGATCTTAATTTCAGATTTAACTTATCTAATTCCATATGCTACACTTATATGAAATTCTGATTGGTTATTTACATACCCATTTAATTTAAAATCTTACTCGATTATAATAACAACCAATATATCCACTATATTATATTTTTGATATATATATCTTGTCTATATCAAGATATACCTTGGGTAAACTTATTTTAATTTACCCTCTTTTCAAAACATATCATGTCGACCCATCGTATTCGAGTGTTTATAAACTCCTACCGATACAGTGGATCAAACTGATCGACCAGAACTTATAAACTACTCATCCAATAAATCTTCACAATATAAAATTATTATTATATCATCTACAAATACGTTCACTCGTATATATACACTCAAACTCAATCTAGGGTATTACTAACCCTATCTCTACCGAGTCACGCCACAGAGCCAAGGTAATTCACTTAGCTTAAGCTATGATACCAACTGTAATGACCCGGATTTTGAGCGACTTTGGTTATCGACATAAACTCGATGTCGATAACCAAAACATCGAAAAATCCTGGTAATTAATGAAAGAAATTAGAGGGTGAGGATAGATAAGATAGAAACTTAGAATAGAAGAAGAAGAAGAACACAACATCAGAGTAACACGAACCTCACAGCAAAACGAATAACATATAATATATATAACATAACTTGAAATATACATCTGTACTTGAATATACATCATTATCAAAGTACAACACTTACAACACAGCGAAAATAAACTATAGCTATATGATCTTGAAGCCTCCTGCTCCAGCTCTTCAATGTATCTGTAAATCCCGACTACTTGACTGCCCGTACAAAATTAGGCACCCAAGAGTTTAGGGAAAACAAAACAAAGTAAACTCCGGGTCAGTCATGGGACTAGTGTGAGTAAAATAGTTTAACACGGTTTAACAGATATATGATATCTCATAAGACCACGCCGTGAATACGGAACGGGTTTTTCCCTTATGAGAATCCAACATCTTTGACAAGCAATATCATTCTGATATTATAATAATGTCTAAGTACAAATAGATATCAATCTAGCAGAAATGCTTTCATCTCACGTTCTACATATATAGTATACAAATCAAAATCGCAAGCACGTATTGGATAATGGGTTTCCAACTATGACAAGTTATGGGACCACCTTCTGCTAGTGTACCTCTAGAGAGGAATACACTGGGTTCAACAAGAACATCTTGCAACCCGGCCACACATGACCGACCACTCATTTCGCTTGAGTGTATCGAATGTATATCACCAACGGTTGGGATCAGCAACCGTTTCCTGAATGGGACAGCATCAACAATAGATTTTTAGAAGTAAATGAAACTCTAGATCAGGTGATTATACACCCTACTTCGGTGCGACCGACTTAGCCATGTTGCCTGCCCGATTTCTGTCATTTACCGGATGTGAGGCTAGAAGCTACGCTTTATCATCACATCAGATTCACTTTGAATGTCACATCGTCAAATCCATCAAATCACCGATTGACGTCCTCAACCATACATTATGTGTTAGCTAAAACAAGGTTCCTTCTCTGCTTCCACTCTAGGTAAGGTTGGAGAAATCAATATACGTGATCGTCTGGAAATACTCTGTTAGACATCCGTCCATACAAGTCATCCAAGAACATGACGAACCAAAGGCACTATTCTGTAAACAGGATAGCCCTTGCATAACTCCGTCTTCAATTTCCTTTGGCATATATGATTCGCAACGCTTATGCCAATACAGAGTGGTTCTTTGGATAATAATCCAACCGGTCTCTCCTTATTAACAACGTTAAAATGGTCAAAACTTCGATAGTCTGTGATTCAACTATAGAAGAAAAATAGGTGTGCAAACAACGATATTATTTCCAGATGGAAATTTATATCGATCAAACATCATTTAACATTTATCTCTTTATTTCATTAATTTACTTATCTCTTGTTTCCCTACATTCAGTATTTCTTATTTTCTAAATTTTGAAAATGTACGTTATTAACAATTGAAAAAATTTCCATTTCTTGTTTTCTTTATTACAAAACATTTCTGGTTTCTTCTTTGGAAAACATTTCCAAAGCTTCTTCATTGGTCTTAGACAGATGTTTAAACAAATCATCGTGATGCCAACTCAAACCATTTCCTTTAATTACTAAATTCACTTAACCATCCTTCACTATCGAACCTTAACCATTCCTTAATTAAAAATGAAGTCAATCAAGTTGGGGTAATACTACCTCTCAGACCTTGACTGAACAACGTTTCTAACCTTGAAATAGACAAAGTTCACCTTTTAATTCTTTAACAAACTTCCTTACGTAACTCTCTTTCGAATCATCTCTATTCGATAATTCTTTCCTTCGATAAGGTATATTCGATAACTCTATTCAATTTATTCTATTCACTTAACTTTTTTGATTTAACTCTAACTCTATTCACTTAACACCTATCGAATAAACTATATTCGATAACTATTCTAATTCTATTTGAATAAACTATATATTCGATTAACTCCTTTTACTCTATTCGAATAAACTATATTCGATTAACTCCTTTTACTTTAACTTTAATTGATTAAACTAACATCGATTAACTCCTTTATTCTATTCGAATAAACTATATTCGATTAACTCCTTTGCTTTAACTCTAATCGATTAAACTAACATCGATTAACTCCTTTATTCTATTTGAATGAACTATATTGGATTAACTCCTTTATTCTATTCGAATAAACTATATTCGATTAACTCCTTTATTCTATTCAAATAAACTATATTCGATTAACTCCTTTATTCTATTCGAATAAACTATATTCGATTAACTCCTTTATTCTATTCGAATAAACTATATTCGATTAACTCCTTTTACTCCATTTATTTTCCAAATATTTCCTATCAATTCTATTTGTAAATGATTTACAAATCTTTCCTTTTCTATTATTCTATTTGCAAATGGTTTGCAAATATTCCCCTATCAAATCTATTCTTTGATTTTATAATTTCCCTTTTCTAAATATCTCCTATTTATAAATATTCCAATTTATAAATATTTCTTATTTATAAATATCCCATTTATAAATATTTTATTTTCAAATATCACTTTGAAAATACTCCCTTATCAACATTTCGGTATGTTATGGTATTCAACATATCAAATCACGATGATCAGTATCGTTCAAACACATATAATCGACAATAGATTATATATCACATCATATATCACAATATATGAAAACAGTAAAATAAATGTTGAGGAATCCAGTTGGATTCCTCCAACCTGTGTCCTTGCATCACAGATGTTAACCAATATAGATAACACCACATTCAGTTCCATATGATATATTCTGTTAAACAGAATCAATATAGAAATTTAACTAACTGACTAGTTGTTCAATCAATCAGTCAACACGCAGTCAATCAACCAATATTTAACAGTTCTAAAAATACAACATGAAATTATAAACTATTCAGAGTTAGTGAGATTTACTCACATTGGCACTTCATCGTTAAAGAACGATAAACTGTTATTTGATTTGAATCAAACGGTTTATTTCGCCCTAAATTGTAACGAGCTCGGATTCTCTTCCAGTCAGCTTTGTGAAGCTCTCGTCCACACGGTCCCAACGCAACTTACGGTTCGTGATTCTGAGATCGTATGAGGTAGTTACGACATTTAATACACAAATTGAATTTAAATTAACTATATAACCATTAAGTAATTGGGCCTCACCACTATGATACGGCCCATCCTCCTTAACAAATACCCAACCCGTTCGAATGCTTCTTCCCCGAACTAAGAAATTCCACCGTGCTCCTCGTTTCATTTACAAAGGCCATGACCGCATCTTCTAATCACCACAACTCCCTCTCCTCTTCACTAAAATTCACATAATAAATACCATAATTCTCTCCTCAGTTTTCTCTTCAACTCCATCCCTTAAGCCTCCAACTCGGTTCCCTCTTTTCAGATGCATCGACGAGCTCCTCCCTACAGGTAGCGACACCATTTTGTACCGATTTCACCAAATCTTTGCAAGCAAGCTCGGTTTCGCTTCCTCAATCCAAAAACAAGATCGAAACAAACCCGAACTCACTAATTTTCGAGTATTTCCAAACCCTATCATTTCTGTACCAACACAACGCGACGGAAATGATGTCGCACCTCCACAAAAGTGATACTATCCTGAAGCTTTTCCATCTAGGATTACACTGATATAACTTTAGGAATTTAAAAACTTTTTGTTGAATTGATGTTAATTTTTGAAGAGGGATTTTTCTCATTGTGAAGGAATAAGTGACGGCTGAAAACTGGTTGACTAATGGATGAAGAGAATTAGGTTGAGTAAGGGTGTGGGATGGTATTTATAGAAGTAAAGTGGAATATTCTCGGTATATTCCATCATCGTTATTTTAAATTCGTGTTTTAAAAATCCATGTGATCACATACAATACCCAAAAATCATGAAAATGGACATGCAGTTAGAGTTCGACATTATGGTCCCAACGAAACTGGTTTCGTCGAATTCTGACTCCGTTTGCTCACACAGCGTATTTTTAACCGTCAAAATACTGACTGTTTTTCACTCTAAAAATCCGTACGGCCACACAGTGAGTCTAAAAATCACGGAACTTGACATCTAACAACTATTTGACATTGCAGATCTAACAAAATTAGTTTTGTCGAATTCCGAGGTCGTTTGCAAAACTGGCTATTTTTAAAGCTCTAAATAACCTATTTAAATATATAAATATATTTAAATATAATTAAATTTAATATTTAAAAATTAAATATTATCGTATATATTCACAGTGGAATACCATACAGCTCCAGGATATTCCTGTATGGATTTACAACTCGATATTATATCGTCAGAGTTATATCGATGTTCGATTTCTATTTAAATCCTTAAAAAATATAAATAAATTACAAAGGGAATTCGATAGCGACTTTTCTAAAATTTGATTTGGAAATATCTCAAAATCTACACGATGAAATCCGAATTTTCTCTTCCACTAGAAAGATATACTCCACCAGCTCCACACGTTTCTTGTTTCACAGAAATCCGGCTTAAAACGAATCCTGTATATTTAGTTGAAGTTCGAATCGCCAATTTACGAACTGCAGCGCCATTTCGAGCTTGATTTTAATTATTATATATAATTATACTTTCAAACTGTCGTTCAAATAATATATTCGTTATTCTAATTCTATTCTAA
Organism: Allium sativum; assembly: GCA_030737875.1. NCBI lineage: Eukaryota > Viridiplantae > Streptophyta > Magnoliopsida > Asparagales > Amaryllidaceae > Allium > Allium sativum. Next base: position 257,675,686 of record CM060911.1, on the reverse strand, counting down.
ACTGAATTAAATATCACAGATGATCCAGTTCACACCATATCGCCATTTCATCCAATTCTAATTATTTCAGAATTAAATATATTATTTAATTATTATTTTAATTAAATATTTACCATTATTTAATTCATGACCATTAAATTCACTATATCACTATTTATATAATTAAATAAATTAATTATAATACCTCTGCCAATGCGGGTCATTACATATAGGGAGTACGTGAACGGATTCAGGGCCACAGTGGCCTAGGTACGACTAAAGAGCTATAGACCAATGAAGTGGGGTCATTTGTAAAGATTTGGTCATGACTCCATATGGTAAGCTTGGTAGTAGCAGTAGTTGTACAAGTTGAACTCCATCACTACTTCGATGTGTCTAGTGATCGAAGCGGTAGATATCGTATGCTTTACGCACTGAGTGAGAGATGTGAGAATGGTAGCTATGTTTGATTGTTTGCCTGCATTATGACATGCACACCCCCACCCCCGTATTCTTTACAACATCTGTTTAGTGGCACCTTAGAGTATTGTTTGGTATGTAGTGCTAACTCTTTGGTTGCAGGTCCAGGTTCAGGTATGGTTTAGTATACTAGTTATTGTTCTGTTTAGTTGCTTATCGCTCATACCAGACTTTTTGTCTGACCCAGAGTTTTATGTCTCTTCTTATTACTCTGGGTGCTCTCTCGAGCAGACTAGAGATAGGTTAGGTGTTATGCATGAGTAGTTGTACCGGAGACGAGCAGGAGGCTTCCACGTATGATATATATATATATATATATATATATATATATATATATATACATTCTCTCTGTGTTGTTGCGGCCACTACTTTGGGCATTAGTGGTGTACCTTTCTTTCTTTTGTTTAGAGACAGTAATTTGGAAAGTTGTAATAAGCTGTATTTGGATTTCTGCTACTCTGATGATGATGATGTTGATGTTGGTTTTAGTTATCAGCTTATGCACTGTCTCGACTGTTTTATGTCAAGTACATTATTATTATATTTTGTTCCATGCGCTGTGAAACATTCTACAGGGTTTCCGATTAGTTCATTCTCTTCTTTCCTTCCTTTGGCGATCGTTCCATGCTAGTTTGGTCTTGTGAATTTTATGCTGGCTGGTGCGGGGCGGGCCGTCACACTTTTTTTGAATGATTATTTGGTTATTTGGTCTTGTGAATTTTATGCTATGTTTTGTTGAATGGTTATTTTATTATTTGGTTTTTTCGACAGCATAGGTTTTAAAATATAATCTCAATTCTCTTTTCATCATCTGGCGGTATGGTTCGTCTTGCAGTATACCAGACGCAAAATCAACTCTTAATTTGTCCATATGTTGTTGAAAATTGCTTGCTATCATAGGTCTTCTATGCGTAAAATTTGTCAAGTTCATAATGATATACATTCCATAGTCATATCCATGTCAAGTTCATATGGTTAAATAGCATATTGCCAACCATTAATTATCGGCTCTATTGCATAAAAAGATAAACCAATTTATCTTTTTTGTGCAATGATTTTTATTTTGTTTGTAAAAAGCATACCTGTAATGATAAATATATTATACACATCTAAAACATATTAACATAATATTTAACAATATTTTTGATTACAAAAGTAATCTTTCAATGTTTTTGTATAGAAATACATAAGTTATATAAAAGATAAATTGCTTATCTTTTTTTGTCATTAGCTTTCATATTACAAAAACATTAACAAGGATAGATGTATTAAAACATCTTAATCATTAAAACGACCCGAACTTCCCCGGTAAGGAAAACCCGGATTGAATTGAGAACAAGCCACAAAAGAACGCAGACAGAAGAGCATTTCATTGTATATTACAACAATTCATCAGATTGCAAGAACATACAGAGTATGAATGAATAAAATACATTCGATAAATATCAGAGATTATAATAGACTACATAGCAGCGGACAATAATACAAAACACAACTAGAAGTAATACACGGATACAGAGCTTTCCGAGTATCGTTCCAGCTGTAAATCAGGATCCTGTGAATATAAATCTGCAAAACCAAAACTACTAGCTGCCCGTGTCAAAATAAGGGCACCCAGAGTTTAGGTTAAAACAATAAACTCCAGGTCAGTCATGGGACTGGTGTGAGAACTAAAACAGTTATTGATCTTTATTTCAAAGTTAGGTAAATCAAGGGACCGCGCTGTATAACACGGAACGGATTTCCTCCCAAGAATACCAGTGCATAAACAATAGCGCAATGCTAAATAAAGAAAAATGAAGCTATTATAAGACCCAGGTCCCATCACACATTGCAACACAAGCCGAAGGATAAGGTTTTACCTTATAATAGCCAAATAATGCTTGATACGCTAAATTTCATGTTTTATTATTACTATAAGTGTATATTGTCAAAACAATTTCAATCATAAGTATTAATCATAGACGGCATGGTACCATATATCATGTCGCCAATACTAGGCTCTACAATCAAAACCGCTTATGTCACGTATTGGAAGTTGGATTTCCATCTGTGAACTGAGGCAAGGGATCGTCCTCCACCGAATTCGAGACGCTCTAGCCCGTGTCTCAGGCAAGCGCACAGGCAAGCCTTGGATCATCAGGGCCGGTCCACCGAGGTGGATTAAAATGCCTGAACACTACATTTCCCTACCTTATGGGGTGTCAATGAGTCCAATGACTTCATCGGATCCACACAGTCACCAATATATCCGAGGCGCCTCGCAACAGCAACAACCACATAAGTCAAACTCGTCAGGGCGTGTAAAACCACTGACGAGTTTGACTTATGTGGTTGTTGTTGTTGCGAGGCGCCTCGGATATATCGGTGACTGTGTGGAGCCAATGGAGTCACTAGACTCATTGACACCCCATGGGGTGGGGAAACGTAGTGTTCAGGCATTTTAATCCACATCGGTGGACCGGCCCTGACGATCAAAGGCTTGCCTGCGCGCTTGCCTGAGACACGGGCTAGAGCGTCTCGAATTCGGTGGAGGACGATCCCTTGCCTTGGTTCACAGATGTAAATCCAACTTCCAATACGTGACATGTGCGGTTTTGATTGTAGAGCCTAGTATTGGCGACATGATATATGGTACCCATGCCGTCTATGATTAATACTTATGATTGAAATTGTTTTGACACTGTACACTTATAGTAATAATAAAACATGAAATTTTGCGTGTCAAGCATTCTTTGGGTATTATAAGGTAAAACCCTATCCTCCGGCTTGTGTTGCATTGTGTGATGGGACCTGGGTCTTATAATAGCTTCATTTTTTCTTTATTTAGCATTGCGTTGTTGTTTATGCACTGGTATTCTTGGGATGAAACCCGTTCCGTGTTATACGGCGTGGTCTCTTGATTTACCTAACTTTGAAATAAATATCAATAACTGTTTTAGTTCTCACACCAGTCCCATGACTGACCTGGAGTTTATTGTTATAACCTAAACTCTGGATGCCCTTATTTTGACACGGGCAGCTAGTAGTTTTGGTTTTGCAGATTTATATTGACAAGATCATGATTTACAACTGGAACGATACTCGGAAAGCTCTGTATCCGTGTATTACTTCTAGTTGTGTTTTGTATTATTGTCCGCTGCTATGTAATCTGTTGCAATCTCTGATATTTATCGAATGTATTTTATTCATTCATACTCTGTATATTCTTGTAATCTGATGAATTGTTGTAATATACAATGAAATGATCTTCTGTCTGCGTTCTTTTGTGGCTTGTTCTCAATTCAATCCGGGCTTTCCTTACTGAGGAAGTTCAGGTCGTTTTAGTTTGGTATCAGAGCTGATTCGATCGTCTCGATCAGTTTTCATCAAAATCAAAATATAAATCTATATATTAAATTTGAATGCGCATTTCAATTTACCGGGGCCACGTATGGACTCTAAAAATTCCCGAAAAATATTTTCTAGCCTCGTATTGATTATACGGTCCTAACAAAACTAATTTCTTTAAATTCTGAAACCGTTTGAAAAATAGCCATTTTCCCAGTCGATTAAAATCAGCTGAAACTGGTCAAACGTGTTTTCCTTTGCCATGCTCACATATTGATTCGAAAAATTACAAATTTTAGAATCTAGCAATAAATTGACATCATGGATCCAACAAAAGTGGTTTCGTCGAAAACCGAGGTCATTTGCAAAATTTCCATTTTTAAGGGCTAGAATTCCATAGCGACTATTCTGAATTTTCAACCGGGCATAACTTTTTATCCCCGCTATGAAATTTTGATTTTTTGGATTCATTGGAAAGATATTCTCAATTATATTCTAATATTTTTGGTTTCGCCAAAATCCAGTTTATTTTGCACCCGGTACATTCATTTGAAATTTGAAATCGAATTTTCGAACTACCGCGCCATTTCAGGCTCGTTATAGAATTAAAATAAATTGTTTATATTCTAACGACGATTCGAATAAATATATACGTTCGAATTCTATTCAAATTAAATTTCTCATTGTTATTATTTAAAATAATTCATTTTAAATAATCAAAATTCGCTAAAATTGCCAAAATAAAAATTTTAAATTGGCTCAGATTTCCGGGTTATTACAATCATTTGCTAATATAAATGTGTTAAATCATCCAATTCATGGAAATTATTTAATTTTTTTAATAAAAATCTATTATGCAAATCTTATAATAAAAAAAATTATTGTTTACAAAGATAGATATATTTATCTTTTTTTGTCTACTTGTCTTATATCTTTTACAGTGATGATTTGCATACATTTATCTTTTTCAAAAAAGTGAAAGAAGTGTATACCAAATAACGAATAAATATAAAAATTTGTTTTTTCTTAAAAAAAAATACATTTAAACATTTATAACAATTACAGTAACAAATAAATGTGTTTATCTTTCTTTGTGTTTGTTTGTTATAAAAATAAATGTTAATCATTTGCAAAAAATAAATGTGTTAAATCATCTACTTCACGGAAATTATTTCATTTTATAAATTAAAATCTAATATGCAAATATTCTAATAAAAACTATTGTTTACAAAGATCAATATATTTATCTTTTTAGTCTAGTTGTCTTATATCTTTTACATTGATGATTTACATACATTTTATCTTTTTCAAAAAACTGATAGCAGTGTATACCAAATAATAAATAAACATTAAAATTTGTTTTTTCTAAAAAACATACATCTAAACATTTATAACAATTACAGTAACAGATACATGTGTTTATATTTATGTGTGTTTGTTTGTTATAAAAAAAATGTTAATCATTTACTAAAATAAATGTGTTAAATCATCTAATGCACGGAAATTATTGAATTTCTTTTAGTTAAAATCTAATAGGCAAATCTTCTAATAAAAAACATTATTGTCTAAAAAGACAGATATATTTATCTTTTTAATCTAATTGTCTTATATCTTTTACAGTGATGATTTACGTACATTTATTTTTTTCAAAAAACTGAAAGCAATGTATATCAAATAATAAATAAACATTAAATTTTGTTTATTGTAAAAAGGACAAATTTTCAAAATAAGCTTGTTTTTAAAACTAATAGCAGATTTATGCTAGTTTTGAAACTATTTGCAGAAGTAGGCTTGTTTTTTGCTATAGTTGTTCAAAATCAAGCCTATTTCTGCAAACAGTTTCAAAACTAGCCTAAATCTGCTATTAGTTTTAAAAACAAGCCTATTGTGAAAATTTGTCCCTTATATTTTTATAAGGGGTGCACTTCACAAGTGTGCCCACATGTACTTTTTTTAAACAACTGGCCATCTCAGCGCTGAGGTGGACAAAACAAGCCTATTTCTGCAAATAGTTTCAAAACTAGCCTAATTTCGCTATTAGTTTTAAAAACAAGGCTATTTTGAAAATTTGTCCTTGTAAAAAAAATACATCTTAACATTTATAACAATTACAGTAACAAATAAATGTGTTTATATTTTTTTGTGTTTTTTGTTATAGAAAAAATATTAATCATTTGCTAAAATAAATGTGTTAAATCATCTAATGCACGGAAATTATTGAATTTTTTTAATTAACATCTAATATGCAAATCTTCTAATAAAAAACATTTTTGTTTAAAAAGATAGATATATTTATCTTTTTTGTATACTTATCTTATATCATTTACAGTGATGATTTACATATATTTATCTTTTTCAAAAAAGTGATACTAGTGTATACAAAAAAAACAAATAAACATTAGAATTTGTTTTTCATAAAAAAAATACAACTAAACATTTACTACAAATACAGTAAAACATAAATGTGTTTATCTTTTTTACATGTATCAGTAATTTTGAAATATTACTAAATTTTAACATGTAATTAAATAATTCAAAATAAAGGATAAACACGATTATATTTGTAAGTTGTCAAGCAAAATAAAATATACTACTGAATATATATGTCCTAATTTATTACTGCTATAATCTGTAATCGAACAAAACTTATTTTCAAACTTTAAAAGATGACAGTGTATATTCATACCTGTCAATTCTTAGCGACTTTAGGATTTTAGCTTATTTGAGAATATCAATTTTTTTGAGAAGTTGAACTTAGGGATTTAGGGTCTTATGAATCGGTTTAGATTTTAAGGATTCACGATTCACGAATCGACTTAGGTCTTGTTTTTGAAGATCGGCTGTATTGAGAAATAAGAGACGGTCATCAAAAAAAATAAGAAATCAGCCCAAAATTTTTATGGAGGATCGTTAAAAAATAGGAGACGATCATCAAAAAGAAGAAGATGGTACAAATGGAATCGGTTGTGGAAATTTGTCCTGGAAAATAATTGTTTGGTACTTATGTCCTAGAAACTAATTGTTTAACTAATGGAATCCCTTATTGTATAATTCCCCATTACAAAATCTATCCCCATTTCACAAATTATTCGATAAATCTCCAAATTACCTTAAACTGCGTGTTTTTGTATGTCTTTGTTATCCTTGGTTGCGTCCATACAGTACAAATAAATTATAGCCTCGTTCTCATCCTTGTGTGTTCATTGATTATTCCATAGAACATAACAGCTATCGATGTCTTGATTTAAACACCAATCAAGTTTTTATCTCATGTCATGTTATCTTTATTGAAGATTCATTCCCTTTTCATGAACATTCTCAGTCCTCACTGTAGCAAGTGGATAAAGAATCCATCATTAAGTGGAATTTACTTAATTCTCCACCACATTATCATGTTCCTTCACCATCATCATTACCCCTAGCCAGTCGGTCACCACCTCCATCACCTGCTACACCTATACCGAATATCTCCTCACCAATACCAAGTGAAACTAGCACTCCAACTCTACCACCTTCATCAACTAACATTCAATCTTCCTACTTTATGCGGACATGCTCAAAAATAATATCGTCAAGTCAAACAATTTTTTTTGCTTAAACACCATAGTAGATCTTGATCAAACTGAACCTATATCCTTTACCCAAGCACAAAAGTCCTCACATTGGCGTCAAGCTAAGAGTGATGAATTTGATGCTCTTGTTCGTAATAATACATGGTCTCGTGTTCCCTCTCACATTCACAAAACATTATTGGTTGCAAATGGATATACAAGATTAAATATTGTAACACCCCGTATTTTCTGTGAACGTATAAGTAACAAATCAGAGAATAATTAATTTTTAAATAATAATCAAGGGAAATGGGTTGCGCCATTGCGTTCGTCTCGAAGCTCTTCTTGAAAACGAGTCCGAGTTTTCGAAAAACGGAGTCCGTATGATCAAGTTATGACCCTCCAAAGTTTCAGGAATTTAAATAAAATAAAACAGCTCGAAAATAAAGCCAGAAATTCGAAATTCAAACCCAGAGAAGGCTGGCGGGAAAATTCCCGCTCATATACCCGAGTCGACTGGGGAGTCGACCCCCCAACCAGGTCGACTGGGGAGTCGACTGGGGTGTCGACCTCCCCATGACCAGGTCGACTAGGGAGTCGACCTGGGGGTCGACCTGCTCCCGAAACCCAGTTTTTGAACCTGGTTCATTCTGATGTATCAGGTCTCGTTTTCTGTCTAGATTCGTCTGCCTAATCCTATATAAACAGCCACCTAGCCTCATTTTCTCTACACAATTTCATTCTGTCTATATTCTGCCTCTGTTCTAATTAAAAATAAAAATGGCGTCGCTACTCTGCTGGAATCAAAACTTGGACTGATGCATCTTCTTCCAACCTGAATAGAATTTAAAGCTAAATCAAATCTCAAATCAAGGTTTAGAGCTACAACAACAATTAAAGAGGAGTAATTCAACATTTCTGCATCATCAACAGTTTATTATCCTTTCTTAAAACCACAAATGGCAAGTACAGTTATTTTCCGATATAAACTTTAATTATGGTTGTGGCATGATTATAAATCTTAATCTGAGGTTATGTATATTCTTATCTGTCAGATCTGTTTTTCTGTGACTATTATGTACCTCTTTCTTCTTTCTGTTCTATAGCCAGGCTACTACGAGCCTGCGCCGAATCTCATAAGAGATTAACGCACGAACGCTAAATTTTGGGACAAATAATGAATAATGCATAATTGGACATGAAACTGTTGCCTATGAGACTATTGCCTATGACTATGATTCATGCCTATGAGACTATTGCCTATGACTATAATTCACGCCTATGAGACTATTGCCTATGACTATGATTCATGCCTATGTGATTATTGCCTATGACTATAATTCACGCCTATGAGACTATTGCCTATGACTATGATTCATGACTATGAGACTATTGCCTATGACATTGAATAAGAAACTATTGTAATTAGTCGCCCATGACTATTGTGGTTAGTTACCTATAACTATTGTAGTTAGTTTCTTATGCCTATTCCCTTAATGATGTTGGATCTCATATTTACTATGTAACTTTGCTAGTTTATTCCCATTCACTGTTATGTACATCGAGCCTAGAGGGGCCATTATCATTGTATTTGGTTCATTATTGCATGCCTATTCTTTCTTATGCTTATCACCTATTCCTTTTGCTAGGGCTATTTCATGAGTATTTAGAGAACTTGTGGAAACATGTTATACGGGGATTGGGCGTAGCTTAATTAAGTTAATTTGGCATAGCAAATATGTTGGCGTAATCTGAATTGGCTATAATAGAGAATGATTTACATGTGTATTAGTCATGGACATAAATGGTAAACAAGAATATTAAATCTAGTTTTGACATGAACTATAAATGGGAATATAAAGGCTAAAATTTGGGGCATATATTGTATTATGAATTATGACCTTGATTTGGGCATGTAAGTTTAGGCTAAATTTATAATTAGGCAAGATATGTCAATGAAACTTTATGGAATGATTAAATCTGTTATATTGCCTAATCCGATAGCTCTGTTATATTGCCTAAACTGCTAATTAAATTAAATTGCCTTATCTGCTAGACCTGCTAAATCGCCTAATCTGCAAGATCTGTTATCTGTTTAGTCTGTTGAATGGCGTAATCTGTTGGAACTGAAATGCTGAAATTTGAAGTATGTAAATCTGTAGGCTCGATTTAAAATTGAGCAAAACTTGTTAATAGAACCTCGAATAATCTGCTGTAACTCGTACAGAAGTTAATTTGTTAAATTAGCATGATTAGTCTGATATTAGCATAGTCTGTGAATGAATGCATTGGCCAAACATGAAACATGGCTAACTCGAGGTTAGATTGAGTTTGCGGTGTAATCCTACCCGGAACCGCCCGGCACATCCAGTGGCCGCAAACAATAGGTTCTAATGTGAGAAGTTAGTCATAACATGCTTAAAACCCGAGGTTAGACTCAGTTTGCGGCAGAAACCTGCCCGGAACCAACCGACCAAACTAGTGGCCGCAAACTGTCAGTCTAATGTGAGAGGTCTGCGCATTAATTTTGAATTGATACAAATCTGAGATAAATATGATGTCTAAAACGTGTTGGGTGGATAGGGTTAAACCAATTGGACTAATGAATTTAACAAACCCGTTTCGTGAATCTGTAGGCCCAGTTACAAAGTTAGACAAATCTGTAAATCTATTAAATCCGTATATCTGATCCGTTAGTCTGAAAACTTGTCTGATCTGTGTACTAGTTGATCTGAACTCTGTATGTCTGAACTTGTAAACAAGTTAATCTGAAATCTGGTAGTCTGGGGACACAAGGTTAGGAGGGAAATTACTTGTGTCATCTGTTGTTTGAGACCCATATTAGTCAGTAACCCTTTCTGGTATCCAAACTTTGACCCAATAGTAGGTAGGGTCTGGGCACACTTACTTAACTAATTATAAGCGGTTCATTCTGATAATGGCGAGGGGTGTTGATGGTGCATTCCAATTGGGTCATGTGCGTGCATGGATCCCGGTCTGCCTCTGAGGATGTAAGATGCCGTGACATCTGTAAATAGGTCTATGTCAATTGGTTGTCACTTTATGGAGTGATACACCCTACTGTAGGGCCGACACAGGGTATTTATGTATTAGGGAGCCGATCGCTTAGGGTAGGATTTTAGGGTATGCTTAGTTCTGTCTGTTTCTGTTGGTACCGTCTGTTTCTGTTGGGTGGTAACACCTATCAGTTTCTGTGTGGTACCGTCTGTTCGGGTGGTAAAGGCTGATTTACTAGTGTACACCTAATTCTACATTCTGTTTCCGTAGGGATTAATCTATTTCTATTTTTGTACCTTCTGTTCGGGTGGTAAAGGCCCATTATTAGCATTCTATTTCTGTCTGTTTCTGTTCGGGTGGTAAAGGCCCATTATTAGCATTCTGTTTCTGTTTGTTTCTGTTGGGGTGGTAAAGGCCCATTACTAGCATTCTCTTCTGTGGAAATTAATCTGTTCCCGTTTCTGTTTCTTTTTAGACATTGGGGTGACACCTAATCTTGTTATACTAGTATTAACGTAGAGAAATGAAAAGTAATATTATTCTGTTTCTTCTGTTTGACCTAAGTATATTTGCTGCTCCTGTCACTGTTATCTCTTATCCAGCTTATTTTCATGTCATAATTATTATTATCTGTTCATATGCTGAAAGTCACTGGACTTTCCAGACTTTATGTCTGACCTTGCTTGTTTTCGCCCTTTTTCTTCCGTTCCCCCCCAAGGTTTTCCAAGGAGGGAACACTTTAGCTTGATCCGGATTTCTTCTGCTTGAAGTACTTAGAGTGCTTAAAGTATGGCTTGACTCCTTATGGAAGCTTCTGTGGGGATTATGATTTTAAAGTTTTGTACTCTAATGATTTTCTGAAGAAGACTGATATTTATGTACTTGAGTTTTTGGTAAAGATGTAACCAAACTAATTTCTGTTTTCCGCTGTAATAAAGTTTATAATTTCTCAAGTATTGTTTATCTGTCTTGAAATTTTCTGTTCTGTTTACTAAAATGCTCCACCAAAGTTAAGGCATTCCCTTTATGAGTGTCCTTAACATAGGTGGAGTGTTACACTTGGTATCAGAGCTGAAGGTTACCAAATTTGATAAAAAGTTCTGAAAACTATTTTCAAAAAGGTTTTAAAAAGGAAGTATTTTCAAAAATAAAGCTTATTTTTGAAAAATATAATCCCCAAAAAGCCATATATCTATCTTTTTAGTTCTCCGTTTTAAATCTTTTTCTTTCATTCCAGCATGTCTGGGAATCTTAACTTTCCAGAGGGTGTGCCAATACCTGGCTGGTTCAGGAGGTACTTAGAGGCTAGGGCCAACGATGCAGGCCCAACAGATATTCCTCCTCCAGCTGCAGCGATTCCTCCTCCTCCTCCCCCTCCTCGTGCAATTTCTTTTTCAAAGATCTGTAAAGATTTTAGGGCCATGGGTGGAAAGGATCTCAAGGGAACCGAATCATTCGTAGAAGCGAGGAACTGGCTCAAAGAAACTGAGGATCTGTTCGTTATTTTCGAGGTGGACGATAGGCAAAAGGTACAATTGGCGGTATGGTTGCTCAAGGACGAAGCTTCCTATTGGTGGGAAGTCACTAACGCCGAGAGGACGGTTGAAACATGGATGGATTTCAGAACAAGGTTTGAGACAAAATTCCTCTCGCAAGCTGAACAAAGTCTACAACTGGAAAAGTTATTATCTCTTAAGCAAGGAAGTATGAGGGTCAAGGAATACGTCAACCCGTTCAACCAACTGGCTAGGTTCGGACTAGATTTAGTCAACACCCAGCATTAAAAGGCTCTCCGCTTTGTTAAAGGATTGAATGAGCCACTACACAGCCTAGCCATGACCCATGTACCCATGGGAGCGACTTACGAGAGATTGGTGGATATGGCACTATTGCACGAGGAAGACAACGGCAAGAAAGAGGCAAAGAAGGAAGAACCACAGAACAAGAAAGCATGGCCCAAAAAGGAAACACAAAAGAAGGGTGAAAAGTCTGAAGATAAGAAGGAGAAAAAGTGCTTTACTTGTGGAAGCTCGACTTATCTGAACAAGGATTGCAGAAAAAGAAAGGGCACTTGCTTCAACTGTGGTGAGATGGGACACTTCACTAGGGACTGTCCGAAGAAACGAGGGCAAGGGCAGAGGGCAGGACCAACTTCTGGAAGGCAGGCGAACACTCTCGAGGCTAGTGGATAGGATAGAAATAGGAAAACTTTCTGTAGGAGGTTTAATTTATTTATTTGATTTTTGAGTTAAAACTCTTTTCTGATTCTGGCATTTCGATTATGTAATCGATACTCTGCACTTGAATACTAGTATTGTTTTTGATTCCACTGTAGACTCAGACCCATAAGGGGTGACTCATCTAAGCGTGGTAAGTTGGGTATCTGTGTTGAGCGTTAAGTTGACTATGACGCATACATTCTGGATTTTTATCATGCTTAGTTTCCTAAGAATCATTTAGTAATCTGATCTATACCAGTAATCTGTAAATATCTGAATATTTCTGATAAGGTTGAGATTTCCAGTTTTAACATTGTCTAAAGAGGGTAATCCTCTGGGTGTCAATCTGATGTTGATTTTGGTCTTCGGGATTGATACTTAGGGGAATTTGTCTCTCAACCAAGGTCTAATGGAAACCAAGTTTTTGATTATCTGCACTCGCTTCCATCACTCGACTGTATCCTATCAATCGAGTCTTCGACCTATAGATAGGAATCCTATGGATGTAAACATGTGTTTGAGACATGTTATTTTTGATGGTTGCAAGTGGATGCAAGTGGTTGCTAGTGGTTGCTCGTGGATGAATATACACACACTAGGCAGTAGATTGGCTCGAAAACACTCTCATACTGCATATGGATGTGTGAGCATTTTCAATTTCTGTGGATGCCAAATGATTGACTCATCACATGGATGTTGCATATGAATGAATGGTTGTCACTCATATAAGAACAATATGTATCAAATAGGAAAATTGCATACATGTTGGACTCATGACACTGACATATTAAGGAGGTCAACTGAATCAGTGGACCGCCTGATCTTTGCATTAGATAAGGAACATATACACACCCTTTTGCATATGTTCATACAACACTCTAAGTGTGACAGCCCGCCCCGCACCAACCGACATTTACTCTAAAGGTGCGCTGTACACATATCCAGTTAGCACGGGACGGGTCGCCAGAAGGAAAAGGAAGAAGAGAATGGACTAATCAAGGAACCTGTAATATGTCTCACAGCGCATAGAACAAAATATAATAATAACATACTTGACATAAAACAGAAGAGACAGTGCATAAGCTAAAAACCAGAACTGAGCATCATAGCAGCGGAAATCCAAAATATAGCTTATTACAACTTTTCAAACTGTCTCAAAACAAAAGCAAGATAAATGAGTTACACTACTAATGCCCAAGTAGTGACCACCAACGACACAGGGAGAATATCTAAATATCATACGTGGAAGCCTCCTGCTCGCCTCCGAATTAGCTACTCGCGCATCACCAGCTAACCATAACCTGTCTCTAGTCTGCTCGTGTGAGCACCCAGAGTAATAAGAGGAGACATAAAACTCTGGGTCAGACATAAAGCCTGGTATGAGCGATAAGCATCTAAAGTGAACAATAACAGGTAGACTAAAACATACCTGAACCTGGACCTGCAACCAAAGAGTTAGCACTACATACTGTACAACACTCTAAGGTGCCCTTTCAAATGGTGTAAAGATAACGGGGGTGGGGGTGTGCATGTCATAGTGATGTCAAACAATCAAACATAGCAAGCATCCTCACATCTCTCACTCAGTGCGTAAAGCATACGATATCCACTACTTTGGTCACCCAGTACTTTGGGCCATGACGGAATCCAATCCCGTGTAACTATCACTACAAGCCCACTATCCATCTCTCAGTGGTGTACCAGAGTTATGAATACCGACAACCCCTTTGCACACGTCCCGCAGCAAAGCCCAACCATGAAGTGAACTCATTGGTTCCCAACTGGATCCTAAGCTCTAACTTCCCATATTGGACTACCTTTGCATCTCGGGTTATTGGTCAATACTGGGTCAGGTCGGGTTCCTTCTCAAGCCATCGGTTCGGGTCGGGTGCCCTTCATCTGTTCGGGTCGGGTCTTCTCCTGGTGCGGTTCGGGTCGGTTGTCCTCCATCGGTTCGGGTCAGCGTTCCTCTGGGTTCGAGTCAGCTGCTTCTTCTTCTTCTTCGGGTCGGGTCGATGCTTCCTTTCGGGTCGGGCCGGGTCCTTCTTGGTTTGTGCTTTCGATCCGTCTTCATGCTCCCCTTCGTATGCTCCTATCCGATCCGCTTTTGTGCTCCTGCTCTGATTCGCCTTTGTGTTTCTGATCCGATCCATCCCCTTCGATCCGATCCGTCTTCCTCTATCATATCTGATCCGTCTTCCTCTATCCGATCCGATCCCAGTTTAGCTAGCGTGGTCTTCCTTTTTACCACTTTTCCCAAGTGTTGGGCTCCGATCCGATCGGATTCTTTGCTCAGTTCTACATATCCGATCCGAGCCCTCTTATCTGATCCGATCCGAACTCTGCACTGTTTTCTGAAACTGTTCCAGCAAGTGTTTACGCCATTCGACGACGTTTTCGACCATTCTAACTATTGAAATCAATCACAAAGCATTTCATACAGTCATAGCAACATGCATAATCAACCACAAACATCATTCACATCAATATCATAGGTTAAAATGGATCAAACATACCCAAAAATCCATATTTTCCCCTTAAGCATGTTTAAGCAAATCTAACAATAGGATTAGCAAAACTTAACCAAATTAGCCAATTTTTCTAACAGAGGCTTAGAATAATATTTATGAATTTCTGCATATTTTTCCAGATTTTTAACATGCATAATTTTGCTAATTATCACTAATTACTCCTTAATCCCCCAAATTCCGGGATTTACAAAATTAGTCGAAATCAACCCAAATTCCTATCAGAGGCATAAAATGATGTTTTAAAATTTTAGGAATTTTTCTAGATTTTTCTGAGCCATAATTTCGCTAATCTTCGCTAATTACCATAATTAGCCGTAATTAGTGAAAAACAATGCAAATCACTCACCTTTGCCACAAATTAAACTATAGATCTGAAATGTCCTCTGATTTGGATCCAATCCCTATGTGTTCCAGCAGCTCTATCCCAAATTTGACGTTGATTTGCCTTGATTTGATGTAGATTAGGCCAAAACTTGATTAGGAAGTGATTAGAAGGTGATTTGGGATGATTTTAGAGGATGGAGGCCATGACTAGGTTGAAGGAAAGCAAGTGGCGGCTGGAAAAATGAGGAAGAAACCGAAATTCTAACCCTATCAGCCCTCATATACCCCTAAACCCGAAATCCCCCATTGGGCCTAGTTGCTAATCACCCGGTTTGGCCCAATTAAGCTGTTTTTCCACTTCTGAACCTTAATTCAGCCATATCTCCCAAACGGTAAGTCCGTTTGGCTATTATGACCACTCTACGGAAAGAGAAACCATCATTCGAATCCAATGGAAGTGGTTTCAGGTCAAAATTCCTTTCCAGTCAAAAGTTATGGCCAAAACAGTACCAACTAAGGGCAAAACGGTCATTTAAAAATCGACAAAAATCATGAACATGGGAAATGACCCCAATAGTCGTCTCCCAAAGTTACATGACCGTACCACTTCATATGTGAAAGAAATAAATATTCTACGATCCCATGATGCGTAGAATACGGGTCGTTACACTCTTCCCCCCTTAAGAAATTTCGCCCCCGAAATTCCCTAACCAGAACACACAAAGGGTCCCGCATGCCTATCAACCATAAAACAACAATCAACATGTCAAACAAGTCTATCCTAGCATGCGGTTTACTAACAAGGGAAGAAACTATCACTACCAAAACCTTACTAGGCAAAGAGTTCTGGATACTTCTTCCTTATATCTTTCTCTGTTTCCCAAGTACGGTCTTTTTCCATTCTCACCCCACTGGACTTTGACTAGTTTCACCACCTTCCTTCGAAGCTGCTTCGTATCGTCCCCAACGATACGCATAGACTTGCGGTTCTCAACCACCTCGGGTTCAACCTCGATATCGTCCAACTGATCTGGTGAAATAGCCACATTAGGGTCTTGCACAAACTTCCTTAACTGGGAAACATGAAATACGTTGTGAACTCCCGCCATCTTGTCAGGTAGCTTTACTTCATACGCCAAATTCCCAACTTGCTCGAGGACTGGGAATGGGCCGACAAATCTTGGTGCTAACCTACCTCTCCAACCAATCCGAATCACATTCCCTATGGAGAGATCTCGACGAACACCAAGTCATTAACGAAGGATTCCAAATCTCTTCATCTCTTATCGAGATAAGCCTTCTGCCTATCTTTATCCCTTCCCAGTAGTATATCTACTCTATGTCTCTATACATCTTGTTACCACTGGGACGTATAGTCAATCTCGAGTGATGATATGCTCTAAGCACTTCACCTCTCAGTCCATCTATGTCGGGTACAACTAGTCCCTTATTCTTTCGAAGCCACCCTTCTCGATCAAATCCTTACCTAATTATTCTCTTTCCATCCATACCCATCTCTACCCTAGAGATGGTTCCCAATAGATTAGGATCATCCTTCTAACTGGAAACAATCCACTCAATCAAAATCGATCTAATCGTCAAGCTTACTAGCATTTCTGAATCCAATTCAGTCTTGGGTCTGAAATCATATCCTGTGACACACTCTAGTTGCTTCCATCCTAAAACAAAACCCCTAAACTGGCATGTCTCCTACTCAATGCAACTAGTACTGCACCCAAATCCTTTACTATGATCACTCTGCCCCATGGAGTCATGGCGACTCCACTGCACTGATCCATAGTCACTAGTCCTTTGCTATGTCCACTCTGCCCCATGAAGTCATAACAACTCCACTGCACTGGCTCATAGCCTTACTAATCCTTTACTATGTTCACTTTGCCCCTCGAGTCATGACGACTCTCCTACACTGGCTCATAGTCCTACTAC
The DNA here is from genome assembly GCA_030737875.1 of Allium sativum. Lineage (NCBI taxonomy): Eukaryota > Viridiplantae > Streptophyta > Magnoliopsida > Asparagales > Amaryllidaceae > Allium > Allium sativum. Next base: position 257,658,307 of record CM060911.1, on the reverse strand, counting down.
AATCACTTTGTTCCCCATCGCTGGAACCTTACAGGTGATAGTCTACTCAAGAGAAGAAAGATAGGAACAAACTTAGCAACCATAACATCCATCAAACAAATCCTATCTATCACCTGCTAAAGTTATAAACACATCGACACCTACATGATTGGTCTAACCAATCCCAATATGTCGATTCCAATCTGTCTGGTCCAACCAACATCAATAACTAATGGAAGCCCAGCCTCCATACATACACCGATGCCTACTTGACTGGTCCAACCAATCCCAGGTCAATGGAAGCCCCGCCTCCCTTCGGTCTACCGTACGTCCAACGTACGTTTATCCTCCAAGGATAATTAAACTAATGGAAGCCCAGCCCCCAATCGGACTACCGTACGTCCAACGTACGTTTATCCTCCAAGGATAATTAAACTAATGGAAGCCCAGCCTCCAATCGGACTACCGTACGTCCAACGTACGTTTATCCTCCAAGGATAACTAGATCACGTCCAACGGATCCAAGGTAACGGGCGTCCCCAGATACCCCTGCTTTTAGTCCTCCTAAAATACTTGAGTCCAACCCAAGTCTATCCATTATCTTGCTGCGCTCTCGAGTCCAACTCGAGCTGAATCCAATTCCTTGCAGCCTTCTCGAGTCTAACTCGAGTCAATCTCCCAGAGATAAACTAGACTCATCCAATGAATCTCGTACTACACGTCCAACGTACATTCACCTTCCAAAGGTAAACTAGACCCACCTAGTGAATCTAGGTACTCTACCTACGAGTCCAAGTCCAACGTGAAACTCTCCTATGTTCGCTGAATCTCCAAGATCAACGAGCTTCCCACAATGTTCCAAACATACTTCAAATCTAATGTGAAGTACTTCCATATTCGTTATATCACCATGACTAACGAACTCGCCCCATTTTTCTTTTACGAGTTCAAGTCTAACTTGAATCGTCCTAATCTTCGTTGCATCTTCCATGATCAACAAACACATCCTATTCTTTCAAAAAGAACATCAACATAGGGTCCTAACCAATCCATTACTCTGCATCTTTCCCGAGTCCCACTCGAGCAAGCTCATAACCCTATCGAGTCTAACTCTAGGCAGTCTATACCGTTGAACAGTCTTATCATGTTCCGTCCGCCCATCACTCCTCGAGTGAACCAAGATATCATCCAATGAAAATCGCAACAACTATTTACCCCTCACGCAACCCATCCTAATCGAAATCGACATTCCCTAAGCACAAGCCCCAAAGGCCTAAACCAATATCAGACAAGCACCCAAGGAACATCTCCTCCGAGTTCGGACAATCCACATGAGGTGATACTAGCAAAACAATCTAGCATTGGAGTACTCATTTGCCTCCCAGAGACAATTAGAACTTATTACAACGATAACCTCTTAGCTTCCTTAACTCCAGTTACTATCGCCATCACTAGGTAGGTACCTAATACCACCCTATTCCTTTGGAGTAGATCGACCCCCCAAAATAATGCTAAACCCAGTAAAGCCCAAAACAAAGCAATCACAAGGAAACATACATCCATGACTCGATAAGACCACATTAACAAATCACGCCAAAACTAGTCGAACCACCAATCAGGTTCGTCACTACTAAAGGTCTATCGACTAACTCAGGTTTGTCAAACAAAACCCGATCAAAACATCTTAAATAGAAAGCATACCTCGAATAACGACACCTTTTTCCTTCTGCGCTGCAGTTGGGGCATTTGACGAAGAAGGAACAGCGTTGATAGCATACGCTTTCACAATCTGCTTCTCCCTAGGAGGTTGTGGGCAATCATCCTTGTGATGTCCCGCCTGGCCGCAGTTAAAGCACTTCCTTTCCCCAGGCTTTTCTCGACAATCTCTGGCGTAATGGCCCTTCTTTCCACAACTAAAGCATTCGCCATCTTTCTTATTTTTCTTACTCTGACCATCCTGGTCGGGTTCTGCTTCCTCTTATTCTGAGAATTCTTCTTGCCTTCACCGCCTGCTTGCAGCTTTGGCTCCTCTGCAGATGCCGTAGCAACTTCGGTCTTCGACTTAGGGAAAAGGCTCTCTGACCTTAATGCCTTTCCTACAATAGACTCGAACGTCTCATCGATATGGTTTATAAGTCTTTCCCCCAAGTACCCATCCAAGCCAGTTATGAACTTCTCGTTCTTCTTTTCGACTGTATCGATAAGGGACCATCCATATTTCGATAAAGTGTCGAATTCAGCGATATACTCCGAGACTGCTCTACCGTTCTGCTTAAGCTCCAAGAACTTCTTGAACAGTTCTGATTTATGAGCAGCTGGAATAAACTTATCACAAAAGCGGGTCTTAAACTGATTCCAAGTAACTTGATCTTCTGGAGTAGCTGTTCTAATGGCATTCCACCAATTCATCGCTCGCCCTTGCAGCTGACGAGACGCTAGCCTTCTCTTCATCGCATCCTCAAGACCCAAGTCGTCGAAGATACGATCACAGCTATCCAACCAATCCTGAACATCTGTGGCCGACTCCGTTCCGTGGAACGGCTTCCCACCAAGGTTAGTGTAATCCTTGCACAACTTGGCGAAATCGACCCTAGGCGCCTGCACTACTGGACCACCACCATTTCCGGGATTGGGAACTGCTCCCTGAACATCTCTAAGCATGTCTCTCATGAGGTTAGTAAACATTGCCCTCATGTCAGCGGCATTCCCTTGGTTGGTCCCTCTACCAGCACCTCTAGGATATCGGCTCATCGTTAATCTGTAAAAGGGGAAACGATTAACGACCCCATAGTGGTGCTAGTGCAGTACAACTTCATTCTCATACTACCAATAGTATATATATAGCTTTTAAAAACCAAAGTAATCACAAATACGCGCTCTCATATACGTACTAACTCTCCCTAGTGTCTTTCCCTAGGTTAACTACGCAACCTAGAGCTCTGATACCAAGTGTGACAGCCCGCCCCGCACCAACCGACATTTACTCTAAAGGTGCGCTGTACACATATCCAGTTAGCACGGGACGGGTCGCCAGAAGGAAAAGGAAGAAGAGAATGGACTAATCAAGGAACCTGTAATATGTCTCACAGCGCATAGAACAAAATATAATAATAACATACTTGACATAAAACAGAAGAGACAGTGCATAAGCTAAAAACCAGAACTGAGCATCATAGCAGCGGAAATCCAAAATATAGCTTATTACAACTTTTCAAACTGTCTCAAAACAAAAGCAAGATAAATGAGTTACACTACTAATGCCCAAGTAGTGACCACCAACGACACAGGGAGAATATCTAAATATCATACGTGGAAGCCTCCTGCTCGCCTCCGAATTAGCTACTCGCGCATCACCAGCTAACCATAACCTGTCTCTAGTCTGCTCGTGTGAGCACCCAGAGTAATAAGAGGAGACATAAAACTCTGGGTCAGACATAAAGCCTGGTATGAGCGATAAGCATCTAAAGTGAACAATAACAGGTAGACTAAAACATACCTGAACCTGGACCTGCAACCAAAGAGTTAGCACTACATACTGTACAACACTCTAAGGTGCCCTTTCAAATGGTGTAAAGATAACGGGGGTGGGGGTGTGCATGTCATAGTGATGTCAAACAATCAAACATAGCAAGCATCCTCACATCTCTCACTCAGTGCGTAAAGCATACGATATCCACTACTTTGGTCACCCAGTACTTTGGGCCATGACGGAATCCAATCCCGTGTAACTATCACTACAAGCCCACTATCCATCTCTCAGTGGTGTACCAGAGTTATGAATACCGACAACCCCTTTGCACACGTCCCGCAGCAAAGCCCAACCATGAAGTGAACTCATTGGTTCCCAACTGGATCCTAAGCTCTAACTTCCCATATTGGACTACCTTTGCATCTCGGGTTATTGGTCAATACTGGGTCAGGTCGGGTTCCTTCTCAAGCCATCGGTTCGGGTCGGGTGCCCTTCATCTGTTCGGGTCGGGTCTTCTCCTGGTGCGGTTCGGGTCGGTTGTCCTCCATCGGTTCGGGTCAGCGTTCCTCTGGGTTCGAGTCAGCTGCTTCTTCTTCTTCTTCGGGTCGGGTCGATGCTTCCTTTCGGGTCGGGCCGGGTCCTTCTTGGTTTGTGCTTTCGATCCGTCTTCATGCTCCCCTTCGTATGCTCCTATCCGATCCGCTTTTGTGCTCCTGCTCTGATTCGCCTTTGTGTTTCTGATCCGATCCATCCCCTTCGATCCGATCCGTCTTCCTCTATCATATCTGATCCGTCTTCCTCTATCCGATCCGATCCCAGTTTAGCTAGCGTGGTCTTCCTTTTTACCACTTTTCCCAAGTGTTGGGTTCCGATCCGATCGGATTCTTTGCTCAGTTCTACATATCCGATCCGAGCCCTCTTATCTGATCCGATCCGAACTCTGCACTGTTTTCTGAAACTGTTCCAGCAAGTGTTTACGCCATTCGACGACGTTTTCGACCATTCTAACTATTGAAATCAATCACAAAGCATTTCATACAGTCATAGCAACATGCATAATCAACCACAAACATCATTCACATCAATATCATAGGTTAAAATGGATCAAACATACCCAAAAATCCATATTTTCCCCTTAAGCATGTTTAAGCAAATCTAACAATAGGATTAGCAAAACTTAACCAAATTAGCCAATTTTTCTAACAGAGGCTTAGAATAATATTTATGAATTTCTGCATATTTTTCCAGATTTTTAACATGCATAATTTTGCTAATTATCACTAATTACTCCTTAATCCCCCAAATTCCGGGATTTACAAAATTAGTCGAAATCAACCCAAATTCCTATCAGAGGCATAAAATGATGTTTTAAAATTTTAGGAATTTTTCTAGATTTTTCTGAGCCATAATTTCGCTAATCTTCGCTAATTACCATAATTAGCCGTAATTAGTGAAAAACAATGCAAATCACTCACCTTTGCCACAAATTAAACTATAGATCTGAAATGTCCTCTGATTTGGATCCAATCCCTATGTGTTCCAGCAGCTCTATCCCAAATTTGACGTTGATTTGCCTTGATTTGATGTAGATTAGGCCAAAACTTGATTAGGAAGTGATTAGAAGGTGATTTGGGATGATTTTAGAGGATGGAGGCCATGACTAGGTTGAAGGAAAGCAAGTGGCGGCTGGAAAAATGAGGAAGAAACCGAAATTCTAACCCTATCAGCCCTCATATACCCCTAAACCCGAAATCCCCCATTGGGCCTAGTTGCTAATCACCCGGTTTGGCCCAATTAAGCTGTTTTTCCACTTCTGAACCTTAATTCAGCCATATCTCCCAAACGGTAAGTCCGTTTGGCTATTATGACCACTCTACGGAAAGAGAAACCATCATTCGAATCCAATGGAAGTGGTTTCAGGTCAAAATTCCTTTCCAGTCAAAAGTTATGGCCAAAACAGTACCAACTAGGGGCAAAACGGTCATTTAAAAATCGACAAAAATCATGAACATGGGAAATGACCCCAATAGTCGTCTCCCAAAGTTACATGACCGTACCACTTCATATGTGAAAGAAATAAATATTCTACGATCCCATGATGCGTAGAATACGGGTCGTTACATATACACACCCTTTTGCATATGTTCATACAACATTAGAAGTTTTCTAAGGACAATGGATGCTTGTGGATGATGGTTGAGTAGATGGATGACTGGATGGTAGGACACATTCTTCTTAACTTGAAGATTACGGGAACGAAATCCTTTAAGGAGGGGAGAATGTAACACCCCGTATTTTCTGTGAATGTATAAGTAATAAATCAGAGAATAATTAATTTTTAAATAAGAATCAAGGGAAACGGGTTGCGCCATTGCGTTCGTCTCGAAATTCTTCTTGAAAACGAGTCCGAGTTTTCGAAAAACGCAGTCCGTATGACCAAGTTATGACCCTCCGAAGTTTCAGGAATTTAAATAAAATAAAACAGCTCGAAAATAAAGCCAGAAATTCGAAATTCAAACCCAGAGAAGGCTGGCGGGAAAATTCCCTCCCATATACCCAGGTCGACTGGGGAGTCGACCCCCCCAACTAGGTCGACTGGGGTGTCGACCTCCCCATGACCAGGTCGACTGGGGAGTCGACCTGGGGGTCGGCCTGCTCCCGAAACCCAGTTTTTGAACCTGGTTCATTCTGATGTATCCGGTCTCGTTTTCTATCTAGATTCGTCCGCCTAATCCTATATAAACAGCCCCCTAGCCTCATTTTCTCTACACAATTTCATTCTGTCTATATTCTGCCTATGTTCTAATTAAAAAGAAAAATGGCGTCGCTACTCTGCTGGAATCAAAACTTGGACTGATGCATCTTCTTCCAACCTGAATAGAATTTAAAGCTAAATCAAATCTCAAATCAAGGTTTAGAGCTACAACAACAATTAAAGAGGAGTAATTCAACATTTCTGCATCAACAACAGTTTGTTATCCTTTCTTAAAACCACGAAAGGCAAGTACAGTTATTTTCCGATATAAACTTTAATTATGGTTGTGGCATGATTATAAATCTGAATCTGAGGTTATGTATATTCTTATCTGTCAGATCTGTTTTTCTGTGACTATTATGTACCTCTTTCTTCTTTCTGTTCTATAGCCAGGCTACTACGAGCCTACGCCAAATCTCATAAGAGATTAACGCACGAACGCTAAATTTTGGGACAAATAATGAATAATGCATAATTGGACATGAAACTGTTGCCTATGAGACTATTGCCTATGACTATGATTTATGCCTATGAGACTATTGCCTATGACTATAATTCACGCCTATGAGACTATTGCCTATGACTATGATTCATGCCTATGTGATTATTGCCTATGACTATAATTCACGCCTATGAGACTATTGCCTATGACTATGATTCATGACTATGAGACTATTGCCTATGACATTGAATAAGAAACTGTTGTAATTAGTCGCCCATGACTATTGTGGTTAGTTGCCTATAACTATTGTAGTTAGTTTCTTATGCCTATTCCCTTAATGATGTTGGATCTCATGTTTGGTATGTAACTTTGCTAGTTTATTCCCATTCACTGTTATGTACATCGAGCCTAGAGGGGCCATTATCATGGTATTTGGTTCATTATTGCATGCCTATTCTTTCTTATGCTTATCCCTTATTCTTTTTGCTAGGGCTATTTCATGAGTATTTAGAGATCTTGTGGAAACATGTTATACGGGGATTGGGCGTAGCTTAATTAAGTTAATTTGGCATAGCAAATATGTTGGCGTAATCTGAATTGGCTATAATAGAGAATGATTTACATGTGTATTAGTCCTGGATATAAATGGTAAATTAGAATAATAAATCTAGTTTTGACATGAACGGTAAATGGGAATATTAAGGCTAAAATTTGGGGCATATATTGTATTATGAATTATGACCTTGATTTGGGCATGTAAGTTTAGGCTAAATTTATAATTAGGCAAGATATGTCAATGAAACTTTAAGGAATGATTAAATCTGTTATATTGCCTAATCCGCTAGTTCTGTTATATTGCCTAAACTGCTAATTAGATTAAATTGCCTTATCTGCTAGACCTGCTAAATCGCCTAATCTGCAAGATCTGTTATCTGTTTAGTTTGTTGAATGGCGTAATCTGTTGGAACTGAAATGCTGAAATTTGAAGTATGTAAATCTGTAGGCTCGATTTAAAATTGAGAAAAACTTGTTAATAGAACCTTGAATAATCTGCTGTAACTCGTACAGAAGTTAATTTGTTAAATTAGCATGATTAGTCTGATATTAGCATAGTCTGTGAATGAATGCATTGGCTAAACATGAAACATGGCTAACTCGAGGTTAGAATGAGTTTGCGGCGTAATCCTACCCGGAACCGCCCGGCATATCCAGTGGCCGCAAATAATAGGTTCTAATGTGAGAAGTTAGTCATAACGTGCTTGAAACCCGAGGTTAGACTCAGTTTGCGGCAGAAACCTGCCCGGAACCAACCGGCCTAACCAGTGACCGCAATCTGTCAGTCCAATGTGAGAGGTTTGCGCATTAATTTTTAATTGATACAAATCTGAGATAAATATGATGTCTAAAAAGTGTTGGGTGGATAGGGTTAAACCAATTGGACTAATGAATTTAACAAACCCGTTTCGTGAATCTGTAAGCCCAATTACAAAGTTAGACAAATCTATAAATCTGTTAAATCCGTATATCTGATCCGTTAGTCTGAAAACTTGTCTGATCTGTGAAGTAGTTGATCTGAACTCTGTATGTCTGAACTTGTAAACAAGTTAATCTGAAATCTGTTAATCTGGGGACACAAGGTTTGGAGGGAAATTACTTGTGTCATCTGTTGTTTGGTACCCATATTAGTCAGTAACCCTTTCTGGTATCAAAACTTTGACCCAACAGTAGGTAGGGTCCGGGCACGCTTATTGAACTAATTATAAGCGGTTCATTCTGATAATGGCGAGGAGTGTTGATGGTGCGTTCCAACCGGGTCATGTGCGTGCATGGATCCCGGTCTGCCTCATAGGATGTAAGACGCCGTGACATCTGTAATAGGTCTGTGCCAATTGGTTGTCACTTTAGGGAGTGATACACCCTATTGTGGGGCCGACACAGGGTATTTATGTATTAGGGAGCCGATCGCTTGGGGTAGGGTTTTAGGGTACTCTTAGTTCTGTCTGTTTCTGTTGGTACCGTCTGTTTCTGTTGGGTGGTAACACCTATCGGTTTCTGCGTGGTACCGTCTGTTCGGGTGGTAAAGGCCCATTTACTAGTGTACACCTAATTCTACATTCTGTTTCCGTAGGGATTAATCTGTTTCTGTACCTTCTGTTCAAGTGGTAAAGGCCCATTATTAGCATTCTGTTTCTGTTCGGGTGGTAAAGGCCCATTATTAGCATTCTGTTTCTGTCTGTTTCTGTTGGGGTGGTAAATGCCCATTACTAGCATTCTCTTCTGTGGAAATTATTTTGTTCCCGTTTCTGTTTCAGTTTAGACATTGGGGTGACACCTAATCCTGTTATACTAGTATTAGTGCAGAGAAATGAAAAGTAATATTATTCTGTTTCTTCTGTTGGACCTAAGTACATTTGCTGTTTCTGTTTCATAATTATTATTATCTGTTCATATGCTGAAAGTCACTGGACCTGCCAGACTTTATGTCTGACCTTGCTTGTTTTCACCCCTTTTTCTTCCGTCCCCCCACCCCTAGGTTTTCCAAGGAGGGAACACTTTAGCTTGATCCGGATTTCTTCTGCTTGAAGTACTTAGAGTGCTTAAAGTATGGATTGACTCCTTATGGCAGCTTCTGTGGGGATTATGATTTTAAAGTTTTGTACTCGGATGATTTTCTGAACAAGACTGATATTTATGTACTTGAGTTTTTGGTAAAGATGTAACCAAACTGATTTCTGTTTTCCGCTGTAATAAAGTTTATAATTTCTCAAGTATTGTTTATCTATCTTGAAATTTTCTATTCTGTTTACTAAAATGCTCCACCAAAGTTAAGGCATTCCCTTTGTGAGTGTCCTTAACGAAGGTGGAGTGTTACAAATGTAATCAGAATGGACCAATATCTCTATATAAAGTCCGATTAGTTGCGAAAGGAATTCATCAATCTCCTGGCATTGACTTTAAAGAAACATTTAGTCCGGTTGAGAAGCCAACTACAATCCGTATCATTCTCACCATTCTTGTTACTCAACATTGGCATATACAACAATTAGATGTGAATAATGCATTTCTTCAAGGCTCACTAACAGATGATGTCTATATCCGACAACATTAAGGGTTTGTTGATGCTCATCGACCGACGCATGTTTGTAAATTTCATAAAGCCTTATATGGTCTCCGACAAGCCCCTCACGCTTGGTTTAAGGAACTACAAAGGTTTCTCATTTGTAATGGGTTAACTATTTCTCATTCTGATGCTTCCTTATTTATTTACATCAACGGATCTCTTATAATGCATCTACTTGTCTACGTAGATGATATATTAGTTACCGGAAATTCATCATCTCTCATTGATAGATTCATTACTACTCTTGCTCAACGATTTTCTATTAAAGACTTGGATCTCTTTACTACTTTCTTGGTGTTGAAGCATTCACAACTGCCAATGGCTTATTTTTATCTCAACAAAAATACATACATGACATCTTACATCGTACAAAGATGTTGGACTCAAAGGAAGTGTCAAGCCCTATGAGCACTACAAAATATGTTTAACTAAAGGACGGTAGTCCACCTGCGAATGCCACGGAATATCGTAAAACTGTTGGTGCACTTCAGTATTTGTCCATGACTCGACCCGACACATCATTATCCGTTGACAAATTATCATAGTTTATGCATCAACCTACAATGAAACATTGGTCTGCAGTCAAAATTGTGCTTCTCTATCTCAAATGAGCTTCTAACTATGGCACTGTCATTGATAAATCAATGCCTCTCAATTTACATGCATTTGCCGATGCGGATTGGGCTGGAGATATCGATGATCGTGCCTCTATTTCAGCCTACATGTTCTTGGGTGCTAGACCAATTAGCTGAAGCTAAAGAAAACAAAAAATAGTCACTCATTCCTCCACCGAAGCAGAATATAGATCTGTAGAATCATCTGCTGCTGAATTGAGGTGGATTCAAAACTTGTTATATGAACTTCACGTTAAAACTCTTAATTCTACACCTACTATATCCTGTGATAATGTGGGCACAACTTACCTTTGTGCAAATACAGTATTTCATTCTCGGATGAAACATATAGCTGTCGACTTTCATTTCGTACGCGATCAAGTTGCAAAAAATCAACTTCGTGTCACTCATATTCATACTGTAGATCAACTTGCTGATTCATTGACTAAACTGCTCTCATGACAATCCTTTCTTAGGCAGCGTTACAAGATTGGCATTCGATGTGGAACCCCAAGGCGTTCGATATGGAACCCCAATCTTGCGGGGGAATGATAATAATACTTTGTAGTCTAACGGTACCTATTCTAATGGTTGTTAACCAGCAATTCAAATGACTAAATTACCTATTCTAAAGGATGCAGCATGCTGATGTGTACTGGCTTGCAAAGCTTCCATGACACTATAATTAGCACTGTACTTTGTAATGACAATATGAATAAAAATATCATTCCATGCTTCATCAATAAGATGTGACCTTCTTGTGCTCTTAATTTTATGCTATGTTGTTGTGTAAAATTTTATTCAAGCTATTATTCTATACGCATGTAATGGATAGAGTACATGACATGATAGTTTACTTGGTCATCTTGGCATCTTTATGGTCGAGTAATCATCCTCAAATCAATTTCAAACAAAGTTAGCTAACATTTCAGGTATAATCCTCGAAAATAACTTATATAGCATGTTTGTGGAAATGCTTCCACTTATCTTGCTTAAATGTTAATTTACCGATACTCAACGAATTAAAGATAAGAAAGATCAACGACATCCCAAATTTTTTGCTGTAGATTCGTAACCTCCCCCACTTTCTTTTTTTTTGAAACAGGATAAAAACAATATTTGGCCCAAGGCCCAAATGAAATCCAACAACATATCATAAGAGACTAGGGTTAGAAAACCCTAGCCGACACAAACTACACTTCACTTATCTCACAAAAACACTCATTATTTGCGGCTCCTCTGTGGAAATTAAATCCGTTGTCTTCATGGCGGCTTCCACACCATCTCTTCATTGGTATCCTTGCTTTGATTGTTCGGATCCAGTTTACGATTGACTTCATAGTGTCTCAGAAGCATATTATGCTTTCTTGAAGGCAAATCCAGAAGCTCGATGTGAGTTGTTGAGTTTATATCTTTAAGATCTGAACTTTCCATGCTCCCAAAGCTTCTCTTCAGTCCAAATAGTTCTTTGTTGTTGTTCACCGAGCTGTTAATGCTGCTCTCTCCTTCAGTCCAAACAGATAAGTGATAAATCTGGTTGTTCAACTTGCTCTTGTAGTGATTATCCCCGATTCTGTGTAAAGATCCGAACTTTTCATCTGATTTCTTCTTATCCAGATGCTTTGTGAGATCTGGATCACCGCTGGAGGAACCACGCTCTGCCACAGGTAAAAACATTTGATTACTATATGTATTGCTCAAATAATCACACACTCTTGAATCAGAAATTTGTCTACCTCCCTGTCTAAGATTAGAATTGAATGCAGAGTTAGTGGAAGCCCCAGTGAGGACGTCAGATCTGATCAAAGCATCTTTGCTGGTGAGAAGATATTCTTTATTTTCTGCAATAGGTAAGGACATAGTATTATTGTTCCTATTAATTAAATTAAGAGGATTACTATCAATAATGTCGTGGCTCCTCCCTTTACAGTGTTGTAAGCTATTGGTGTGGCAAGGACTTCTTTCACCAGTGTGGAGACTTAAGAACTTTTTATTGGAGAGTTGCTTGCCATTCAGTAAAAATTCTTCAACTTCTTTATCTCCATCTGCATTATCTTTATGAAACATAGGATTATGCATGTTATCATTTCCAAATCTATTGACTTTTTTCATGATAATGTCACTGTCATGAAGAATAGTTTTCCAGATTTGGATGCAATTAGTTTCCTTGCCAGTATGAAGTCTCTGGTTTCTTTCTCTCCAGATATAATAAATAGATGCAGTGAGTAATATACAAGCTCTATTAAATTTGTAGGACTTGGGCTTAATATTTTTTTAAATATACTCAATACTGTCCCTGATGCTCGAAGTATCATATGTATGACTGAAACCCAAAGTGCATTTGGCATTAAACCAGATGTACTAGGAGAAATTACAGTCAAAAAATAAATGATTGGAGCTTTCAACCTCTTTTTTACATAAAAGACAAATGTTTTCAGAACTCTTATACCATTTACAACATCTTTCTCTGGTTGGAAGTTTATTTAAAATAGCAAAATAAGTACAGTGAACCATTTTGGGACTATTTGCTTTGCACCAAATAATTTTGTGCCAGTTAACCTCAACTTCATCCCCTTGTAAAAACTTCCACACTTTTTTGAAAGAGAATTTATCCTTGGAACACAAGTTCCAAGTCCAATGATCCTTATAACAGTCCTGGTCAATATGAATACCCAAAATTGAATTTTTAAATATACTAGCAGCAGGGTTGTTAAGAAAGCTCCAACAGTTATTTAATATAATATTCTACACTGTCATTAACCCCTCCTAGAATATATAGGTTATTCCAACCCAGAAGGTTGATTAGTGAATTACCACTAATCCATGGGTCAAACCATAAATTAGTTTGACTTCCATCTTTTAACTTTCTAAGCAGAAATTTTCTACCTATATCTCTGCAATCCAAAATGTTTTTCCAAACATATGAATGGTGCATCTCTTTTCTAGCAATCCAGAAATTCTTATTGTTTTTTAAATATTTTGCTCTCATCCATCTGGACCAAAGAGATTTACCATCTAGGAATTTCCAAAAAAGTTTAAACTTACTAACTTCAGCAATATCTTTAATTTTTCTAAGCCCAAGCCCACCAAATTTTTTTGGCTTGCACACTATGTCCCATGCAACTTTATGATAATTACCTTTCCAAATAAAATTGGAGCACATTTTTTCAATTTTGCTAATAACACTATAAGGGATGTTGTGTGACTGGACCCAGTAGATAACCATTGCAGTGATGACTGTATGTGTTAGCTCCATTCTGCCTGCTAATGAAAGTAACTTGCCAGACCACCCCTCAAGTTTGTTCTGAATCATGTCTAATAATCTAAGGCAGTCCCTGTCATTAACTTGATTAATAGTTAATGGCAGCCCTAAGTACTTGACAGGGAGATTACTCTCTTTGAATTTCAGAAGATTCAGAATCTCATCCTTAATAAGAACATCTTTGTTGAAATACACCTTGCTTTTATTTAAATTAACAGCTAATCCAGTGTATTTTTTCATATTGTCTAATATTTTGTGAACAATAATAGCACTACTTTTATCTGCTTTTAAAAACAGAAGCATATCATCTGCATATAATAGGTGTGTAATGTGAGGCTTAACTCTATTTATAGGTTTGATGTTTCCCTTAAGAACTTCTAACTCCATTTGCATGGAGAAGTTTTCCATAACAATCGAGAATAAGTATGGTGACAAAGGGTCACCCTGCCTTATTCCTCTATTACTATTGATGAAGCCTTTAGGGGAACCATTTATCATTATAGAGTAGGTCACATTACATATACCCTCTTTAATCAAATCACAAAATTTACCATCAAAGCCCATTTTCTGCATAGCATAAATGATAAAATTTCTATTTATTTTATCAAAAGCTTTGTGAAGATCAATTTTTATATACATGAGATTTCTGTTTTTCATATTAAAGTTCCTGATTAGCTCATGAGCTAATAAGGAATTTTTCAGAAATTAATCTACCAGGAATGAAAGCACTCTGATTTTCAGATATAATGAACTTTAAAAAACATTTTAACCTATTACACAAGAGAGAAGAAATGATTTTATAAATAAAATTACAGCAGGCTATAGGCCTATACTCATCAAGTCCTGATGGATTTTCTACTTTTTGGGATTAAGGTGATAAAAGTGTGGTTAGAGTTCTTCTATATCTTACTAGAATTAAAAAATTCCTTAATTGAATTAATAAGAATATGTTGCGTCTCATCCCAATGTGTTTTGTAAAATTTTGCATCAAACCCATCAGGACCTGGATTCTTATCATTATTAGCATTAAATATAATATTTTTGATCTCCTCTTGTCTAATAGGAGCAAGCAGAATTTCAGTGCTATTGTTATTAACAAAATATTTAAACTTAATATCAGGAATATTATTGGTAAGATTATCGGAGTAGTATAGAGAGGAAAAATAATTAATCGCTTCCTTCTCAATGACGGAGGCTTCATTTACTATTTTTCCTTTACTATCTATTATCTTACCAATATTATTCCTATTTTTCCTACTGGACATTCTAGAGTAAAATAATTTACTAGCTTCATCCCCAGTTGTAACCCAGTCAACTTTTCTTTTTGTTTGAGATTAACAGAACTAATATGAGGAGCATTAATTAATTTGGCTTGAGCATTATAAAATTCCTCAGCCTTGTTCAAGTCTGGGCAATTATTATCTAATTCATCCTGTAATTTATCACATTCATCCCTAATAGAATTGATGTCCTTTCTGTTTCTGGAAAAATTCCAATTTTTCAGGTTAGTCTTAACCAGCTGTAAGGTTTTATTGAACTTAAACTGAGAAGTCCCATAGACATTGTTACTAAAGCAATTGGAAACAGTATCTTTGTAATCCTTTTCATACACCCATCCATTGAAAAATCTGAAAGGAGAGTGACCAACTTTATCTTTATTTGCGCTGAGAGTGTCTAGGATAGGTGTATGATCACTAGTATTTTGGGTAAAGTACCACAGTAAATGTTAGGAAAAAATCCCATGAATTGCTGATTAAATAGAACCCTGTCTAGCTTGCAGTGAATATTTCTAAACTCCCATGACTTCCAAGTGAATTTATTGCCAGGAATTTGGGGTTCTATTAATCCAGTTTTCAACATAAAGAAGGAAATTTTACTTAATTTAGAAAAAGGTATAGGATTGCCTCCTTTTTTTCACAATTGTGAAAAATAGTGTTGGAATCACCTATAATCATCCAAGGACTTTTAATAACATTACTGAACTACTCAATATATTTCCAAAGCATAATTCTATCATTTTCAAAGTTGGAAGCATAAATAAAAGTGATTTTTAGAGATAAACCACCCTTATTTTTAGAAATGCAATGAATGTATTGCATATCAATGAAATAACCGATGAGTGACCAAATGGTAGGATTATAGAGGACCATGATCCTGCCATTTCCACCCATCAAGTTATTGTTGATAATGCTCCAATTTGAAAAGATTTTATACTACAATTCATTGATCTTTTGATCATTGAGTTTATGTTCAATTAAACCTATTATACTGGGTTTGTACTTACCTAAAAAAATAGCTAAATCAAGCTGTCTTTCAGGCGAATTTAGACCCCTTAAATTCCAGGCTAAGATATCCATTAAATAAAAGGATAAGGATTGTAAAAGAGAAAAGAAACAGAGTACCTAAGGAGGACCACTGTTCCTTTTGTTATCCACTTTAACTCCCACCTGTGTACCACTTTTTTTGTAGCTGCTTTTGTCCTTAGGCTTAAGCTGTATATCCTATTTAGCATTTCTACTAATGTATTTGGTTCTGAAGTCATGATCTTTATCATCTTCAGTTTCTTCTGATAGTGCTATGTCTGTTAGGCTTTTGGTTCTACCTGTTTTCTTTTTGCTTGCAGGAGGAGCAGGCTTTGAAGGATTGGCTGCAACAATAGTTTGATTTACAGCCTCCTGGATGTTTTCAATGGTGATGTTAAATTTGGAAGGAGCTAGACCGTCAGATAGCAACGAGACATTAGTGTAAATGGGGTTTTCATCAAGGAGCTCGCTGATGTTTTCCATATAATCTTGTTTTGAGTTATTTGTTGTATTTGTAATAATACTTGAGTCCTTCGAGAGAGGGAGGGTCTCTAAGGTATGAATAGCGTAGGATCCCTCTAATGCTTTCTCCTTTGTGTTATCTGATATTGATTTATCCATCATATATGTGGGAATTTCAGAGTTTATTCCCACTGTATGGACTGGATCATGTGAAGTCTGCAATTTTCCGTTGGAGATTGCAGGCTTTGAAAGAGATTTAGCCGTATTTTTTTGACTGTTAAGTCCTTGAATTGAGTGAAATGATGGTGCATCAATATTCATCTCATGCTGGTTATTTGCCTTGTGAGCAACTTCATGTTCAGGGCGATTGGCCAGCGATGTTGATTCCAGTTATATTGATTTTTGTGTTAAAGAAATCTGAAATGATTTCAGATTCTTTACCATTGGAATTAATGTCATGAATTACATCGTCTTTTAGCTGATTTTGCTGATCATTGTTGGTCGAACATAGATCAGCAGAATGTCCAAAACTTTACATCTATCTGATATTGTCTCATACATGATTGATTGAGAGATGACCTCTCCATCATGCGTGTAGATAGAAACCACATTAGGTAGATCAGCATCTGCATTAATTTCAACAAGAAGTCTCGCATAACTCAACCTAGTTTACTTAGCGGTTTGTTCATCCATCTTTAACGGAGTTCCAACTAGGCTTCCAATTGCACTAAAAATCTCTTTATCCCATAAACGTAAGTTCATATCTGGTAATCGGATCCATACTGGCATAGTACTCAGTAAGTCTCGGTCAAGAACTACTTTCTTGTACTGTAATAACCCGGAAAATGTGAACCAATTTAAAATTTTTAAAATTGGTTATTGTCAAATAATTTAAACAATTGAAATAGCATATTTCAATAAAATAATGAATTGGGAATAGTGAGGCAGTTTGAAAATTTGAATACAAACTTTGTCTAACTGTACCGGGTGGAAAATATAACAAATTTTAGTGAAACTAAAAATATTTAAATCTGTTTATGAATACCTTTCTAACGAAACTGAAAAATCGAAGTTTCATAACAGGAATCAAAAGTTATGGCCAAATGAATTTTCAGGAAGGTCGTTATATAGAATGTATAGCCCTTGAAAATAGACATTTTGCAAATGACCTCGGAATTCGACAAAACAACTTTTGTTGGATCCGGGATGTCAAACTATTGCTAGGTTTCAAATTTCATAATTTTTGAAGCTAGTATGTGAGCGGAGCAAAGGAAAATGTGATTGGTCAATTTCTGTTAAAATGGGTCGACCTGAAAATGGCCATTTTGCATACGATCTCAGAATTGGACGAAACTAGTTTTGTTGGGACCGTATCGTCAAGACATAGCTAGATTTATTTTTCTGGAATTTTTTGATTCAGTTTGTGGCCCTGGCAAATAGAAATGTACATTCAAATTGAATATTAAATGTTTTATACTTTAATTTGAAAAATAACCGACTGTAACAGTCGAATTGGCCAACGAAACATATCCCATTGTGTCCAGAATGGGGGTATTTAGCTAGGGGCGACAGTCGTTGGGTTGAAATTGGTGTACGTTTGTTCAAAGGGATATTTTGGGAATTTAAAATTTAAATATAATGGGTCAAAGCCCTTTATTTTCTCTCTCTTCTGAAATCGGTCAAACCCTCCTACGACGAACGACGGAAACCAGTTCAAAACTTCCAGGCCAGATCATCGCCGCCACAGGCGTTTTCGCCACCCCCTCCAGTTGACTTTTCTGTTCGTCTTCCCCTCCTCTTAAAATCCATCCAACCCTCGATTGAAATCATTTGGTATTTGCGTCTTTCTACCTCGAGGAAGTCAGCATCTTTGGAGCGCCGCCGTGCCTAGTAGAGGCCACCGAGCTGAGTGCCACCACAGGCGCTGGAGAGCCTGTTCGAAGCTCTTCGACGTTGCAGCATCTGATCGTGACGATACTTCACGGATCGATCGAAAAATTTAAAACTAGTTTCGAAGGTTTGGAAAGGTATCGGCTTTGAAATTTCTGAAATGAAAATAACACTTTTAAGTGTTGCAAAACTATGATTTTGTGTTGCAAAACTTTGAAAAATCATATCTTTTTAGTGTGTTAACGAAATTCGATGAAACAGGAAACATCGGGACCGTAAGGAGGCTCTCTACCATCTAGCAGAAGCCGCGGATTTTTCTGATCTACATACAATTTTTAGCTCTTCAAAAACCAATGTGAGGAATCTAAATTAAATTGTGTGAATGGAATCGTGTTGTATAAATTATATAAGCGAAGTGTAAATTATTTACGCATTATATACCTCATGTACATGTGTTGTATAAGTTATATTAGCGATGTATAAATTATACAAGCGTTGTATGAAACATATATGCTTTGAATTGGGATGAAATGCAAGTGAAATATAGAAATAATATATATATATATATATTTATGTATGTATGTATATACTCCCCTCATCCACAGACCATGGACGATATTTATTTCTTGTGATTGGCGTGAAAATATATAGTATGACGAATGGTTGGAAATAATTGTTTGTGGTTGATATTGAGGTTGAAAAATACCTTTGTGGTTGAAAAATACCCTCTTGTGGTTGAAACAAATTAGAATAGGATTGTGGAAATGAAAATAAAACAGGCCGCCTGCGTGCGAACTAGATGCATGATTCCCCATTGTCAAAAACCGCGAGGTTTTAAGGTAGAGCGAGGAGCCGTACAAGGGACGGTCCCGGTATTAACTACCCTGCCGTTATGCTGCCGAAATTTTCTGAAATATTCATGTGTTAGAATAATTTTCATTTGTTGAAATTATTTTCATATGTTGAAACTGATATTCATGTGTTGAATTGAAATTCATTCGTTGAATCGAAATTCATGTGTTGAATGTTATTCGAATTTTAAATAAATAGATTTAACGATAAAAATCACATTTTTATATATATACAAACTATAGAGAATATTCATGTGTTGAATTGGAATTCATTCGTTGAATCGAAATTCATGTGTTGAATGTTATTCGAATTTTAAATAAATAGATTTAACGATAAAAAATCACATTTTTATATATATATAAACTGTAGAGAATATTCATGTGTTGAATTGGAATTCATTCGTTGAATCGAAATTAATGTGTTGAATGTTATTCGAATTTTAAATAAATAGATTTAACGATAAAAATCACATTTTTATATCTATACAAACTATAGAGAATATTCATGTGTTGAATTGGAATTCATTCGTTGAATCGAAATTCATGTGTTGAATGTTATTCGAATTTTAAATAAATAGATTTAACGATAAAAATCACATTTTTATATATATACAAACTATAGAGAACATTCATGTGTTGAATTGAAATTCATTTGTTGAATTGAAAATTCATGTGTTGAATGTTATTCGTATTTTAAAATAAATTGAATAGACAATAAAAATTACAATTTTATTGTGAGTATGAAGTTAAAAACATTCACGTGTTGAATAAATATTTTTAATGATAAAAATATTTCTTTTATCATGTATACGCTTTGATAAAAATACATACGTGTTGAAATAAATATTAGTTTGCTAGAAATATTATTATTAGCTTTGTTCTGCATATATATACATGTGTCGAACAGGGAAAATGGATTAGCTGTAGAGTAAAGAAATTATTTGTGTGCCCGACAAATAGGTAAGCCTTGATGAGTTGGCTGCGCAATTTTATTTTTATATCAACTCCTGTGAATGCCATTGGATGCGGAGTGCTGGTTACTCTGTGTGAAATAATAAACATCGCCATAGGATAGTAACAATTAATTTTGAACTACACCTCATGGCATACTCCTTGACGATATGCATACTTCATCATATTCCACATAAGCATTTGGAGCTTGTGTGACGAGGTTGAAGATTTACCATACGAGCGAGAGGCTTGTATGGCGATGATTAAATATTACAGGTTAAACTGATGACTGATATGGACTATATAAAATATAACGATAAATTGCCAGATTAATAAAAACCCCACACGGATCTGGAGTTGACAATAATCATGTCTCTCTAGTCATTAGATACGACACATGGACTATTTATTCCCACACGGGACGAGGTGACGAGGATTTATCCTCGGGAGTAATTAAAAATACACGCTCCCTCAGGCTTGACAGGGTGACGAGAATTTATTCTCTGGAGTTATTATCTATACACGCTCCCCTGTAAACATCAGAATATATCACTATAAATATGTGGATGCTTTATAGGATTTATTGGGTACCTAACACGAACCAATAAATTTCCAAACCCCTTCCCGTACAAAGGAGGTTATGGCAAAAAAATTCGAAATATAAAGGCGTTAGTGAAATATTTGAAGTGAAAACGATGTTGAAATTAAAGAATGAACTATATTTGAAGTTAAAGAATGAACTATATTTTTACATATAAATATAAATAGAATTGAAAGGAATCGAAGTCATGCAGTTCGTGTTTTGAAATCATAATTTGAATCGATTAGTACGAGAGATCCGACCATCGGATTTTCCCGAAACCGCAACCGTTGGGTTCGCCTTGGAAATATCTTTCCAACGACACCAACCTTGTAAAAATCCAACGGTTGGATTGTCTGGAATGTTTAATTCAAATCTGAAGAAAAACAGCGCCAGAATCGATTATATTTATATATAAAATAAATATAATTAAATTAAATCGAATAATGACGCTGCAGTTCGAATTTTGAAACCGTAACTTCAAACGACTAGTGTGGAAGATCCGACCGTCGGATTTTCACGAAACTGGAACCGTTGGGTTCGCTTTGGGAATATCTTCCCAGTGACATAGACTTTGTAGAAATCCAACGGTTAGATTTTCCGATATGTGTAAAACAAATTAAGGGAAAAACAGTGCCACGGCACGACCTGGAACGTCGTTTAATTAAATATGGCCATTTTTAAATAAATAAAAATGGCGAAAAATCGTTATAAAATATTATAAGCAACATAGATTGGAAATAAACCAATTTGGCTTGATCTCCTTGATATTTGATGGTTGTATGTGTTTGACACGAAAATTATACTAAAGAACTAAAATAAGAATGTCGAATAATATAACCATGGAAAGAATTGATTTGAATTCTAATTATACGTGAATTATTTGAAAAGGCCGAGCTAACCCTCGTTTCAATTAATTGATCGAACGATTCGAAGGCGAAAATACAAAGACGATTCAAGACCGACGATCTTCGTATCGGTTGGATGGGCGCTGCTGAGGTTCCTGATTGGAGTAGCTACCGTGAAGGAACGGAAGTAGTAGCCGTCTGAACGTATGTATTGATTGTACAGATATACGAGGAATTTGGTGCCTCCAGTTTCGTTCAGACCCAGAACGGACTTGTAAATGGACTGTGTGTCTGACACTGGATTTTGTTCTATACTGATTGATCTCTATTAAATATATATATCTGTTTGGCGGCGGAGAATTTATTCTTTTGCTTAATGCCCTTCTCTTAGACGTACGAGCTCAGAGATTATATATCGATAGAAATCAGTCATATGGAGTGGATTGCCTATGTGGCATGCCAATATGCAGTGATCAAGGCTTCTGTTGCAAAGAAAAGTCTTGTGTTCGATGATCAAAGCACGACCTACGTGGCATGGCTTTGTGTATAGCGTGGATTCGCGAGCCTCACACCTTGGTATGAGTTAAAAACGGGATAAGGACTACAGGGAGAGCACGACGTTTCTTTCTAGCTATGGTGGTGTCAGTGACCTACCAGCCCTGACATTTATATCTAGTTTTCACCTATGTGGTTGTTGGAATGCGATGCGCCTCAATATTAGGTCTGTAAGGACAGGGAAACGTGTGTTCAGGAATTGCCAATCCACTAACGTAAGTGTGGACCGGCCCTGAAGCATCCAAGGGTTACCCAGAGTGTGTAGTCCTGAGGCATTTGCTAGAGTGTCTCGAAGCGGAGAGGAGCTTTCCCCTTGCCTCGACTCATGAAGGAAATCCAATTTCCAATACGAAATAACGGATTTGATTGTAGAACTAGTATGGAGACATAGTAGATGGTAGCTATGCCGCCTATGATTGATATTTATGATGCTATTCGTTTTTGAAACATATATGCACTAGTAATAATATCAAATGATTTTGCTTTACACGTATTAAGCATATTTGACCAGTATAAGGTAAAACTCTATCCTCCATCTTGCGTTGCATTGTATGATGGGACTTGAGTCTTATAATGGCTACATTCTTTTTAAAAGCATTGCGTTGTTTTAAAGAATTTACTTTGTTTTAAATGCACCAGCAATCACTAGAGTAAACCCGTTCTGCGAAAGTGGTGTGGTCCTATGATTTGTTTATTACTGTTGTTTAAACTGTTAAGTAGATTTCTCATACCAGTCCCCATGACTGACTCGTTGTTTGTTTCACTTTGCAAACTCGGGTGTCCTTATTTTCACACGGGCAGCCTAGTTCATAGATGATAGGTTGTTTTGGCTCAGCACTGCAGTATGGAGTGCTCTTTTGGCTTATGGCGAGGCTGACTTCACAGAGATGACTTTGACATTATCCGCCATTATTGTATATGTATTATGATTCCACCTATGGCGATGCAGACTGTTTTACTTCCAGTATTTATTATCGTATGTATATGTACCGCCTCCGGCGATGTAGACTGATACACTTATTATGTCTCACTGTATGTATATATTGCGCCTATGGCGATGTAGACTGATCATTCCCCTTTTATTTACTAAGTTATATCCTACGTTGTGTTATTCTGATGTTGTTACATATTATGATTCCGCTGTCATATCTATGTAAAATGACTCTATTTATTGTTTTTGCTATTATCTGTACTCTGCTATGATGATTGATGTGTTATATTCCAATGATTATCCTTAATACCATCACACGGATTTTGGGATCGTCACAGTTGGTATCAGAGCTTTGGTTAACCTTAATTCCGAAATCTAACACATTAAACACCTCATCAGAATAGAATCAGTAGTGTTCTAAGGCGAGTGGCTCATTAGAGATAGGATTAGTGATGTCCTAGAATGAGCTAAGCAGATTAGCAAAACAATTTGATCAGTACATCATTACCTTTCCTTATGTTCCCCTGCTTTATCATATATGAAAGTTATCATTTCTGTGAGCTTGACTCTTTTCTTGCTTATACAGTACTTTATCTGATGGCTACACGAGCAGCTGCAGCTAGAGGTGGCCGAGCAGGCAGAGCAGGAGGACGGGGGAATATCCCCGTAGCTGAGGAGGGTCCTATTATATAGCCACCAGCACCCCAGGACTTTGAGCTAGACAGAATAGCAATGAGATACAGGAACCAGGGAGGAAAACCCTTTTCTGGCCTTGGTACAGTGACAGAGGCTATTGCATGGTTGAAGTCTTATGAAAAGATTTTTGAGGACATGGAATTGGGGACCCACAACAAGGCACGTCTAGGCATTTGGTTCTTACAGGAGGAAGCCGAGTTGTGGTGGGATGCCATCACCTCCGAAGATGAGGAGGGTACTGTTAGGACCTGGTAGCAATTCAAGACCATGTTCAAGGAGAAGTTCGTACCTGAGCAGGCCTTAGAGAGGATGCGTGATCAGTTTGCTAATCTCCAGCAGGGAGATCTCTCTATCCAAGACTACGTCAACAAATTCACTCAGCTGTCACGCTATGCTCCAGAACTTGTTTTGACAACCAAAGCTAAGAATAAGAGATTTATATTTGGGCTACGGCGCAAGTACTAGGACAGGGCCATGAGCAACATCAAACTCTCATTCTTAGAATTGGTAGAAATGGCCTGCAATTACGAAGACCTGGATGAAAGACACTCCAACCTAGACCGCGCCAAAAGCCAAGCTGGAAACAAGCGCAAAGCTTCAGGAGATCAACCAGTGTCCAGCATCGCAGCACCGCTACTCAGCAATCTGGAAAGATACCCAAAGGAAGCTGCTACAACTGGGGAAAGACAGGACATTTTTCGAGTGTGTGCAAAGCCCCAAAGAAACTCAAGGCAAATCCAGACCGCAGCTCAGCCGAATGCTACAACTGCCGTAAGAAAGGGCACTATAGCAGGAATTGTCCTTTGAAGCAGAATGCACAGGTAGCTCATGTTTATGACGGGGAGACCCCGCCAGCTATCACCGATGGATCAGGTAAACCCGACGTCTTGGGAGGTACCCTTACCATTAAAAATATTCCTGTTTCTGTACTTTTTGATACTGGTGCATCACGTAGCTTCATTTCTGGTAACACTGTTCACAAGTTAAAATTGAAACAAAGAAAGCTTAAAGAACCAATTAAAGTTCAAAACCCGATAGGAGGTTCTGTTAGTCTCAGTTCATATTGTAGAGTGCCTGTCTCATATTTTTGCTACAAGTTCTCTTTTGATTTGATCATCATGGACCTTTCTGAATTTGATATTACACTGGGGCTGGACTGGTTGACAAAATATAAGGCGGAAGTTAGATGTGCCGAAAGAATCGTTAAAGTCGAAACGAAGCTCGGACATATATAATATACCATGCCATGGCTCAGAAACTAATAGAAAAGAATTTTGGTCTTCTTTGGAAGTTACTCCCACTTCATTAGAAAAGATACCGGTCGTTAGAAACTATGCGGATGTGTTTGAAGAAGTCGAAAACTTACCCCTGCAAAGAGAAATTGAATTTAGAATAGATCTAATTCCTAACGCCCGACCAGTAGTACATCCAATTAGAAGAATGGCCCCGAAAGAAAAAGAAGAGTTAGGTAGCCAAACTCGAGAATTGCTTTGGAAAGGTCTGATCAGACCAAGCTTTTCAGGTTGGGGAGCAGCAGTAGTATTTGTCCCGAAATCAGACGGTACTCTCAGACTTTGTGTTGATTACCGAGATCTCAATAAGCAGACACTGAAGAACAAATATCCCTTGCCACGTATAGATGATCTGTTAGGTCAATTAAATGGGGCGACAGTATTCTCCAGGATGGACCTAGCTACAGGTTTCCACCAATTACGTATAGCTGAAGACTGTGTTCCTTTGACAGCCTTCAGGGGTCCCGATTTATTCTACGAATGGTTAGTAATGCCGTTCGGCTTGTGAAACGCTCCAGCATACTTCGTCGATCTTATGAACAGAGTGTTACGTGGTGTTTTGAATAAATTTGTTCTGGTCTTCATAGATGACAATTTAATCTACTCCAAGTCGGAAGGCGAGCATGCACAACATTTAGAACAAGTGTTGGTAATTTTGAGGAGAAATGTGACAACCCGGATTTTTATAACGTGTTAAGACAAGAATCAAGGCGGAATTAAATTATAAAATCTGAATCAGGGGAAACGGGGCTGTTCCATTGCGTTCGTCTCAGAAAAACACGCGAAATAGAGTCCGAGTTTTCGAAAATTTGAGCCCGTATGACCAAGTTATGGCCCGTCAAGTTTTCAGAAAAATTCAAGTTCAAAAACAGTTCAAAATTCAAATCTGGAGCCAAACGGACTGGGCGGGAAAAATTCCCGCCCAAGCCCCAGGTCGATTGGGGTGTCGACTGGGGAGTCGACACACCCAGGGGCAGGTCGACTGCCCAATCGACACGGGTGTCGACCTGGGTGGTCCGGCCACTTTGGCCTGGTGCACCTGCTGAGTGTTTTGGGTCATGTTTTAAGGCCTGTTTCAGGATTTGATGGTTCAGATCTAAACTAGGGTTAATCCTATGGCCTAAACTAACCTAAACTTCTATAAAAAGACCCCTAGACCTAGCCTAAACACTCACAAATCACTCTTGCCACGAAGTGCTGCCCAAATCTCTCTTGATCATGGCCTCCATCTCCAACTCCAAGGGCTTATGCATTCAAATCGGAATCAAATCAAAAGGTGCAAGCTTTCTACATCAAATCAAGGAAGTAGAGTGTCATCTCAACACCGTTCTATGACAAATGCTTGCTCATGAGTCCCTTGCCTCGCTTTGTAAGTTCTAGCTACTTTTAGATCTAAACGGTAGTTTTAATTATGACATGGAATAAAAAAAAAAGATGAAGCCTAAGTATGATCATCTATGTGAACCTAGCTTTGCCCCTTTTCTTGAACCTATGACCTTTGGGCTATTTCTTAGTGATTAAATCATGCCACTCATGTTGTGTTTGAACTAGTTTATCATGCAAGATTGAATCTTTAACTTGTGGGATGTTGCTATGACATTAATTTGGACCTATGCATGTTGCAAATCACTCTCTCATGTCCTTATCATGCATGTAATGATGATTTTCTCTCGGATCTTGTTTTATGCAAAGTCTCTACCTTCCCCTATTTATTTTCTTTTGATGAACCTTGGTCGATTTCGGACCTAGGCCTAAACTACGACTTACGTGCGATTTGTATACGGGGGAATATTGGGATTTCACCTATTTGGACATAGGTGTATGGTAAAATTGATCTCATAATATGAACAAAAGGGAAATTTGGGGTATTGCCATGTAATTTGCAAGTTTTGGCATACATGAATTGGCATATGAATTAGACCACGAGTTTTGGGGGCTAAGTAAGTTAAATCAAGGGATTGGGCTTATGTTAATTAGGCATAAGTGGAATTGGGGACATGAACCATGATGTGGGTTTAGTTAGGCATGATCTAGACAACATGTAACTTTGGCTAGAGCTTGATTTGGGTAAGTTAGACATATGTAATGTGGCTAGTATTGGGTACACACTTTAATGAACATGTAATTGGGAACTTGGGCATATGTTTAGTAATATGCAAAGTGGGGATTTTGACTTAAATGACATGAAAACATGAATATGAACATGATACGTAGTAAAACATGAAAGTGGCCAACTCGAGGTTGGGTTGAGTTTGTAGCATAAATCTGCCCGGAACCGCCCGGCAAATCCAGTAGCTACAAACAATAGGACCCAATGTGAGTAGTTGGTCATATCGTGCTTGAAACCCGAGGTTAGACTAGGTTGTGGTGTAAAACTGCCCGAACCCGCCCGGCTTAACCAGTAATCACAACAAGGTCTAATGTGAGAGGTTGGGGGGCATTAAACTAATTAATGCCACATGATAAGGTTAAGTAACTTGATTAGACTAATGACACTTAACCGATATGACGTGGACGGGTGGGTTAAGTAACTTAGCTAGACTAATGACACTTAACCATACAACACGATTAGTGGAGGGGGTTAAGTTAACCAACACTTAACCAATCCGACCCTATAATTTGATGAGGTTAAGTTAACCAATACATAACCAATCTAACAGGATAATTTAATGGGGTTAAGTAACTTATACTTAACTAATTATACACGATGATTTAATGGGGTTAGGTTAACCAATTTGACTCGATAATTTTGATGAGGTTAAGTTAACCAATACTTAACCAATTTGACTCGGTAACTTGATGGGGTTAAGTTAACCTACACTTAACCAATCTAACATAGTAATTGGATAGGGTTAAGACACGAACCGCTTGAATATACTTAACCAACTCGACTCGGTAATTTGATAAGGATAATCTATACTTAACCAACCACGATAACGCGATAAGGTTAAGCCGTGAACTTCTTGATATACTTAACCAACTTGACATATGGTTTGTAGGGCTAAGTCTTGAACTTGAACACTTAGCCAATTTTGACATGCTTCTAGACGGGTTAAGTCATGAGCTTGAATGACAACGCTTAACCCATTAGATAAAACCCTAGTTCAGGGGGACTAAGTGGCAAACAGTAGTTAACAAGGATGACGGGAAAGGAAGCTAAGTGATAAACCTTAGTTAAGGATAACTAAGTAATAATTCTTAATCAAGGAAATTGGACCAGTTCATAATAGATGAGTAACCCGATTCGGTAGGTCGTCGCTTCAGCAAATACACGAGGTGGAGCAATATCTGATTTAGATAAAGGATCCAACGAACTGGGTGACGAAGCGGTAGCTTCGGGGAACGTGAGGATACTCTTGGTATCCCTCTGTGAGGTGGCAGATGATCCTCCTGGGCTCACATAGGTTAAGGTCTGCGGTAGACGAGCCAAGGGTATGCCTTGGTTGCTGTGCGAGCAACCTAAAGACTGGGGTGGATTAGCGTGGGGTCGGCGATATTTTTACGATAGCCCTAGATAGCTCATCGTCGGCCACCTACCATCTTTAGTCAATCGTGTACGTACGGAAAGGCAGAGAACACCCAACAGACCATATTTGCTATCTAGTTATGGATGAGGTAGGCCATTTGGGAGTGGGGCATTGATGGCCGTAGTGTAGTTCTCATACATGATTTTTCTTGTTTTGCCTTTCAGTAGTTGAGGGAGGGGTCACGTGGGACCATAACCACTGGTAGAAAAACAGACCTTAATATCTGCATCGGCAGATAACCTAAAGCTCCCGACCGAGTCCTGTATTCTGTCACGGAACTCGGATGGCACATTGAGATACATGGGCACCTAGACATGGAAAAACGATTCACGATACATACGTGGGAAAAAGGGCGTGGTTGACGGGTAGCATAATCCCTAGTGGCCCTAGGTGGTTTGAACCCAAACCGAGATACGAAAACGTTCATTAGGTAGCATAATCCCCAGTGGTCCTAGGTGGCATAAACCTTAGTTGAACACGCGATAGTTCTTGATAAGAAAACATAGTTACATAAAAGATGACAATCCAAATGATTTCAAGGATCAAATGGTACTACGTTGAAGTAGTGAGAAAGCCCGCACGAGGTACGACAAAGGACTGAACTTATACATTGAAAGAAACACACGAGTTGAGAAAACCTATATATGCGATATATTAGGTCGACATGGACCATTTCATGACATTGGGCAAGGGACATTTTATAGTTAACACATAACACGGGTAAGGATACTAGTACGGGAGGTGCAGAGCAAATATACATGATAGATACCTCGGGATTTTATACTTGATAGAAACCTGACAATGTGATACCTTAGTTTATCTTGATACAGTGGTTCATCCTGTTATCTTGGTCTAGCTTATCTATCTTGTCATCATCCTTATGTTTACTTTCAGTTTATGCATGTCATGTTACCTTTACCTGTTTTTATGCTGGAAGTAGATAGGACTTACCAGTCTTTATGACTGACCCCGTTTTCTTTCGCCTCTTTGTCTTCCGTTCCCCCCCCCACCCCCAGGTTTTCCGGGAGGAAATGCTGTTGTTTAGTTCAGACCTCTTATACTTGAAAGTCATCATGTATAGCTTGGTCTTCTCTTGGCTATGGCTGCTTCACCGCTTTATTTTGGGGAATAATTTATGAAAAGGTTTTATGCTTCTTTACTATTGCAAGGCAGGTTTTGATGTATTCTGATGAAAAAGGCTTTAGACCTTATTTTATAAGGTAATGAAATTTGTTTTACTTCCGCTGTTTTATATATGTTCTATCTTGTAATATTTCTATGCATGTTTACCTCGATAATACTTCACCAAACCTAGTGCATTCCCTTTGTGAGTGACCCTAGCGGAGGTGGGGTGTTACATTTGGTATCAGAGCAGAAGGTTACCGGACTGGGCAAAAGTTTTTAAAACCTTCTGAAACTATTTTCCAAACTGTTTACGAAGAAGCATTTTTCAAGAAAGGTTTTATTTTTAAAGGCTATTCCCCAAAGGCCATTAGCACTATCCTTTGTTTCCTTGATTGAATCTCTTTTCCTTTCTTTCCTCCATCTGTAGTCATAGTAGTTTGAACTGCGACTAATCCTTCCCTAGCTACCTAAGTGTTTCCCGTGCGATGGAGGTAGTTCTCGAGAGACCTGTTGCCGCGTTATAAGAATGGATAGTAAGAACAAGGATAAAGGATATGGGCTTAAGGATAAGAAACTTGTTGGTAGGGCTCAACCCATGACGAGAGAGTATTTTTGGTATTGTAAAACGGGACGGATAGTTAAGTATTATGGAACAAGGACAAGATCATCGAGAAGGCAATTGCATACCCTCACTAGCGTACCTGAGAAGGATGGCAACATTCTTGTTGAAGGTTTAGTTATTCTTTTCTATCATCCCGCCAAGACTTTGTTTTGATCACCACATCATTTAAGTCCGCTTCGATAGTTGAGTCTCTGCACCTTAGTACTAGCGTAGTAGAGGATCCCATTTTGTCTCAAATCTTGTTGGAGAATCAGTCCATTTATTCACGACTTGCTTGGATTTGAGAATGTCTATGACAAGAGTTGAGTTTGGAAGTAATGCTTATGTTTTGGGCCATGGATGGATTCTAGGGATGAAGTGGTTATCCAGTAAGGGGTGCCACCCTCGGTTTTGATAGGAGGGTAGTTAGATTCTTGACTAGCCTTGGTAATACCCTCGAAGTCTTGTGTAACCTTTTGGGTTCTGTCATGATTAGTTACTTAGAATCCCTTGATGCCTTTATTGGAAATTTGAAACTCGATCGAGTGGTGTTTGCCAATAAGACGGATGGTTCATTTCACTTATGCATAAGTTATAAAAATCACCCTAGTAAGTACACATGGTAACCTGGTTGGCATCTGTTTACTTTCAAGAGAAAGTTCTTCTGCGTGGAATACCGTATAGTATGTAAACGAGATCCAAGATTCACTAGTGAATTTTGGAGAGCTCGCATGGAATCATGAGTACGCAGTCATGTTTGAATCAAGTATACTAGAAGAAGAATAAGTGAAAGTGGAACGAGAGGCGACAATAAAATGAGTTCCAACTCATATTATGGAAACAGGAAATAAGAAGCTACGAAATAATGAAGTTAAAAGATGGTCAAAGCACAATGGAACTAAGCTCAAGGGAATGCGACTCAGAAGGATGAAGACTAGATACGCGCATGATATCTCTTTTTAAGAGTATATCCTTGATCCCTGTTTTCTGGAGAACTTACTTGTAGGCTATCTTTTATGAATATCCTCTCGGTTCTGTTTTCGATCTTAGTTCAGTTGCAAACCCCATAAGGAGTTTATCTTGTTTATCTTCTCGATCCTATCTTGAGGACCTTAGGTAGAACCCTATGGATGTAAACATGTATTTGAAACAAGTTGTGATTGATATGGTTGCCAGTGGTTGCAAGTGGTTGCTCGTGGATGATTGAGTACACATTAGACACTAGGTCGATTCAGTCACATTTCATGTTGCATATGCATGAGTATTTGTACTTGTTTATGGATGAAATTGAATATGTGATCATGTGGATGTTGCATGTGGATGAATGGTTGTGCACACATATAGTGTTTATATGACTAGGACTATTTGCATACATGTTGGATTCATGGCACTAAACATATTTTGCGTTTAGAAGATCACTCAGGCCTGATCATTTACATTAGATAAGTACATATACACACACTTTTTGCATATGTACATACAGCATTAGAAATCGTCTAAGGACATTGGTTGCTTGTGGATGATGTTTTGAGTAGATGGATGATGGATGGTAGGATACGATCTTCCTAACTTAGAGATTTCGGGGACGAAATCCTTTAAGAAGGGGAGAATGTAACAACCCGGATTTTTATAACGTGTTAAGACAAGAATCAAGGCGGAATTAAATTATAAAATCTGAATCAGGGGAAGCGGGCTGTGCCATTGCGTTCGTCTCGGAAAAATACGCGAAATAGAGTCCGAGTTTTCGAAAATTTGAGCCCGTATGACCAAGTTATGGCCCGTCAAAGTTTTCAGAAAAATTCAAGTTCAAAAACAGTTCGAAATTCAAATCTGGAGCCAAACAGACTGGGCGGGAAAAATTCCCGCCCAAGCCCTAGGTCGACTGGGGTGTCGACTGGGGAGTCGACACGCCCAGGGGCAGGTCGACTGCCCAGTCGACACGGGTGTCGACCTGGGTGGTCCGGCCACTTTGGCCTGGTGCACCTGCTGAGTGTTTTGGGTCATGTTTTAAGGCATGTTTCGGGATTTGATGGTTCAGATCTAAACTAGGGTTAATCCTATGGCCTAAACTAACCTAAACTTCTATAAAAAGGCCCCTAGACCTAGCCTAAACCCTCACAAATCACTCTTTCCACGGAGTGCTGCCCAAATCTCTCTTGTTCATGGCCTCCATCTCCAACTCCAAGGGCTTATGCATTCAAATCGGATTCAAATCAAAAGGTGCAAGCTTTCTACATCAAATCAAGGAAGTAGAGTGTCATCTCAACACCGTTCTATGGCAAATGCTTGCTCATGAGTCCCTAGCCTCGCTTTGTAAGTTCTAGCTACTTTTAGATCTAAATGGTAGTTTTAATTATGACATGGAATTAAAAAAAAGATGAAGCCTAAGTATGATCATCTATGTGAACCTAGCTTTGCCCCTTTTCTTGAACCTATGACCTTTGGGCTATTTCTTAGTGATTAAATCATGCCACTCATGTTGTGTTTGAACTAGTTTATCATGCAAGATTGAATCTTTAACTTGTGGGATGTTGCTATGACATTAATTTGGACCTATGCATGTTGCAAATCACTCTCTCATGTCCTTATCATGCATGTAATGATGATTTTCTCTCGGATCTTGTTTTATGCAAAGTCTCTACCTTCCCCTATTTATTTTCTTTTGATGAACCTTGGTCGATTTCGGACCTAGGCCTAAACTACGACTTACGTGCGATTTGTATACGGGGGAATATTGGGATTTCACCTATTTGGACATAGGTGTATGGTAAAATTGATCTCATAACATGAACAAAAGGGAAATTTGGGGTATTGCCATGTAATTTGCAAGTTTTGGCATACATGAATTGGCATACGAATTAGACCACGAGTTTTGGGGGCTAAGTAAGTTAAATCAAGGGATTGGGCTTATGTTAATTAGGCATAAGTGGAATTGGGGACATGAACCATGATGTGGGTTTAGTTGGGCATAATCTAGACAACATATAACTTTGGCTAGAGCTTGATTTGGGTAAGTTAGACATATGTAATGTGGCTAGTATTGGGTACACATTTTAATGAACATGTAATTGGGAACTTGGGCATATGTTTAGTAATATGCAAAGTGGGGATTTTGACTTAAATGACATGAAAACATGAATATGAACATGATACGTAGTAAAACATGAAAGTGGCCAACTCGAGGTTGGGTTGAGTTTGTAGCATAAATCTGCCCGGAACCGCCCGGCAAATCCAGTAGCTACAAACAATAGGACCCAATGTGAGTAGTTGGTCATATCGCGCTTGAAACCCGAGGTTAGACTAGGTTGTGGTGTAAAAATGCCCGGACCCGCCCGGCTTAACCAGTAACCACAACAAGGTCTAATGTTAGAGGTTGGGTGCATTAAACTAATTAATGCCACATGATAAGGTTAAGTAACTTGATTAGACTAATGACACTTAACCGATATGACATGGACGGGTGGGTTAAGTAACTTAGCTAGACTAATGACACTTAACCATACAACACGATTAGTGGAGGGGGTTAAGTTAACCAACACTTAACCAATCCGACCCAATAATTTGATGAGGTTAAGTTAACCAATACTTAACCAATCTAACAGGATAATTTAATGGGGTTAAGTAACTTATAATTAACCAATTATACACGATGATTTAATGGGGTTAGGTTAACCAATTTGACTCGATAATTTTGATGAGGTTAAGTTAACCAATACTTAACCAATTTGACTCGGTAACTTGATGGGGTTAAGTTAACCTACACTTAACCAATCTATTATAGTAATTGGATAGGGTTAAGACACGAACCGCTTGAATATACTTAACCAACTCGACTCGGTAATTTGATAAGGATAATCTATACTTAACCAACCACGATAACGCGATAAGGTTAAGCCGTGAACTTCTTGATATACTTAACCAACTTGACATATGGTTTGTAGGGCTAAGTCTTGAACTTGAACACTTAGCCAATTTTGACATGCTTCTAGACGGGTTAAATCATGAGCATGAATGACAACGCTTAACCCATTAGATAAAACCCTAGTTCAGGGGGACTAAGTGGAAAACAGTAGTTAACAAGGATGACGGGAAAGGAAGCTAAGTGATAAACCTTAGTTAAGGATAACTAAGTAATAATTCTTAATCAAGGAAATTGGACCAGTTCATAATAGATAGTAAACAGATTCGGTAGGTCGTCGCTTCAGCAAATACACGAGGTGGAGCAATATCTGATTTAGATAAAGGCTCCAACGAACTAGGTGACGAAGCGGTAGCTTCGGGGAACGTGAGGATACTCTTGGTATCCCTCTGTGAGGTGGCAGATGATCCTCCTGGGCTCATAGAGGTTAAGGTCTGCGGTAGAAGAGCCAAGGGTATGCCTTGGTTGTTATGCGAGCAACCTAAAGACTGGGGTGGATTAGCGTGGGGTCGGCGATATTTTTACGGTAGCCCTAGATAGTACATCGTCGGCCACCTACCATCTTTAGTCAATCGTGTACGTACGGAAAGGCAGAGAACACCCAACAGACCATACTTGCTATCTAGTTATGGGTGAGGTAGGCCATTTGGTAGTGGGGCATTGATGGCCGTAGTGTAGTTCTCATACATGATTTTTCTTGTTTTTCCTTTCAGTAGTTGAGGGAGGGGTCACGTGGGACCATAACCACCGGTAGAAAAACAGACCTTAATATCTGCATCGGCAGATAACCTAAAGCTCTCGACCCAGTCCTGTATTCTGTCACGGAACTCGGATGGCACATTGAGATACATGTGCACCTAGACATGGAAAAACGATTCACGATACATACGTGGGAAAAAGGGCGTGGTTGACGGATAGCATAATCCCTAGTGGCCCTAGGTGGTTTGAACCCAAACCGAGATACGAAAACGTTCATTAGGTAGCATAATCCCCAGTGGTCCTAGGTGGCATAAACCTTAGTTGAACACGTGATAGTTCTTGATAAGAAAGCATAGTTAGATAAAAGATGACAGTCCAAATGATTTCAAGGATCTAATGGTACTACGTTGAAGTAGTGAGAAAGCCCGCACGAGGTACGGCAAAGGACTGAACTTATACATGGAAAGAAAC
Organism: Allium sativum; assembly: GCA_030737875.1. NCBI lineage: Eukaryota > Viridiplantae > Streptophyta > Magnoliopsida > Asparagales > Amaryllidaceae > Allium > Allium sativum. The sequence goes on along the minus strand of CM060911.1, from coordinate 257,622,964 downwards.
ACACGAGTTGAGAAAACCTATATATGCGATATATTAGGTCGTCATGGACCATTTCATGACATTGGGCAAGGGACATTTTATAGTTAACACATAACATGGGTTGGGATACTAGTACGGGAGGTGTAGAGCAAATATACATGATAGATACCTCGGGATTTTATACTTGATAGAAACCTGACAATGTGATACCTTAGTTTATCTTGATACAGTGGTTCATCCTGTTATCTTGGTCTAGCTTATCTATCTTGTCATCATCCTTATGTTTACTTTCAGTTTATGCATGTCATGTTACCTTTACCTGTTTTTATGCTGGAAGTAGATAGGACTTACCAGTCTTTGTGACTGACCCCGTTTTCTTTCGCCTCTTTGTCTTCCGTCCCCCCCTCCCCCCCAGGTTTTCCGGGAGGAAATGCTGTTGTTTAGTTCGGACCTCTTTTGCTTGAAGGTCATCATGTATAGCTTGGTCTTCTCTTGGCTATGGCTGCTTCACCGCTTTATTTTGGGGAATAATTTATGAAAAGGTTTTATGCTTCTTTACTATTGCAAGGCAGGTTTTGATGTATTCTGATGAAAAAGGCTTTAGACCTTATTTTATAGGGTAATGAAATTTGTTTTACTTCCGCTGTTTTATATATGTTCTGTCTTGTAATATTTCTGTGCATGTTTACCTCGATAATACTTCACCAAACCTAGTGCATTCCCTTTGTGGGTGACCCTAGCGGAGGTGGGGTGTTACAAGAAATGTTTTGAAAGCTAATTTTTCTAAGTGTATCTTCTGGTAAGATGAAGTTAAGTTCCTTGGCCATGTCGTATCAAAGGAAGGGATTGCTGTAGATCCAAGCAAAATTACAGCGATTCAGGACTGGAAACAACCTACTACCCCCACAGAAGTTCGAAGTTTCCTTGGATTGGCTAGTTACTATCGGAAATTCGTTCAGGATTTTTCAAAGATATCTGGTGTATTAACAAAGCTTACAAAGCAGCATGAGAGATTCAAATGGACTACCGAATGTGAAGAATCTTTCCAGGAGCTAAAACTGAAATTGACAACTGCTCCAGTATTGACAATTATAGAAGGCAACCAAGACTTGACTGTATGGACAGTTACTTCTATTAGAGGGCTTGGCGCAGTATTAATGCAAAAGGGCCAAGTGGTCGCTTATGCCAGCCGTCAGCTGAAGCCGCATGAAAGGAACTATGCAACTCATGATCTTGAGTTGTTAGCTATCGTGTTTGCTTTGAGAATCTGGAGGCATTATTTATTGGGCGAGAGGTTCGAGCTGTTTACTAATCATCAATCATTGAAGTATCTGTTCACTCAGAAAGACCTAAACTTGAGACAACATCGTTGGTTAGAATTCCTTGCAGCATACGATTTTGAGATTCTATACACTCCGGGGAAAGCCAATGTTGTCGCAGATGCGCTCAGTAGAAAGAATGAAATCATCGCCAGCTTTATCATCACGTCTTCATTGATTGACAAGATTTCGGACCTTCAGAAAGACGATGAATTTATTCAGATAATCAATCAGAGAGTCAAGGGAGGTGAATCCATAAGTTTCCGACTCGATGACAATGGAGTTCTTAGATTAAAGGGCAGAATTTGCATCCCAAATCTTCCAGAGCTTCGAAAAGAAATACTTGATGAATGTCATAAGTCCAAACTAAGCATCCATCCCGGTGTGAGCAAAATGTATAACGATATCAAGCGCACATTCTGGTGGAGGGCTTTAAAAGGGGACATTTCAATATATGTTAGTCGGTGTCCCACCTGTCAACAAGTTAAGAGCGATCAGCAGAAATTGGCTGGACAATTACAACCATTAGATATCCCAGGATGGAAGTGGGAGCAGATTTCGATGGACTTCATTGATGGTTTGCCTCGAACTAAGAATGGAAACGACAGTATATGGGTGATCGTAGATCGCTTCACGAAGACTGCCCATTTCATACCTGTCAGATCCAACAGAACGGCTCAAAGTTTAGCACAGATTTACTTCAAAGAAATAGTTAAACTGCATGGAGTCCCGCTCAATATAGTTAGTGATAGAGATCCCCTATTTACTAGCAAATTATGGGAAGCATTCCAGACAGAATTGGGAACCAAATTGAATCTAAGCACCGCTTATCACCCTTAGACAGATGGCCAAACTGAGCGGGTGAATAGAATTCTAGAAGATTTACTGCGGGCTTGCATTATTGATTTTGGAGGGTCATGGGAAGATCACTTACATTTGGCAGAATTCTCTTATAACAATAGCTATCAAGCAAGTTTAGGAATGTCGCCATTTGAAGCGTTATACGGTAGACCGTGCAGATCTCCCGCATGTTGGGTAGAACCTGGCAACAGACTTGTGTTAGGGCCCGATATGATTCGAGAAGCATCAGATAAGGTCGATTTCATCAAGAAGCGATTGAAAACCGCACAAAGCTGACAGAAAAGTTATGCTGATGCGAGAAGAAGAGATTTATCATTTGCCGTTGGCGATTATGTTTATTTAAGAGTTTCTCCGATGAGGGGAGTAATCGGATTTGGCAAAACTGGGAAGTTGGCACCGAGATTTATTGGTCCCTTTCCTATACTTGAACGGATTGGAACTCTTGCATACAGGGTTTCATTACCTGATTGGTTGCCTGGAGTGCATGATGTGTTCCACGTGTCTCAACTCAGAAAACATGTGCATGATCCGGATCTTGTTGTAGAAGAAGCAGCACAACAGGACTTGGAAATTACTCCAGAATTAGCAGTCAGAAGAGAGCCATTGAAGATCGTTGGCAAAGAAACTAGAGAGCTTAGGAGCAAAAAGATCCATTTAGTTAAAGTGCAGTGGAGTAGTGATCCTAGAGACTGTACTTGGGAGACGGAGGAAAGCATTAAACAAGCCTACTCCAAATGCAGAGTTGACATCTCTGACTAACTCCGGTGCAAGGTACCTTTACAATACTTTTCATTTACATTTTGTTTCCTACTGTATTGTTGTTTCCTTTTCAAGGACGAAAAGTTTTAAGTGGGGGAGATTGTAATAACCCGAAAAATGTGAACCAATTTAAAATTTTTAAAATTGGTTATTGTCAAAGAATTTAAACAATTGAAATAGCATATTTCAATAAAATAATGAATTGGGAATAGTGAGGCAGTTTGAAAATTTGAATACAAACTTTGTCTGACTGTACCGGGTGGAAAATATAACAGATTTTAGTGAAACCAAAAATATTTAAATCTGTTTATGAATACCTTTCTAACGAATCTGAAAAATCGAAGTTTCATACCAGGAATCAAAAGTTATGGCCAAATGAATTTTCAGAAAGGTCGCTATATAGAATGTATAGCCCTTGAAAATAGACACTTTGCAAACGACCTCGGAATTTGACGAAACCACTTTTGTTGGATCCGGAGTTTAAAACTATTGCTAGGTTTCAAATTTCATAATTTTTGAAGCTAGTATGTGAGCGGGGCAAAGAAAAATGTGATTGGTCAATTTCTGTTAAAATGGGTCAACCTGAAAATAGCTATTTTGCATACGATCTCAGAATTGGACGAAACTAGTTTTGTTAGGACCGTATCGTCAAGACATAGCTAGATTTATTTTTCTGGAATTTTTCGATTCAGTTTGTGGCCGTGGTAAATAGATTTGTATGTTCAAATTGAATATTAAATGTTTTATACTTTAATTTGAAAAATAACCGACTGTAACAGTCGAATTGGCCAACGAAACATATCCCATTGTGTCCGGAATGGGGGTATTTAGCTAGAGGCGATAGTCGTTGGGTTGAAATTGGTGTACGTTTGTTCAAAGGGATATTTTGGGAATTTAAAATTTAAATATAAGGGGTCAAAGCCCTTTATTTTCTCTCTCTTCTGAAATCGGTCAAATCCTCCTACGACGAATGACGGAAACCAGTTCAAAACTTCCAGGCCAGATCGCCGCCGCCACAGGCGTTTTTGCCACCCCCTCCAGTTGACTTTTCCGTTCATCTACCCCTCCTCTTTAAATCCATCCAACCCTCGACTGAAATCATTTGGTATTTGCGTCGTTCTACCTCGAGGAAGTCAGCATCTTTGGAGCGCCGTCGTGCCTAGTAGAGGCCACCGAGCTGAGTGCCACCACAGGCGCTGGAGAGCCTGTTCGAAGCTCTTCGACGTTGCAGCATCTGATCGTGACGATACTCGATTGAAAAATTGAAACCTAGTTTTGAAGGTTTGGAAAGGTATCGGCTTTGAAATTTCTGAAATGAAAATAACACTTTTAAGTGTTGCAAAACTTTGAAAAATCGTATCTTTTTAGTGTGTTAACGAAATTCGATGAAACAGGAAACATCGGGACCGCAAGGAGGCTCTCTACCATCTAGCAGAAGCCGCGGATTTTTCTGATCTACATACGATTTTTAGCTCTTCAAAAACCAATGTGAGGAATCTAAATTAAATTGTGTGAATGGAATCGTGTGGTATAAATTATATAAGTGAAGTGTAAATTATATATGCATTGTATACCTCATGTACATGTGTTGTATAAGTTATATTAGCGATGTATAAATTATACAAGCGTTGTATGAAACATATATGCTTTGAATTGTGATGAAATGCAAGTGAAATATAGAAATAATATATATATATGTATATACTCCCCTCGTCCACAGACCATGGACGATATTTATTGCTTGTGATTGGCATGAAAATATATAATATGACGAATGGTTGGAAATAATTGTTTGTGGTTGATATTGAGGTTGAAAAATACCTTTGTGGTTGAAAAATACCCTCTTGTGGTTGAAACAAATTAGAATAGGATTGTGGAAATGAAAATAAAACAGGCCGCCTGCGTGCGAACTAGATGCATGATTCCCCATTGTCAAAAACCGCGAGGTTTTAAGGTAGAGCGAGGAGCCGTCCTGGGACGGTCCCGGTTTTAACTACCCTGCCGTTATGCTGCCGAAATTTTCTGAAATATTCATGTGTTAGAATAATTTTCATTTGTTGAAATTATTTTCATATGTTGAAACCGATATTCATATGTTGAATTGAAATTCATTCGTTGAATCGAAATTCATGTGTTGAATGTTATTCGAATTTTAAATAAATTGATTTTACGATAAAAATCACATTTTTATATATATACAAACTATAGTGAATATTCATGTGTTGAATTGGAATTCATTCGTTAAATCGAAATTCATGTGTTGAATGTTATTCGAATTTTAAATAAATAGATTTAACGATAAAAAATCACATTTTTATATATATACAAACTATAGAGAATATTCATGTGTTGAATTGGAATTCATTCGTTGAATCGAAATTCATGTGTTGAATGTTATTCGAATTTTAAATAAATAGATTTAACGATAAAAATCACATTTTTTTATATATACAAACTATAGAGAATATTCATGTATTGAATTGGAATTCATTCGTTGAATCGAAATTCATGTGTTGAATGTTATTCGAATTTTAAATAAATAGATTTAACGATAAAAATCACATTTTTATATATATACAAACTACAGAGAACATTCATGTGTTGAATTGAAATTCATTCGTTGAATTGAAAATTCATGTGTTGAATGTTATTCGTATTTTAAAATAAATTGAATAGACAATAAAAATTACATTTTGATTGTGAGTATGAAGTTAAAAACATTCACGTGTTGAATAAATATATTTGATGATAAAAATATTTCTTTTATCATGTATATGATTTGATAAAAATACACACGTGTTGAAATAAATATTAGTTTGCTAGAAATATTATTATTAGCTTTGTTCTGCATATATATACATGTGTCGAACAGGGAAAATGGATTAGCTGTAGAGTAAAGAAATTATTTGCGTTCCCGAAAAATAGGTAAGCCTAGATGAGTTGGCTGCGCAATTTTATTTTTATATCAACTCCTGTGAATGCCATTCGATGCGGAGTGCTGGTTATTCTATGTGAAATAATAAACATCGCCATAGGATAGTAACAATTAATTTTGAACTACACTACATGGAATACTCCTTGACGATAGGCATACTTCATCATATTCCACATAAGCATTTGGAGCTTGTGTGACGAGGTTGAAGATTTACCATACGAGCGAGAGGCTTGTATGGCGATGATTATATATTACAGGTTGAACTGATGACTGATATGGACTATATAAAATATAACGATAAATTGCCAGATTAATAAAAACCCCACACGGGTCTGGAGTTGACAATAATCACGTCTCTCTAGTCATTAGATACGACACATGGACTATTTATTCCCACATGGGACGAGGTGACGAGGATTTATCCTCTGGAGTAATTAAAAATACACGCTCCCTCAGGCTTGACAGGGTGACGAGAATTTATTCTCTGGAGTTATTATCTATACATGCTCCCCTGTAAACACCAGAATATATCACTATAAATATGTGGATGCTTTATAGGATTTATTGGGTATCTAACACGGTCCAATAAATTTCCAAACCCCTTCCCGTACAAAGGAGGTTATGGCGAAATTTTTCGAAATATAAAGGCGTTAGTGAAATATTTGAAGTGAAAACGATGTTGAAATTAAAGAATGAACTATATTTGAAGTTAAAGAATGAACTATATTTATATATATAAATATAAATAGAATTGAAAGGAATCGAAGCCGTGCAGTTCATGTTTTGAAATCGTAATTTGAATCGATTAGTATGAGAGATCCGACCATCGGATTTTTCCGAAACCGCAACCGTTGGATTCGCCTTGGAAATATCTTTCCAACGGCACCAACCTTGTAAAAATCCAACGGATGGATTGTCTGGAATGTTTAATTCAAATCTGAAGAAAAACAGCGCCAGAATCGTTTATATTTATATATAAATATAATTAAATTAAATCGAATAACGACGCTGCAGTTTGAATTTTGAAACCGTAACTTCGAACGACTAGTGTGGAAGATCCGACCGTCGGATTTTCACGAAACTGGAACCGTTGGGTTTGCTTTGGGAATATCTTCCCAGTGACATAGACTTTGTAGAAATCCAACGGTTAGATTTTCCGATATGTGTAAAACAAATTAAGGGAAAAACAGCGCCAGTGCCACGACACGACCTGAAACGTCGTTTAATTAAATACGGCCATTTTTAAATAAATAAAAATGGCGAAAAATCGTTATAAAATATTATAAGCAACATAGATTGGAAATAAACCAATTTGGCTTGATCTGCTTAATATTTGATGGTTGTATGTGTTTTACACGAAAATTATACTAAAGAACTGAAATAAGAATGTCGAATAATATAACCATGGAAAGAATTGATTTGAATTCTAATTATACGTGAATTATTTGAAAAGGCCGAGCTAACCCTCGTTTCAAATAATTGATCGAACGATTCGAAGGCGAAAATACAAAGACGATTCAAGATCGACGATCTTCATATCGGTTGGATGGGCGCTGCTGAGGTTCCTGATTGGAGTAGCTACCGTGAAGGAACGAAAGTAGTAGCCGTCTGAACGTATGTGTTGATTGTACGGATATACGAGGAATTTGGTGCCTCTGGTTTCATTTAGACCCAGAACGGACTTGTAAATGGACTATGTGTCAGACATTGGATTTTGTTCTATACTGATTGATCTCTGTTAAATATATATCTGTTTGGCGGTGGAGAATTTATTCTTTTGCTTAACGCCCTTCTCTGAGACGTACGAGCTCAGAGGTTATATATCGATAGAAATCAGTCGTATGGAGTGGATTGCCTATGTGGCATGCCAAGATGCAGTGATCAAGGCTTCTATTGCAAAGCAAAGTCTTGTGTTCGATGATCAAAGCACGACCTACGTGGCCTGGCTTTGTGTATAGCGTGGATTCGCGAGCCTCACACCTCGGTATGAGTTAAAAATGGGATAAGGACTGCAGAGAGAGCACGACGTTTCTTTCTAGCTATGGTGGTGTCAGTGACCTACCAGCCCTGACATTTATATTTACTTGTCACCTATGTGGTTGTTGGAATGTGAGGCACCTCGATATTAGGTTTGTAAGGACCGGGAAACGTGTGTTCAGGAATTGCCAATCCACTAACTTAAGTGTGGACCGGCCCTAAAGCATCCAAGGGTTACCCAGAGTGTGTAGTCCTGAGGCATTTGCTAGAGTGTCTCGAAGCAGAGAGGAGCTTGCCCCCTTGCCTTGACTCATGACGGAAATCCAATTTCCAATACGAAATAACGGATTTGATTGTAGAACTAGTATGACGACATAGTAGATGGTAGTTATGACGCCTATGATTGATATTTATGATGCTATTCGTTTTTGAAACATATATGCACTAGTAATAATATCAAATGATTTTGCTTTACACGTATTAAGCATATTTGGCCATTATAAGGTAAAACTCTATCCTCCGGCTTGCGTTGCATTGTATGATGGGACTTGAGTCTTATAATGGCTACATTCTTTTTAAAAGCATTGCGTTGTTTTAAAGAATTTACTTTGTTTTAAATGCACCAGGAATCACTGGAGTAAACCCGTTCCGCGAAAGTGGCATGGTCCTATGATTTGCTTATTACTGTTGTTTAAACTATTAAGTAGATTTCTCATACCAATCCCCATGACTGACTCGTTGTTTGTTTCACTTTGCAAACTCGGGTGCCCTTATTTTCACATGGGCAGCCTAGTTCACAGATGATAGGTTGTTTTGTCTCAGCACTGTAGTATGGAGTGCTCTTTTGGTTTATGGCGAGGCTGACTTCACCGAGATGACTTTGACATTATCCGCCATTATTGTATATGTATTATGATTCCGCCTATGGCGATGCAGACTGTTTTACTTCCAGTATTTATTATCGTATGTATATGTACCGCCTCCGGCGATGTAGACTGATACACTTATTATGTCTCACTGTATGTATATATTCCGCCTATGGCGATGTAGACTGATCATTCCCCTTTTATTTACTAAGTTATATCCTACGTTGTGCTATTCTGATGTTGTTACATATTATGATTCCGCTGTCATATCTATGTAAAATTACTCTATTTATTGTTTTTGCTATTATCTGTACTCTGCTATGATGATTGATGTGTTATATTCCAATGATTATCCTTAATACCGTCACACGGATTTTGGGATCGTCACATGTACCATTTCTCTAATATAATCAGCTTTCCGATTATAAAATAGGGTCCTCCGTTCAGAAGCTTTTCGCTATCTTCAGCATTTGTGAATCTGAGAATGAAGAACCCATTTTCTCTAGTAAATATTTCGAAAGAACCACTCGGGTTCCATGTTCTTACCACAAAATTCCTTAAATAGTGATATGGAAGTCTTTTTCTGAAAACGTATACTACAATTGAGAGTTCTCATTTACTTTCAGTACGGCTGCACACTTCTTCGGATGCCACAACTATTTTTTAATCCCCAATCGTTTCTATTGGATCAATAAACCTTAGATCAAAGTTCGATTCTTGATTATTTTTCTTAACAAGATCCGCCCATGAAGATGCTTTTAAATCTTTGACCGAGTTAACTTTTAATGCCTGAACTAATTCTTGAGCCGATCTTGTCGGATTTCTTGATTGATGTCGTGCTCCATTAGAGGAGGGTTAAGGCTTCTGCTTAGGTTTAGAAGGGACTTCATTGGAGAATTCAACAGCTTTTCTCTAATGAGCAGAATTTTTAGGAAAGAAGATAGGTTTTGGACCTTTCTTGCGGTTAACAACTCTAGTAAAGCCATCCTCTTCCACTAAGAAATTAGGAGAAGGATGAGGAGGATTAAGAGAGAGCTTAGAATGATAAAGGGAGGAAGAAGGACCATCATTAGAGGTTGGATTCTCCTCGAAAATCGGGTTCTTGAATGAGCCAGGGGCAGCCATGGCTTCTATTACTTCTTGGAGGAGAGCTCAGTTTTACAAATCCTTTTGTTTTTTTTTTATTTTGCTTATGTGATTGTTATGTTGATAGGCTTCAGAGGTTTTTGTAATTCAAGAACTCTATTGTTTTGAAGTTGTGGTAACCTCCCCCACTTTCACAAGAATCAGACTAACCATCCATCTATTTCGAAAGATAATCGGTAAATTCTTCAAAGTAATCCAAATCTTCGTCATCTCCTTAGGTTTAACGGAATTAAACCTAAGACTCCACAGTCTCAAGCATAGAACACCTCTCTCATTATTCAAGATTCTTTCACCATCCTAGAAATTCCGTGGAAATTTCACCACGAAATCATTATTGAAGCGCTTCACATTCCATACCCAGCGATGGGGATAGTCAAATTCCCTATTTAATGGTGTTGTTAATACCCATAAAAAGAAATATGTTGAAGTTAAAGTTGTTTGCGCTCTTAAGCATGTGAATGCAAACGTTAGAAAAACTTAATGCAAGCACGGTAATATGCCTAAGCTGTTTCTTTTACATATTGTTTATTTTACGATTTATTGAAATTTTCATACCAATCTACTTTCACTTCATGCAATTCCTTTTTTCATTCAATACCAACAAACATCATCCACCATTACAACTGGAATTTTCTCAGATGGTTTATATTTATATAGGAATAGTAGAGTTTAAATGCAAGAAATTTAATGTGCTTAATCTCGCCTTTTTAACATTAAGAAGCATTTTATTTGTTTTACAAGTTTGGATTAGTCGAATTCTATTGGGGTTGATTGTAATAACCCGGAAATCTGGGCCAGTTTAAAATTTTTATTTTGGCAATTTTAGCGAATTTTGATTATTTAAAATGAATTATTTTAAATAATAACGACGAGAAAATTATTTTGAATAGAATTCGAACGTATATATTCGTTTGAATCGACGATAGAATATATATATTTATTTATAGTTATAAAAGGGAATTGAAAATGGCGCGGTAGTTCGATAAGATTTCAAAATTCAAATGAACATACCGGGTGCAAAATAAACCGGATTTTAGTGAAACCAAAAATATTTGAATCTAATTGAGAATATCTTTCCAACGAACCCGAAAAATTGGAATTTCATAGCGAGGATAAAAAGATATGTCCAGTTGAAAATTCCGAATAGTCGCTATGGAATTCAGGCCCTTAAAATTGGAAATTTTGCAGACGACCTCGGAATTCGACGAAACCAGTTTTGTTGGATCCGTGATGTCAAGTTATTTCTAGATTCCAAATTTCATAATTTTTCGGTCAATATGTGAGCGTGGCAAAGGAAAACGTGTTTGACTAGTTTCAGTTGATTTTAATCGACTGGAAAATGGCCCTTTTTCAAACGGTCTCAGAATTCGACGAAACTAGTTTTGTTAGGACTGTATCGTCAATACGAAGCTAGAAAATATTTTTCGGGAATTTTTCTAGTTAGTATGTGGCCCCGGTAAATTGAATTGTGCGTTCAAATTCAATATATAGAGTTATATTTTGATTTTGATGAAAACTGATCGAAACGATCGAATCAGCTTACGATACATATCCCATTGTGTTCGGAATGGGGGTAATTAGCTATGGACGATAGGCGGTGGGTCTCGTTTCGAGTTTGAATGAAAAAGTTGCTTTTTGAAATTAAAATAAAATAAAATAAAAATTATTATATAAAAACGTGGCCCCCCTCTTTCTCTTCCATTCAGTCAATGTAGAAATAAAATAAAAAATAAAAAAAGGAAACGAGGGGGGATCGACGATCGTCCACCGCCGCCCCCCTCTCTCTCGCGCTACCGCCCCACAGGAGCGCCACCACTGGCGCGGCCACCTCCGACGCCCCCTGCTCCCTTCTTCTCGATTCCTTCCTTCTCCCCCTCCGCCTCGCGACAGAACGCGGCGCCTCCCATCGCATCCTCCCCCCTTCCTCCAATCACTGAGCGCCGCCACCTGAGGGACCCACAACCGCCTGCGACCTCCTCCTTCCCCCTTCCTCCAGCGATCGAAGAAACACCCCCCCCCCCCCCCCCCCCCCGTCGTTGAAGACCAAAATCAAAGTAAGTTTTTTTTCTTCTTTTCTTTCTGACTTTGTTAAATTCCTTAGCTAGAAAAAAATCAAATTTTTGTTAGCAGAAAAATCAAATTTTTGTTAGCAGAAAAATCAAATTTTTGTTAGCAGAAAAATCAAATTTTTTGTTAGTAGAAATATCTAATTTTTGTTAGTAAAAAAAAAACCAAATTTCTTTTTAGTAAAATGATAAGATTTTTAAATATAAAAAGATAGTATTTTTATTGATGAAAGCTATGATTTTTAACATAGGAAAAATTATATTTTTATCATTAAGAAGATTCGATTTTTAATAGTGAAAAGGTGGGATTTTTAATCGTATGAAGTAGCTATACAAAAAATATAATTTTTCCATGTATGTAGCAAAGTAAAAATATGATTTTTATATAGTAGAAATTATAAAACTGTGATTTTTATATTATAGAAAGAATAAAAATATAATTTTTATTATAGTAGAGTATTAAAAATATGATTTTTATCATGAAAAGAACAATATAAAAATAGGATTTTTATCATGAAAAGAACAATATAAAAATAGGATTTTTATCATGAAGGGAAGAACGTAAAAATTAGATTTTTATAGTAGTAGCGAAATAAAAATACGATTTTTATTTATTGAATAGCAAAGTAAAAATTCGATTTTTATATATTGAATAGCGAAGTAAAAATTCGATTTTTATATATTGAATAGCGAAGTAAAAATTCGATTTTTATATATTGAATAGCGAAGTAAAAATTCGATTTTTATATATGGAATAGCAAAGTAAAAATTCGATTTTTATATATTGAATAGCGAAGTAAAAATTCTACTTTTATATATGGAATAGCGAAGTAAAAATTCGATTTTTACATATGTAGAGAATACAGGCAAAGAAAGTGACAAGAGGCAAGAACGGCGAAGATTTCTGCATAAGAAGAGTCGTGGGATTGGATTAGCTATTCTGTGAGAACTTCTCACTTTAACTTTCTTTTTCTAGTTAATAATATATACTAGGATGCAGACGGTGTTTAGTAGCACCCGACACCCGTCGTCCACAGACCATGGACGGCTTGTATGCTTGTTTGTTTGATTTTGATGTGTAGTTGATTGTGTGATGTGATGTGAAATGAAATAAAATATTTGTATAGTTGAAATAAAATATTTTATAATGGAAATACTTTATAGTTAAAAATAGAATTTTTAACATGTATATGAAATGAAATAAAAATAAACAGATCGGACGATTTGTTTATATACACATATTTGACTGATATTGATTGGGACGATAAATTTTACACATCGCCCAACTGCACAAATAAAATCAGTGTTTGATTGTTTGAAACCCCACACGGGTATTGGGATGATATTTGACGTACACTAATCCCGGTCGTTTAGTTGTATGTCGATCGATTGATTGACAGACTGTTATAAGCGTTGAATATTTATATTTGATGCTTATACAGTGTAGAATGCACTTTGGATGATGGTTGATTATTCATCGTTGTTATTGTATACATGTGTTGTAGAAAATCCATATAATTAACATTATATGGTAATTGATTGGGCCTCATTCAATATTTAAAGTAGAAATATTTGAAAAAGAAATATTTGAAATAGAATATTTGAAAATAGAAATATATGAAGCCGTGTTGATTAGATTGACGCCATTTTGACGTGAACGATATTTATATTGATTTTATTCATTTTACAATGAATATCGAAAGTGATTTCAAAATCTGATATTTTGAAAGGAATTGAAATTCGAATTAAATTGAATAGAAATGAAATTCGAATATTCATTGACTTCGAACGGATTGAAATTGAACTGAAATTAATTTGAATTGAAACCGATTTGAATTGAAATAGAATTGAAATGAATTTAAAACGAATTTATATTGGAATATTCAATTTAGAAATGAATTTGAATATGAAGTTGAAACCGTTTTGAAAATGAATTTATAACGATTTACAAAGAACGTTTTGAATTGAAATCGACGAAGTATATATTATATATATTATATGTATAATATAATGGCCTGAATAGAACGCGCCGCGCCGCGGCAGTTCGCGAATTTCGACCATTGACTTCGAACGGATATTGCGGGAGATCCTACCGTCGGATTCTTCTAAAACCGGAACCATTGGGTTCGTATCGAAAAGGGCTTTCTAACGAAGATTAGAAATTTGAAATCTAACGGTTGGATTTGGAATTATGTCCAAATCTAATTTGGAAAAGGTCGCTGTAAGCGTAGTTCGATGGCCGTTGATGGAAATCGACTGTACGGGCCTTGATAAAATTATTAAAAATAGTAATAATTTGTGTAAAATCATAAGAAATGATTTGGGAAGAATTGGGATGAAAAACTCCATATTTGAAAAGATAAAAATAGATTTTTATCGAAATGAACTAGTTTTGAACTAGAATAATAATTTATTTATTTTTAAATAAATAAATTGGTTTTGAAATGGTTTCAAAAGAAACCAGAATTTCCAATAATTGAATTGGAATGGATTTGAATCGAAATTGTCTTTGGAATATTTCGATGTGGGATTTTGTGATTATACAGATATTGTTAGGGAAATTTGAAAGATATATATATCGTTATTTCCAATACGATATTTGTTGGTCTTAGAGTTTGATATTGAATATAAGCCGATATATTTTCTATTCAGAGCATTGTATTTAATATCAAATGGGATTTGGGTTTGTCGTGAATGGTGTCTTCATTAACACTGTTCTTAAACCCAGTTGAGAAAAAGATGAAATCTTTTTATTTAGATTTAATGAAGTGAACCAATTAAGTGATATTTAATTGGAATTGAAATGGAATTGATTTTTGGGTTTATCGTGAACGGTGTTTTAAATAACATTCGTTCTTTAACCCGACAATTAATAGGAAGTGGTTGTGGGTTTATCGTGAACCGTGTTTTAAATGACATTGGTTCTTTAACCCATTTAAAGATTAAAACTAAGTGGAGTTTTAATGAATCTTTAATTAGATTGAAATGATCGAGAATGGAGTATCACCAGTTTTGCTCCAGGCGATAGTTAAATCTTTAATTAGATTTGAACGTGAAATGGTAATTGAATTTACCGATAACACCGTGGTGTTAGATATGAAGTAGGACCAGTTTTACTTCATGGGATGAACAGGTTGGGATTGGGAAATAAAATAAATGATTACTTCGGTGTGGTTCGCTAATCCCGACTAGTTTGAATTGATATTCAAAAGAAGATTAAAGAATAAATTTAAAAGAGTTTATCTTTGATAAAATTAATGAGAACCTTTCCCAAAGAATATTCTGAATTGGAATGAGGCGTATGTTGTGTTTGTGTAACACTTGTTTAATATATATGCGAGTTATTCAGAAAGACCGGGTTTATCCCATTCTGAATAACTGTTTCGACGTGGTGTCGAAGATGAAGACGGTGGCTGAAGACCGGAAGTCTTCACATCGTTTGGGTGATTACTGATGATCTTGATTGGGATGTACACCCAAGATGAGGGAATCAGTCGGTGGTCGTCCAGATGTGCTTGGAGATCGATGGATATGCGAGGAAAGTGCCTCCGGTTTCGTTCAGACCCAGAACGGACTTGTAAATGGACTGTGTGTCTGACATTGGATTTCATTCTGTGTGACTGATATCGATTGCATAGAGTGGTTTGCCTGTGTGGCATGCTAAGATGCAAATGATCAAGGCTTCTGTTGAAAAGCAAAGTCTTGTGGTTGATGATCAAAGCACCGCCTGTGTGGCATAGCTTTGTGTAACGTGAATTCGCAAGCCTCACACCCCGGTTGTGAACCAGAAACGGGAGAGGACCTCAGGGAGGGCATGCGTTTCCTTCTAGCTAGGGTGGTGTCAATGACCTACCAGCCCTGACATTTATATACTTTTCACCTGTGTGGTTGTTGTTGTTGTGAGGCGCCTCGGTTAGATCGGACGATCCGGGTCCGATGGAGCCATTCGTTGGCTCATTTACGCCCCAAAGGGCGGGGAAACGCAATGTTCAGGCATTTTAATCCACATCGGTGGACCGGCCCTGTTGCTCCAAGGGTCACTCGAGCTCTGATCCTGAGACATGGGCTAGATTGTCTCGAATCGGTAGAGGACTATCCTTTGCCTCGGTTCATAGATGGAAATCCAATTTCCAAATACGTGACTTTGCGGTTTTATTTGTAAACCTGTATATGGCGACATAGTGGCATGGGACGCTTATGCCGTCTATGATTGATATTTATGATTTGAAGTTGTTTTATAAACTATACACTTATAGTAATAATAAATTGTAACGACCCGGATTCTACACATCATAGGATTGTAGAATATTTATTTCGTTCCCGTATGAAGTCGTATGGTCATGTAACTTTGGGAAACATCCATTAGAGTCATTTCCCATGTTCATGATTTTTGTCGATTTTTGAATGACCATTTTGCCCTTAGTTAGTATTGTTTTGGCCATAACTTTTGATTGAAAAGGAATTTTGATCTGAAACCACTTCCATTGGATTCGTTTGATGGTTTACCTTTCCGTAGAGTGGTCATTATAGCCAAACGGACTTACCGTTTGGGAGATATGGCTGAAATAAGGTTTGGAGGGTGAAAACTGCTTAACCGGGCCAAATCGGGTGATTAGTGAGTAGGCCCTAACCTATTTCGGGATTAGGGTTATGGGGAGGCTGAAATGAGATAGAGGATCATTCCATTTCAGTTTTCTAGCCTCCACTTATCACAAAGAACCCTAAAAATGGCCTCTAACCTCTAAATCACCTCCAAATCATCTATTGGTCAAGGATTAAGCTTAGCAACATCTAATCAAGGGAGATCTACACCAAATCAACATTGGAGCTGCTGTTTAGGGTTGGGATTTGCATCAAATCAGAGATTTATTTTAGATCTTAGTTTATTTGTGGCTAAGGTGAGTGATTTGCATAGTTTTGCACTAATTATGGCTAGTTAGGGGTGATTAGTGTTAATTAGCGAATTTAAACATGATAAAATTCGGGGGAAATGTTCATAAATTCTTAAATGATGTTTTAGACCTCTGATATGAATTTGGGTTAATTTGGTTAAGTTTTGCTAATCCTATCATTAGTTTCACCTAAACATGCTTAGGGGGAGATATGGGATTTTGGGGTATGTTTGATCCATTTTAACCTATTATATTGATGTTTTGATGTTTGTGGCTGATTATGCATGTTGCTATGACTGTATGAAATGCTTTGTGATTGATTTCAATAGTTAGAATGGTCGAAAACATCGTCGAATGGCGTAAACACTTGCTGGAACAGTTTCAGAAAACAGTGCAGGGTTCGGATCGGATCGGATATGGGGCTCGGATCGGATATGTTGAACTGGGCAAGGAATCCGATCGGATCGGAACCTGACACTTGAGAAAATTGGAAAAAAGGAAGGCCACGCTAACTGAACTGGGATCGGATCGGTTTTAAGAGGAGGGATCGGAGCGGATAGAGGAGGATAGATCAGATCGAAGCGCATGAAGGATGACGAGGCGGATCGGAGCGGAAGCAGGGACTGGAGGAGAGGCACCCGACCCGACCCGAAGTGAGGCACCCGACGCGACCCGAGGAGAAATACTCGACCCGAACCGTACCAGAAGAGGACCCGACCCGAACAGATGGAGGATACCCGACCCGAACCGATGGCTTGAGGAGAAACCCGACCCAGTATTGACCAATAACCCGAGATGCAAAGGTAGTCCAATATGGGAAGTTAGAGCTCAGGATCCAGTTGGGAACCGATGAGTTCACTTCATGGTTGGACTTTGCTGCGGGACGTGTGCTAAGGAGTTGTCGACGTTCATGACTTCGATTCACCACTAAAAATGAAGGATGGCTACTTATCAGTGCAGTAGGGTCATTATGACCTGAGGGGCAAGGTGATGGTAGCAAGACTACGTTATCAGTGCAGTAGGGTCATTATAACCTGAGGGGCAAGGTGATGCGTAGTAAGACTTTGAGCCAGCGCAGATGGGGTGAATAACTCCATGGGGCAAGTGGACATAGTAAGGATTGGTAAGGCTATGAGCCAGCGCAGATGGGGTGAATAACTCCATAGGGCAAGTGGACATAGCGAGGAATTAGTGGCTACGTTATCAGTGCGGTGAAGCCATTTATGACTTCATGGGGCAGAGTGATCGTAGGAAGGCATGTTGGGTGATCGAAATGGTGAATATCGTATGCTTTACGCACTGAGTGAGAGATATGAGGATGGATGCCATGTTTGATTGTTTGCCATCATTATGACATGCACACCTTCCCCACCTCCGTATCTTTACACCGTTTGATATGGTACCTTAGAGTGTTGTACAGTATCTAGTGCTAACTCTTTGGTTGCAGGTCCAGGTTCAGGTATGTTTTAGTCTACCTGTTATTGTTCACTTTAGATGCTTATCGCTCATACCAGGCTTTATGTCTGCCCCAGAGTTTTATGTCTCCTCTTATTACTCTGGGTGCTCACACGAGCAGACTAGAGACAGGTTAGCTGGTGATGCGCGAGTAGCTGATTCGGAGGCGGGCAAGAGGCTTCCACGTATGATATATATACACACACTCTCCCTGTGTCGTTGGTGGTCGCTACTTGGGCATTAGTAGTGTACCTCCTTTATCTTACTTTTGCTTTGAGACAGTTTGAAAGTTGTAATAAGCTGTATTTTGAATTTCCGCTGCTATGATGTTTAGTTCTGGTTTTCAGCTTATGCACTGTCTCTCCTGTTTTATGTCAAGTATGTTATTATTATACTTTATTCTATGCGCTATGAGACATTCTCCAGGTTCTTTGTATGTTCATTTCCTTCTTCCCTTTCCTTCTCACGACCCGTTCCGTGCTAACTGGACATGTGTACAGTGCACTTTTGGAGTAAATGTCGGTTGGTGCGGGGCGGGTCGTCACACTTGGTATCAGAGCTCTAGGTTGCGTAGTTAACCTAGGGAAAGACACTAGGGAGAGTTAGTACGTATATGAGAGCGCGTATTTGTGATTATTTTGGTTTTCAAAAGCTATGTATATATATACTATTGGTAGCATAAGAATGAAGTCGCACTGCACTAGCACCACTATGGGATCGTTAATCGTTTCCCTTTTTCAGATTGACGATGAGCCGAGACACGAGGGGTGCTGGTAGAGGAACCAACCAAGGGAATGCCGCTGACATGAGGGCGATGTTTACTTACCTCATGAGAGACATGCTTAGAGAAGTTCAAGGGGCAGTTCCCAATCCCGGAGTTGGTGTTGGCCCAGTAGTGCAGGCGCCTAGGGTCGATTTCGCCAAGTTGTGCAAGGATTACACTAATCTTGGTGGAAAGCCGTTCCACGGAACGGAATCGGCCACAGATGTTCAAGATTGGATGGATAGCTGTGATCGTATCTTTGATGACTTGGGTCTTGAGGATGCGATGAAGAGAAGGCTAGCGTCTTGTCAGCTACAAGGGCGAGCGATGAATTGGTGGAATGCTATTAGAACAGCTACTCCAGAGGACCAGGTTACTTGGGATCAGTTCAAGGCTCGCTTTAGCGAGAAGTTTATTCCAGCTGCCCAGAAGTCAGTGTTGTTTAAGAGGTTCTTGGAACTCAAGCAGAACGGAAGGGCAGTTTCTGATTATATTGTTTAGTTCGACACTTTGTCGAAATATGGGCTATCTCTTATCGATACTCCTGAGAAGAAGAATGAGAAGTTCATTACTGGTTTGGATGGATACTTGGGGGAAAGGCTTATCAACCACATCGATGAGACTTTTGAATCGATCGTGGGGAAAGCTTTGAGATCAGAGAGTCTTTACCCTAAGTCAAAGACTGAGGCTGCATCTGCAGAAGGGCTAAAGCTGCAAGCAAGAAGTGGAGGCAAGAATAACTCTCAGAATAAGAGGAAGCAGGACCAATCTAAAGGTGGCCAGAAAAAGAGCAAGAAGGATGTTGAGTGCTTCAGCTGTGGTAAGAAGGGCCATTATGCTAAAGATTGTCGGGCCAAGCCAGCGGATAAGAATTGCTTCAACTGTGGTCAAGTGGGACATTTCAAGGACAAGTGTCTGCAACCTCTTAAGGAGAAGCAGATTGTGAAAGCATATGCTATTGATGTTGTTCCTTCTTCGTCGAATGCCCCAACTGCGGCGGAGAAAGGAAAGAATGTTGTTATTCAAGGTATGCTTTCTATTTATGATGTACCAGTTCGAGTTTTGTTTGATACTGGGGCTTCCCGTTCCTTCATATCTAGTGACCTGGTAGATAGGTTGGGACTGGAACCCGAGATAGTCGATAGACCATTGGTTGTGACGAACCCGATTGGTGGTTCCACTAGCCTTAGTATGATTTGCAGGAATTTGGTCTTATCGAGTCATGGATGTATGTTTGTATGTGATTGCTTTGTTTTGGGCTTTACTGTGTATGGCATTATATTGGGAGTCGATTGGCTCCAAAGATACGGGGTGGTGGTAGACTGTGAGGGCTTTTTGGTGACAGTGAGGGCGGATGATGGGCGGAGGGTAGTGTTTGGTAGTCTACCTAGTGATGGGGTTATGGCTAGTTTTAAATTCCCTCGACATCCCGCAGGATGAGTTGTCTGATGTGCCCGTGGTTGGCCAGTATCCGGACGTCTTCGAGGTGACCAGGCTTCCACCACACCGAGAGATTGAGTTCCGTATTGATTTAGTGAAAGATGCCAGACCTATAGTGATGCCACTTCGCCGTATGGCACCAAGGGAGCAGCGAGAGCTCGGGGTGCAAGTCAGCAATCTTTTGAAGAAGGGATTTATTAGAAGGAGTGTCTCCGAGTGGGGAGCAGCAGTTGTGTTTGCCACTAAGGCAGATGGTTCCCTTCGTTTGTGTGTGGACTATCACGAGTTGAATAAGGTAACGAGGAAGAATAAGTATCCTCTACCGCAGATAGATGATTTGTTTGATCAACTGGAAGGAGCAAGAGTATTCTCCCAGTTGGACCTCGCGATAGGATTTCATCAGCTTCAAGTAGCGGATGAGAGTGTTCCGAAAACGGCATTTAGGACGCCGTCTGGATTTTATGAGTGGTTGGTCATGCCGTTTGGGTTGACCAATGCACCAGCCTACTTTGTGGATCCTATGAATCGAGTATTCAGAGATCAGTTGACTAAGTTTGTTCTTGTGTTCGTGGATGATATCCTTGTTTATTCAAGGACAGAGGAGGAACACAAGGGACACTTGAGGATAGTGATGGAGGTGTTGAGGAAACACCAATTGAAAGCAAAATTCTCTATGTGTCATTTTTGGAGAAGGGAAGTAAGATTCTTGGGTCATGTTGTTTCAGAGAGTGGTATTGCCGTGGACCCTGCGAAGGTGGCTACGGTACAGGATTGGCCTACGCCCAAGAATACAACAGATGTAAGAAGTTTCTTGGGATTAGCTGGATATTATCGTAAGTTTATCCAGGACTTCTCCAAGATAGCAGCACCGTTGACTCAGTTGACTAAGAAGAATCAGTCCTTCATCTGGGACGAAGTGTGTGAGGATGCCTTCAAGAGTCTAAAGGAGAAGTTGACGCGTGCGCCAGTGTTAGTCATTCCTAAAGGGAATGAAGAGATGACGGTATACACGGATGCTTGTGGTACCGGACTGGGTGCTGTATTGATGCAGGGAGGTAGGGTTGTAGCTTATGCTAGTCGACAGTTAAAGTCGCATGAGAAGAAGTATCCTACCCATGATTTGGAACTAGCAGCGATTGTGTTTGCGCTGAAGATGTGGAGACATTATCTCTTGGGAGAAAGATTTGAGTTGTTTACCGATCATAAATCGTTGAAATATCTCTTCTCTCAGAAAGATCTGAATCTCCGTCAGCAGAGATGGTTAGAGTTCTTGGCTTCGTATGATTTTGATATCGCATACACACCTGGGAAGGGTAATGCGGTAGCCGATGCCTTGAGTAGGAGACATGCCATCTTAGGGGCAATGTTTCTTGAATGGAAGCAACTGGAGTATATCGCGGGGTTTGATTTCAGACCAAAGTGCGAATTGGATCCAGTCATGCTAGCTAGTTTGGCGATCAGACCCACTTTGATAGAGCGGATTGGTTCCATCCAGAGGGACGATCCTAATCTATTAGAAATCATCTCCAAGTTAGAGATGAACATCGACAGTGAGGAGATGAATGTGTATGGGCTTGATCGAGATGGATGGCTTAGAAGGAATGGAAGGCTAGTTGTACCCAACGTAAATGGTTTGAGAGATGAAGTGCTTAGAGAATGTCATCACTCAAAACTGACTATACATCCCGGTGGTAATAAGATGTATCGAGACATGAGACAGACTTACTACTGGGAAGGGATGAAAAGAGACGTTGGGAAGTTTATATCCAAATGCATGAATTGCCAGCTAGTTAAAGCCGAGCAAAAGAAACCTAGTGGGTTGTTGCAACCATTAGAAATTCCCAAATGGAAATGGGAGAAAGTCTCGATGGATTTCATCGATGGTTTAGCAAGGACTAGATCGGGATATGATAGCATTTGGGTAATTGTGGATCGATTGACTAAAAGTGCAAGATTTATACCAGTTAAATCGACCAGAACGGCAGCCAAGTTGGCAGAATTGTATATGAAGTGGGTAGTGAGATTTCATGGAGTACCCAAAAGCATTGTGAGTGACCGAGACCCGTTGTTCACTAGTGGGTTTTGGAAGAGCTTACAAGAGGCTCTAGGGTCAGGATTACATCTCAGTACCGCATATCATCCTCAGACCGGCGGTCAGACGGAGAGGGTGAATCGTATATTGGAAGATCTCTTGAGAGCGTGTATATTGGATTTTGGTGGATCATGGGATGACCATTTGCATCTAGTAGAGTTTGCATATAATAACAGCTACCAATCCAGTATCGGTATGGCTCCATATGAAGCTTTGTACGGAAGACAGTGCAACTCACCATCATGTTGGATAGAGACTGGCGAGAAGATTGTGCTTGGACCAGATGTGGTGAGAGAAACTTCCGATAAAATCAAGATCATTCAGCAACGAATGAAAGCTGCCCAAGATAGGCAGAAGAGCTATGCTGATAAGAGGAGAAGAGACTTGAAATTCTCCGTTGGTGACTTGGTGTTTGTCAAGATCTCTCCGTTGAAGAGCGTGATACGATTTGGCAGGAGAGGCAAGTTGGCACCAAGATTTGTTGGCCCATTCCCTATTCATGAATTAGTCGGGAACTTGGCATATAGAGTTGGCTTACCAGAGAAAATGGCGGGAGTTCACAATGTATTTCATGTTTCCCAACTAAGGAAGTTCGTCCACAACTCAGATATGACTATTTCACCTGATCAGTTAGAGGACTTCGAAGTAGAACCCGAGGCGGTTGGGAACCGCAAGCCGATCCGTATTGTGGGGCACGATACGAAGCAACTTCGAAGGAAGGCGGTGAAGCTAGTCATGGTTCAGTAGGGCGAGGACGAGGATGATTGTACTTGGGAGACAAAGGAGAGCATTAGAAAGGCATATCCAGAACTCTTTGCCTGGTAAGATTTACTTTGCAATTTAGTTTTCCGCATGCTAGGGTAGACTTGTTTTGCATGTTTGATTGTTGTTTTATGATTGATAGGCATGCGGGACCGTTGTGTGTGTTTTGATTAGGGAATTTCGGGGGCGAAATTTCTTAAGGGGGGGGAGAGTGTAACGACCCGTATTCTACACATCATAGGATTGTAGAATGTTTATTTCTTTCCCGTATGAAGTCGTATGGTCATGTAACTTTGGGAAACATCCATTAGAGTCATTTCCCATGTTCATGATTTTTGTCGATTTTTAAATGACCATTTTGCCCTTAGTTAGTACTGTTTTGGCCATAACTTTTGATTGGAAAGAAATTTTGATCTAAAACCACTTCCATTGGATTCATTTGATAGTTTACCTTTCCGTAGAGTGGTCATAATAGCCAAACGGACTTACCGTTTGGGAGATATGGCTGAAATAAGGTTTGGAGGGTGAAAAACTAATTAACCGGGCCAAATCGGGTGATTAGTGAGTAGGCCCATAACCCATTCGGGATTAGGGTTATGGGGAGGCTGAAATGAGATAGAGGATCATTCCATTTCAGTTTTCTAGCCTCCACTTATTACCAAGGAACCCTAAAAATTGCCTCTAACCTCTAAATCACCTCCAAATCATCTTTTGGTCAAGGATTAAGCTTAGCAACATCTAATCAAGGGAGATCTACACCAAATCAACATTGGAGCTGCTGTTTAGGGTTGGGATTTGCATCAAATCAGAGATTTATTTCAGATCTTAGTTTATTTGTGGCTAAGGTGAGTGATTTGCATAGTTTTGCACTAATTATGGCTAGTTAGGGGTGATTAGTGTTAATTAGCGAATTTAAACATGATAAAATTCGGGGAAAATGTTCATAAATTCTTAAATGATGTTTTAGACCTCTGATATGAATTTGGGTTAATTTGGTTAAGTTTTGCTAATCCTATCATTAGTTTCACCTAAACATGCTTAGGGGGAGATATGGGATTTTGGGGTATGTTTGATCCATTTTAACCTATTATATTGATGTTTTGATGTTTGTGGCTGATTATGCATGTTGCTATGACTGTATGAAATGCTTTGTGATTGATTTCAATAGTTAGAATGGTCGAAAACGTCGTCAAATGGCGTAAACACTTGCTGGAACAGTTTCAGAAAATAGTGCAGGGTTCGGATCGGATCGGATATGGGGCTCGGATCGGATATGTTGAACTGGGCAAGGAATCCGATCGGATCGGAACCTGACACTTGAGAAAATTGGCAAAAAGGAAGGCCACGCTAACTGAACTGGGATCGGATCGGATTTAAGAGGAGGGATCGGAGCGGATAGAGGAGGATGGATCGGATCGAAGCGCGTGAAGGATGACGAGGCGGATCGGAGCGGAAGCAGGGACTGGAGGAGAGGCACCCGACCCGACCCGAAGTGAGGCACCCGACCCGACCCGAGGAGAAATACTCGACCCGAACCGTACCAGAAGAGGACCCGACCCGAACAGATGGAGGATACCCGACCCGAACCGATGGCTTGAGGAGAAACCCGACCCGACCCAGTATTGACCAATAACCCGAGATGCAAAGGTAGTCCAATATGGGAAGTTAGAGCTCAGGATCCAGTTGGGAACCGATGAGTTCACTTCATGGTTGGACTTTGTTGCGGGACGTGTGCTAAGGAGTTGTCGACGTTCATAACTTCGATTCACCAATAAAAATGAAGGATGGCTACTTATCAGTGCAGTAGGGTCATTATGACCTGAGGGGCAAGGTGATGGTAGCAAGACTACGTTATCAGTGCAGTAGGGTCATTATGACCTGAGGGGCAAGGTGATGCGTAGTAAGACTATGAGCCAGCGCAGATGGGGTGAATAACTCCATGGGGCAAGTGGACATAGTAAGGATTGGTAAGGCTATGAGCCAGCGCAGATGGGGTGAATAACTCCATGGGGCAAGTGGACATAGCGAGGAATTAGTGGCTACGTTATCAGTGCAGTGAAGCCATTTATGACTTCATGGGGCAGAGTGATCGTAGCAAGGCATGTTGGGTTATCGAAGTGGTGAATATCGTATGCTTTACGCACTGAGTGAGAGATGTGAGGATGGATGCTATGTTTGATTGTTTGCCATCATTATGACATGCACACCTCCTCCACCTCCGTATCTTTACACCGTTTGATATGCTACCTTAGAGTGTTGTACAGTATGTAGTGCTAACTCTTTGGTTGCAGGTCCAGGTTCAGGTATGTTTTAGTCTACCTGTTATTGTTCACTTTAGATGCTTATCGCTCATACCAGGCTTTATGTCTGACCTAGAGTTTTATGTCTCCTCTTATTACTCTGGGTGCTCACACGAGCAGACTAGAGACAGGTTAGCTGGTGATGCGCGAGTAGCTGATTCGGAGGCGGGCAGGAGGCTTCCACGTATGATATATATATACACACTCTCCCTGTGTCGTTGGTGGTCGCTACTTGGGCATTAGTAGTGTACCTCCTTTATCTTACTTTTGCTTTGAGACAGTTTGAAAGTTGTAATAAGCTGTATTTTGGATTTCCGCTGCTATGATGTTTAGTTCTGGTTTTCAGCTTATGCACTGTCTCTCCTGTTTTATGTCAAGTATGTTATTATTGTACTTTATTCTATGCACTGTGAGACATTCTACAGGTTCTTTGTATGTTCATTTTCTTCTTCCCTTTCCTTCTCACGACCCGTTCCGTGCTAACTGGACATGTGTACAGCGCACTTTTGGAGTAAATGTCGGTTGGTGCGGGGCGGGCCGTCACATAAATGATTTGTTTTAAACGTATCAAGCATTCTTGGCTATTATAAGGTAAAAACCCTATCCTCCGGCTTGCGTTGCATTGTGTGATGGGACCTGGGTCTTATAATAGCTTCATTTTTCTTTATTTAGCATTGCGTTGTTTGTTTATTCACTGGTATTCTTGGGAGGAAACCCGTTCCGTGTTATACGGTGTGGTCCCTTGAATTACCGAACTTTAAAATAAAGAATAATAACTGTTTTAGTTCTCACACCAGTCACATGACTGACCTAGAGTTTATTGTTTTAACCTAAACTCTGGGTGCCCCTATTTTGACACGGGCAGCTAGTAGTTTTGGTTTTGCAGATTTATATTCACAGGATCCTGGTTTACAGCTGGAACGATATCCGGAAAGCTTTGTATCCGTATATCTCCTTCAGTTGTGTATTGTATTATTTTCCGTTGCTATGTAATTTATTGTAATCTCTAATATTTCTATGTAATATATATTCATATATACTCTGTATATTCTTGTATTCTGATGGAATTGTTGTAATAAACAATGAAATGTTCTCCCGTCTGCGTTCTGTTGTGGCTTGTTCTCGAACTATCCGCTCTTTCCTCACCGGGGAAGTTACGGGTTTTTACAGTTGGTATCAGAGCTTTGGTTTACAAAGCTCAGAGAACAAGACACGTTAGAACCATACGAAGGAATTCATCAGAAATTGGATTAGTAATATCCAATGGGGATGACTCGTTAGAGATGGGATCAGTAGTATCCTAGAACGAGTGTGAAGAGTATATTTTTAAAAAGAAAACAAGTTTTGTTTTGAAATTTAAATCACTTATTCGTATTTGATCATTTATTATATACTGATTTGGATAATCCAATATATAAAATTTTTGCGTATATGTCTTGCAAATGTGTATACAAAGTTTTAATGTACTGGATAGTTGTAGGATCACACTCTAGTGCCCGGGGATAATTCTGGTGACGGGGCACCATCGCTAGTATTTATTTTCGTGTTTCAAAAGTGAGATTTCTATATATTTCCAATTGACTGGTGTGAGAACCGAAACTAGATAGGGCTTATTGTTGTGATTTGGCATCAAAAATCTGATTTTTGACTATATATCAAAGTTATGCATTTGAAATGATAACCAACTAATTGATTGATGTTTGTGTTGTTTGGTTATTTGTTTGAAATTTTGAACCATTACGCCTAATAGAATCAAATAGTGAATTGTATTGAAAATTAGTCGCATTTGCTTGCATATACATGTACTTACATTGAACAGGTCATAGCAAGGAGGCTAGAGCAGAGAATAAAATTTGTTTGCCCGACAAATAGGTATATGTTTACCATAATTTACTGTTTTGTTTGGGTGATGATGATTTTATGAGCCGATTGGCTTTTTCTTTTTCTTTTTGAGATCAGAGGGCCTGTATGGCAATTTCGGGATTTTCCCGTGCTCCCGGTGCAGGGGAGGTTATGGCGAAATTTTTCGAAAATTTAGGGTGTTAACCAAATTTTTTGAAAAATTTGAAAAGTTCTTAGAAACTGAAATGTTGAAGAACTTAAGCCGTAATCAAAACAATGAAAGTTGAGTTGATTTGTGAAACAACTTTCGGCTTTGTTCCTTTTCGGGGACGAAAAGTTTTAAGTGGGGGAGATTGTAATAACCCGGAAACCTGGGCCAGTTTAAAATTTTTATTTTGGCAATTTTAGCGAATTTTGATTATTTAAAATGAATTATTTTAAATAATAACGACGAGAAATTTATTTGAATAGAATTCGAACGTATATATTCGTTTGAATCGACGATAGAATATAAATATTTATTTATAGTTATAAAAGGGAATTGAAAATGGCGCGGTAGTTCGATAATTCGATTTCAAAATTCAAATGAATATACCGGGTGCAAAATAAACCGGATTTTAGTGAAACCAAAAATATTTGAATCTAATTGAGAATATCTTTCCAACGAACCCGAAAAATTGAAATTTCATAGCGAGGATAAAAAGATATGTCCAGTTGAAAATTCTGAATAGTCGCTATGGAATTCAGGCCCTTAAAAATGGAAATTTTGCAGACGACCTCGGAATTCGACGAAACCAACTTTGTTGGATCCGTGATGTCAATTTATTTCTAGATTCCAAATTTCATAATTTTTCGAATCAATATGTGAGCGTGGCAAAGGAAAACGTGTTTGACCAGTTTCAGTTGATTTTAATCGACTGGAAAATGGCCATTTTTCAAACGGTCTCAGAATTTGACGAAACTAGTTTTGTTAGGACCGTATCATCAATACGAAGCTAGAAAATATTTTTCGGGAATTTTTCTAGTTAGTATGTGGCCCCGGTAAATTGAATTGTGCGTTCAAATTCAATATATAGAGTTATATTTTGATTTTGACGAAAACTGATCGAAACGATCGAATCAGCTTACGATACATATCCCATTGTGTTCGGAATGGGGGTAATTAGCCATGGACGACAGGCGGTGGGTCTCGTTTCGAGTTCGAATGAAAAAATTGCTTTTTGAAATTAAAATAATATAAAATAAAAATTATTATATAAAAACGTGGCCCCCCTCTTTCTCTTCCATTCAGTCAACGTAGAAATAAAATAAAAAATAAAAAAGGAAACGAGGGGGGATCGACGATCGTCCACCGCCCCCCCTCTCTCTCGCGCGCCACCGCCCCACAGGAGCGCCACCACTGGCGCGGCCACCTCCGACGCCCCCCTGCTCCCTTCTTCTCGATTCCTTCCTTCTCCTTCTCTCCCTCCACCTCGCGACAGAACGCGGCGCCTCCCATCGCATCCTCCCCCCTTCCTCCAATCACTGAGCGCCGCCACCTGAGGGACCCACAACCGCCTGCGACCTCCTCCTTCCCCCTTCCTCCAGCGATCAAAGAAACACCCCCCCCCCCCGTTGAAGACCAAAATCAAAGTAAGTTTTTTTCTTCTTTTCTTTCTGACTTTGTTAAATTCTTTAGCTAGAAAAAAAATCAAATTTTTGTTAGCAGAGAAATCAAAATTTTTGTTAGTAGAAAAATCTAATTTTTGTTAGTAAAAAAAAAACCAAATTTCTTTGTTAGTAAAAAGATAAGATTTTTAAATATAAAAAGATAGTATTTTTATTGATGAAAGCTATGATTTTTAACATAGGAAAAATTATATTTTTATCATTAAGAAGATTCGATTTTTAATAGTGAAAAGGTTGGATTTTTAATCGTATGAAGTAGCTATACAAAAAATATAATTTTTCCATGTATGTAGCAAAGTAAAAATATGATTTTTATATAGTAGAAATTATTAAAATGAGATTTTTATATTATAGAAAGAATAAAAATATAATTTTTATTCTACTAGAGTATTAAAAATATGATTTTTATCAAGAAAAGAACAATATAAAAATAGGATTTTTATTATGAAAAGAACAATATAAAAATAGGATTTTTATCATGAAAAGAACAATATAAAAATAGGATTTTTATCATGAAGAGAACAATATAAAAATAGGATTTTTATCATGAAGGGAAGAACATAAAAATTAGAGTTTTATAGAAGTAGCGAAATAAAAATACGATTTTTATATATTGAATAGCAAAGTAAAAATTCGATTTTTATATATTGAATAGCGAAGTAAAAATTCGATTTTTATATATGGAATAGCAAAGTAAAAATTCAATTTTTATATATTGAATAGCGAAGTAAAAATTCGATTTTTATATATGGAATAGCGAAGTAAAAATTCGATTTTTACATATGTAGAGAATACGGGCAAAGAAAGTGACAAGAGGCAAGAACGACGAAGATTTCTGCATAAGAAGAGTCGTGGGATTGGATTAGCTATTCTGTGAGAACTTCTCGCTTTAACTTTCTTTTTCTAGTTAATAATATATACTAGGATGCAGACGGTGTTTAGTAGCACCCGAAACCCGTCGTCCACAGACCATGGACGGCTTGTATGCTTGTTTGTTTGATTTTGATGTGTAGTTGATTGTGTGATGTGATGTGAAATGAAATAAAATATTTATATAGTTGAAATAAAATATTTTATAATGGAAAATACTTTATAGTTAAAAATAGAATTTTTAACGTGTATATGAAATGAAATAAAAATAAACAGATCGGACGATTTGTTTATATACACATATTTGACTGATATTGATTGGGACGATAAATTTTACACATCGCCCAACTGCACAAATAAAATCAGTGTTTGATTGTTTGAAACCCCACACGGGTATTGGGATGATATTTGACGTACACTAATCCCGGTCGTTTAGTTGTATGTCGATCGATTGATTGACAGACTGTTATAAGCGTTGAATATTTATATTTGATGCTTATACAGTGTAGAATGCACTTTGGATGATGGTTGATTATTCATCGTTGTTATTGTATACATGTGTTGTAGAAAATCCATATAATTAACATTATATGGTAATTGATTGGGCCTCATTCAATATTTAAAGTAGAAATATTTGAAAAAGAAATATTTGAAATAGAATATTTGAAAATAGAAATATATGAAGCCGTGTTGATTAGATTGACGTCATTTTGACGTGAACGATATTTATATCGATTTTATTCATTTTACAATGAATATCGAAAGTGATTTCAAAATCTGATATTTTGAAAGGAATTGAAATTCGAATTAAATTGAATTGAAATGAAATTCGAATTAAACTGAATAGAACTGAAATTCGAATTAGATTGAAATCGTTTTGAATTGGATTTAAAACGTATTGAAATTGAACTGAAATTAATTTGAATTGAAACCGATTTGAATTGAAATAGAATTGAAATGAATTTAAAACGAATTTATATTGGAATATTCAATTTAGAAATGAATTTGAATATGAAGTTGAAACCGTTTTGAAAATGAATTTATAACGATTTATAAAGAACGTTTTGAATTGAAATCGACGAAGTATATATTATATATATTATATATATAATATATGGCCTGAATCGAACGCGCCGCGCCGTGGCAGTTCGCGAATTTCGACCATTGACTTCGAACGGATATTGCGGGAGATCCGACCGTCGGATTCTTCTAAAACCGGAACCGTTGGGTTCGTATCGAAAAGAGCTTTCTAACGAATATTAGAAATTTGAAATCTAACGGTTGGATTTGGAATTATGTCCAAATCTAATTTGGAAAAGGTCGCTGTAAGCGCAGTTCGATGGCCGTTGATGGAAATCGACTGTACGGGCCTTGATAAAATTATTAAAAATAGTAATAATTTGTGTAAAATCATAAGAAATGATTTGGGAAGAATTGGGATGAAAAACTCCATATTTGAAAAGATAAAAATAGTTTTTTATCGAAATGAACTAGTTTTGAACTAGAATAATAATTTATTTATTTTTAAATAAATAAATTGGTTTTGAAATGGTAACAAAAGAAACCAGAATTTCCAATAATTGAATTGGAATGGATTTGAATCGAAATTGTCTTTGGAATATTTCAATGTGGGATTTTGTGATTATACAGATATTGTTAGGGAAATTTGGAAGATATATATATATATATATATATATATATATATATATATATATCGCTATTTCCAATACGATATTTGTTGGTCGTAGAGTTTGATATTAAATATAAGCCGATATATTTTCTATTCAGAGCCTTGTATTTAATATCAAATGGGATTTGGGTTTGTCGTGAATGGTGTCTTCATTAACACTGTTCTTAAACCCAGTTGAGAAAAAGATTAAATCTTTTTATTTAGATTTAATGAAGTGAACCAATTAAGTGATATTTAATTGGAATTGAGTTGGAATTGATTTTTGGGTTTATCGTGAATGGTGTTTTAAATAACATTCGTTCTTTAACCCGACAATTAATAGGAAGTGGTTGTGGGTTTATCGTAAACCGTGTTTTAAATGACATTGGTTCTTTAACCCAGTTAAAGATTAAAACTAAGTGGAGTTTTAATGAATCTTTAATTAGATTGAAATGATCGAGAATGGAGTATCACCAGTTTTCCTCCAGGCGATAGTTAAATCTTTAATTAGATTTGAACGTGAAATGGTAATTGAATTTACCGATAACACCGTGGTGTTAGATATGAAGTAGGACCAGTTTTACTTCATGGGATGAATAGGTTGGGATTGGGAAATAAAATAAATGATTACTTTGGTGTGGTTCGCTAATCCCGACTAGTTTGAATTGATATTCAAAAGAAGATTAAAGAATAAATTTAAAAGAGTTTATCTTTGATAAAATTAATGAGAACCTTTCCCAAAGAATATTCTGAATTGGAATGAGGCGTATGTTGTGTTTGTGTAACACTTGTTTAATATATATATATGCGAGTTATTCAGAAAGACCGGGTTTATCCCATTCTGAATAACTGTTTCGACGTGGTGTCGAAGATGAAGACGGTGGTTGAAGACCGAAAGTGTTCACATCGTTTGGGTGATTACTGTTGATCTTGATTGGGCTGTACACCCAAGATGAGGGAATCAGTCGGTGGTCGTCCAGATGTGCTTGGAGATCGATGAATATGCGAGGAAAGTGCCTCCGGTTTCGTTCAGACCCAGAACGGACTTGTAAATGGACTGTTTGTCTGACATTGGATTTCATTCTGTGTGACTGATATCGGTTGCATAGAGTGGTTTGCCTGTGTGGCATGCTAAGATGCAAATGATCAAGGCTTCTGTTGAAAAGCAAAGTCTTGTGGTTGATGATCAAAGCACCGCCTGTGTGGCGTAGCTTTGTGTAACGTGAATTCGCGAGCCTCACACCCCGGTTGTGAACCAGAAACGGGAGAGGACCTCAGGGAGGGCATGCGTTTCCTTCTAGCTAGGGTGGTGTCAGTGACCTACCAGCCCTGACATTTATATACTTTTCACCTGTGTGGTTGTTGCTGTTGCGAGGCGCCTCGGTTAGATCGAACGATCCGGGTCCGATGGAGCCATTCGTTGGCTCATTTACGCCCGAAAGGGCGGGGAAACGCAGTGTTCAGGCATTTTAATCTACATCGGTGGACCGGCCCTGTTGCTCCAGGGGTCACTCGAGCTCTGATCCTGAGACATGGGCTAGATTGTCTCGAATCGGTAGAGGACTATCCTTTGCCTCGGTTCATAGATGGAAATCCAATTTCCAAATACGTGACTTTGCGGTTTTATTTGTTAACCTATATATGGCGACATAGTGGCATGGGACGCTTATGCCGTCTATGATTGATATTTATGATTTGAAGTTGTTTTATAAACTATACACTTATAGTAATAATAAATGATTTGTTTTAAACGTATCAAGCATTCTTGGCTATTATAAGGTAAAAACCCTATCCTCCGGCTTGCGTTGCATTGTGTGATGGGACCTGGGTCTTATAATAGCTTCATTT
This sequence comes from Allium sativum, assembly GCA_030737875.1. Taxonomy (NCBI): domain Eukaryota; kingdom Viridiplantae; phylum Streptophyta; class Magnoliopsida; order Asparagales; family Amaryllidaceae; genus Allium; species Allium sativum. The sequence continues at coordinate 257,589,455 of CM060911.1, read as the reverse complement.
TTCTTTATTTAGCATTGCGTTGTTTATTTATGCACTGGTATTCTTGGGAGGAAACCCGTTCCGTGTTATACGGCGTGGTCCCTTGAATTACCGAACTTTAAAATAAAGAATAATAACTGTTTTAGTTCTCACACCAGTCACATGACTGACCTGGAGTTTATTGTTTTAACCTAAACTCTGGGTGCCCCTATTTTGACATGGGCAGCTAGTAGTTTTGGTTTTGCAGATTTATATTCACAGGATCCTGGTTTACAGCTGGAACGATATCCGGAAAGCTTTGTATCCGTATATCTCCTTCAGTTGTGTATTGTATTATTTTCCGCTGCTATGTAATTTATTGTAATCTCTGATATTTCTGTGTAATATATATTCATTTATACTCTGTATATTCTTGTATTCGGATGGAATTGTTGTAATAAACAATGAAATGTTCTCCCGTCTGCGTTCTGTTGTGGCTTGTTCTCGAACTATCCGCTCTTTCCTCACCGGGGAAGTTACGGGTTTCTACATTGTTTTGGAATGGAATTGGATTACAAAACCTATAGTTTATATTCTAGGTTACATTTTCAGTAAATTTTAGGACATAAGTTTTTAACATTTTAATTAAGAAGAGAAAACTAGGAATTGAGTAGTACTAAGGCTGGATGTCTTGCAATAGAGAGCGTTGCGGTAGTGAAGCTTGTTTAGTAGAAAAAACATCTAGGATACTATAATCAAGACAGTGACTTTTATATGTAGTGTGTAAAACAACGGGAGTCTGCGAATGTTAGTGAAGCAACCATATAAGTTTATGTTAAATTGTAAGTATTGTAAATGACACTCCAAGATTGATCAAGGAGAGGTCATTTTTTATTTTTATTTTAAATTACTAAGTGGTGGATCATCTAATATAGCCTCCCCTTAACAACTGTAAAATATAGACCGAAATGTCTTTCTATCATTTTACCCTAATTACATTTTATTGTTCGTTAAACACTAATTATCTTTTTTTCCTCAAAATAAACAATTAATCACTACTTTCATGGAAGAACCAATTTCTAAAGGAATTTCTAATTTTGGAAAATTCAAAAAAGCGAATGACATGTTAAATCTGTTGAAAAAACACCGAAAAGATAACAATTTACTGAAAAAAAGGAGATCTGGTTTCGTCCATAAACGTTATATTCGTTGACAGCGAGCCGAAGTTAAACAATTAAAACGGCATTAATTCGCCGAATTTGGTGAACGCATCAGGACATGACAATAACACAAATTCAGCTATAAACCACCGAATAAAATCGTGTTTTCCGATATACTATTGGTGAATATGTAGGATTTTAATTTTTCTTCTGTTAATCTATTTTCGGCATGTTATTTCCAAATTTTGTACTGAATTTTGGTATGTTTTGTCGATTTTACCGTGTTTTGTATATTTGAATGGAGGGTAAAATCAGAGTTTTTTATTCATTTTTCCATTGTGTTTGGCCTCCCCTTAACAATTTAATTTTTAATGGAGTGAAAATAAAATATGACCCCTTTATCTATTTTTGGAGTGTCATTAACAATACTTAAAAATTTAAGGGTGGGGATCTTGTGCTGAGAATACGGTGTGGTTTAACAAACCATTTTAATGGTTCAAATAAAATCACCTATCCTTAAATTTCTCTATCTCTTTATACCTAACCAATCAGCACCCCTGAATTTCACCATTTTGCAATTAAAACCTTCTTTATTTTTGGATTTAATTGTAAAAAGATGAAAATCAAGGATTCTTATTGGTTGAGTACAGGGGGACAACAAATTTTGGGGATAGAGGATTAGGTGTATTCCATTTCTGCATGTCAAACCGCCCCTAGTAATAATTGATGCACAAAGACAAAGTAGTCTACTGTGTACATTCATTTTTTTTAGGAGGAAGAGTTTAACAAACAGAAAAAAGAACCGTTCACCGGCTAATACAAATTTATAGATATGTGAGTAGGAGAGATATCCATTATAATAAACAATAGCCAGCAGCAGTATCTTTCAAGAACGCTCTTCTATGTCTCCCTGTGCAGAGACCCAACTTTTCTAAACACATTTCAAGAGAGGAGACAAAAATGTATTTTTTTTAAACTTACATTGAAATAATTGTTCCGCACAAGAAATGAACAATGTATGGATAAATAAAGTAAATTAACAAAGACAGATAAAATACTCATAAATCAAATTCTTTTGCATTTAAATACATCAATAAAGTAGCTTGTTAATTACAGATAAGATAAATAACAAGCATATTCCAAAAAAATACATGCTTACAAGTTACAACAATTTGATTTCCCTTTAATAAAAGTATACTACTAAAAGCATCTCGGTTTGTGCTTTCCAGCACCATGGTGTGGCAGCTAAAAGCACAAAACATGGTGCCTTTAGCATCACACCACCATGTTGAACTAAGGACATCCATTTTTTTTGGGCTACCACGCTATGGTGTTAGAAAGCACAAACTAGGATGCTTTTAGTAGTGCACCAAATAAAAAGACATAGCCTTTTTATAAATTGACTATGCTTGTTCACATGTTTAAAATTTGTATGTGCATCTTCCATCGGCACTTCTTACAGTCAGATCAAAAATTTTAGCTGTTAGGTCAATGCATCCTGTTGGAACAGGCATCATTACTTGTTGTGCTTCTTTACCTACATTTATTTTTCAGTTCCACTCAGTATTTCACAAGGTACATACATATCAACATAAACATTAGTCTAAATACCACTTTTTACCCGGAGTTGATGCTAGGAAACTAAGAAAGAACTGACAATCACTAGGCAGGTCGTTTCTAGATTTGCACTGCATATGTAGAAATTACACAACTTTAATCTATTTCTATTACAAAAACAAAGGACTTGTAAGCACATATATACACATATATACATTTATATAGTAAGAAGGATAAAATACAAACCAACTATGATAACAAAAGTTAGCTAACCCGTTAAGCGCCTTAAGTTAACGAAATAGATAAACTAAACAATGTGGACGATGTGATTGGCAGACACTAGACAATAAGTTAGTTGACGTGTTTATTTGGGATATCAACAATGTTAGAATTATCAACTTGAGAAGCAACCATATACGAATGATTTTTTCTCATGATTTAAAATATTGATTGAATAGTTGATATTATGTACCAATGGGTGATCTTGAAACATCACACTCGTAAAACTCATTTTCTTATAAGTTTTTTGAGTGTGTTTTCATGCAGCATATATTTACATGAGCTTCAGTACAGAATGACACTAATTTTGTGACTACGTTGATCTTCTTTTAAATTTAGAATCAGATTCAATTAACAACGCACAGTGTTGCATAACCAACAATTGCAATTACTGATCTAGCTAATTTATTACTGTCAGCAAAATTCTCAAGTTGATGTTGAATTGGATAGCAAGTGAAAATGAGAGATTGTTTTCAAAAGAGGAAGTGATACATTATTGCAACTTTGCTTACAAATTTTTTGCTTGGTTACAAATGAGACACACTTCTCCTATTTATACTAGTTCACATCTCAAATGAATGGTTGAGATGTTTTTAATCCTACGGTACAAAGCTTTTCTCTAGAGTTTTCTATAACTCTCCTACAAAATATCTAGACCCTTTTATACATAATTAAAGAGTAGAAAACTCTATATACTAATTATTTTATTACAACATGAAAAAGGATAATTTTAGGCTCCTTCCACATCAACATGTATCTAGATATTTCTATGTAGGTATTTCTTGTTCTAGGCTTCTCTTTTAACTCTTCCTCTTCAAATTATTTGTAGCCCAATCTCATGGCCCAAGTCAAGTTTAATTTTTTCAACATCACCCCATAAACTTGACTTGGTTACTCTAAGCATCTCTCGTAGTCTTTGAAAGTCTTCATGCTTCAATGCCTTTGTAAAGATATCTGCTATTTGTTCTTTTGAGTTGATATACTTTGCTTGTACTTCCTTTATTGCAATTCGCTCTCGAATAAAATGATAACGTGTATCGATGTGTGAACTCCGTTTATGGAAGACAGGATTCTTGGCTAGAGCGATGGCTGACTTATTATCCATGTAGATTTTCGTTGCATTTTGCTGTAGCATGTGTATCTCCTTCAACAAATCTCGAAGCCAAATAGCATGACGAACATAAGTTGAAGCAGCAACATATTCAGCTTCACAACCAGAAAGCGTCACAATCGGTTGCTTCTTTGAACTCCAGGGGAAAGCTGTATCTCCCATAAAGAAGACAAATCCAGTTGTGCTTTTACGATCATCAACATCTCTAGCCCAATCGCTATCACTGTAACCAATCAACTTGAAATTGTTAGACTTTGAATATAACAAGCCAAAATCAATGGTACCTTTGATGTATCAAAGAATCCTTTTTGCAGTCTTCAAGTGTGATGTCGTAGGAGCTTCCAAATGGCAGCTAATGAGTCCAGCACCATAAAGTATATCGGGCCTTGTGCATGTGAGATATCTCAAGCTACCAACTAGACTCTTGAATAATGTAGGATCTACTTCTTCTTCGTTAGTGTATTTTGAGAGCTTTGTCCCACATTCTATCAGGGTACTTACTGGCTTATTCCATCCATCTTAAATTTCTTCAATATTTCCTTTGCATATGTTTCTTGTGAAATAAATATGCCGTATTCACTTTGAGTTACTTGGATGCCAAGATAATATGACATGAGTCCGATATCCGTCATTTCAAATTCTAAATTCATATCCTTCTTAAAATCCTCAAATGCTTTTGGATTATTGCCAGTAAAAATCAAATCATCCACGTACAAACATACAATCCAGATATCTCCACTTTGATTTGTTTTTACATAAAGAGCATGTTCATGGGGGCATTTTATAAAGTTATTTTCTAGAAAATATTTATCAATTCTAGTATTCCTTGCTCGAAGGGCTTGTTTCAAGCCATAAAGTGCTTTTTCCAATTTTAAAACTTTTCCTTCATGTCCTTTAATTTTATAACTAGGTGGTTGCTCCACATAAACTTCTTCTTCTAATTTGCCATTTAAGAAAGCTGATTTTACATCCATTTGATATATTTTCTACTCGTTTTGGGCCGCTAAAGAGATTAGTAAGCTTATAGTTTCTAAGCGGGCAACAAGAGCAAATACCTCTTCATAATCTATACCTGATCTTTGCTTGTATCCCTTGGCTTCCAATCTAGCTTTATATCTTTCAACTTCTCCTTTAGCGTTCTTCTTTACTTCGTACACCCATTTTACTCCAACAGCTTTGTGTCCTTTTGGTAAATTAGCTAGCTTCCATGTATCATTCTTCACAATGGCTTTGATTTCTTCATCCATAGCACTTCTCCATCTTTTGTCTTCATTTGATTCTTCGTAATCTATTGGCTCACAATTTGCAAAAAGACAAAATAAAGTAATATCATCAGAAAGTGGTGTTACCTCATATAGTTCTTGTAATGATCTCATACGTGGGACCTTTTCACTTGAGCTTTCTTCTTTTGGAGATTCTTCTTGAGTGCATGATGGAGATGACGGTGTTGGACTAGTTGGCTCTTCGTGCACATCATTGATTTCTTCTTCTTCGTAAAAGGGGAGGAAATTATAATCACCTTCTTATGTGCTCCAATTCCAAGTATTTTCTTCATCAAAATCCACATCTCGACTAACAACAACTTTTCCATTAACTAGATTATATAACTTATACTCTTTTGCCCGTGGGTCACAACCAATGAAAATATATTTTTCACTTTTATCATCTAACTTGGAGCGTCTTTGGTCCGACATATGGGCATATGCAATGCTTCCGAAAACTTTCAAGTGAGATATACATGGTTTTCTACCACTCCATGCTTGTTCGGGGGTTTTATTCCACACACTCCGAGTTGGAGAGCGATTTGCTAAATATACCGCGCATTCGATGACATCGGCCCAAAACTCTTTAGGAACATTTTTGCTCTTTAACATGCTTCATGCCATGTTGAGAAGAGATCTATTCTTCCTTTCTACAACCCCATTTTATTGTGGAGTATATGGGACGGTTAAGGGACGATGAATTCCATTTTCTTCACAAAATTTATCAAATTCTTTGGAGGTAAATTCCCCACCTCGGTCGGACCTCATAGCTTTTATCTTATAACCACTTTCATTTTCTACAAAAGCTTTGAATTTCTTAAAAGCATCAAATACAACAGACTTTTGTTTAAGGAAATAGGCCCAAGTTTTTCTACTATAATCATCAATAAATAAAGCAAAGTAATTACTTTTCCCAAGTGGACACGATTTTATTGGACCACAAATATAAGTGTGAATCAACTCTAATGGTTCTCTAGCCCTTGTGTTGGACTCTTTTGGAAAACTTTTCCTTGATTGTTTTCCAAATAAGCACCCTTCACATAGTTGATTCATATTATCAATTCGTGGTAAGCCTTTTACCATGTTTTTATTCTTTAACAACTTCGAACCCCCAAAATTAAGATGTCCAAATCTTAAGTGCCAAAGCCATGATGAATCTTTATAGCATGATTTTAAGCATTTCATAATACCTTTTCAAATATGAAGTGGAAAAATTCTATTTTTCAACATCTCTACTTTAGCAACCAAATTTCCTTTAGCATCTTTCATGGAAAGGCTATGATTTTTCATATGAATATTATATCCTTTTTCTAAAAGTTGCCCCAAGCTTAGAATGTTACTTTTCATATTAAGCACATAATATACATTAGAGATAAAGTCATGTTTTCCATTTTTCAAGCAGATTGACAATTTTCTTTTTCCCTTAATGGGAATTTTGGATTCATCACCAAAATGAATGTTTCCACTTACCGATTCATCAAGCTTCGTGAACATATTCCTTCTTCCACACATATGATTTCTTGCCCCTATATCTAAATACCATGCGTTAGTGTTACCACTTTCATCTCCTTTATGTGCTAAGAGTAGTGTAGAATATTCTTCCTCTTCTTTAGCAAAGTTAGATCTCTCAGGAACTTTATTAAAAGTAGATCTACATTCGAAAGCAAAATGCCCAAATTTATCACAATTATAACATTTAATTTGTGATTTATCATACCTTGGCCTTCCATTTTGTTTCATGTTTCCTCCTCTTCCTCGACCTCTTGTAACATATGTGTTTTGGCTTCTCTCCTATTTATTGAAAGATTTGTAACCACCTCTTCCATAGCTTTGGCCTCGGCCTCTCCTTCTATGGTTACGACCTCTTATAATTCTTTCATTCTCGCTCAAGGTGAGTTTGGTTTGAAGAGCTTGCTCTAATGGCTCTTCCTTAAACCTTTTCTTTAATTTTTCTTCATGGGCTTAAAGCGATCCCATGAGTTGATCAATGTTCATGGATTCTAGATCTTTAGATTCTTCAATAGCCACTACTATATAATCGAATTTTGAATCTATAGATCGTAGAATTTTCTCAACCACTCTAAAATCTTCCAATTTTTCATCATATCTTTTCATTTGATTTACTAAAGATAAAACTCGTGAAAAATAATCATCAATCGATTCGGTTGATTTCATATGTAAATCTTCAAACTCACCTCACATAGTTTGTAGTCTTATCTTCTTCACTTTATCAATGCCCTTGAATGCATTCTCCAAAATCTCCCATGCTTCCTTACTACTTTTTGCACTTGCCACCTTCTCAAACATTGATTCATCCAAACCCTGATGAATGAGAGTAAGAGCCATTCGGTCCTTCTTTCTTGTATCAATCAATTTATCCCTCTGATTTTGAGAAAAAGTGGTGATGTTGGCGGGTTTAACATACCCATTTTCAACGATATCCCACACATCTTGTGATCCAAGCAACGCGTTCATGCGAATACTCCAATTATCATAGTACTCCTTCTTTAGCAATGGAACTTGAAATGGAGTCGCCATATTTTTTTAACCAACAACCTGGCTCTGATACCAATGTTCGCAAAATTCTCAAGTTGATGTTGAATTGGATAGCAAGTAAAAATGAGAGATTGTTTTCAAAAGAGGAAGTGATACTTTGTTGCAACTTTGCTTACAAATTTTTTGCTTGGTTACAAATGAGACATACTTCTCCTATTTATACTAGTTCACATCTCAAATGAGTGGTTGAGATGTTTTTAATCCTGCGGTACATAGCTTTTCTCTAGAGTTTTCTATAACTCTCCTACAAAACATCTAGGCCCTTTTATACATAATTAAAGAGTAGAAAACTCTAGATACTAATTATTTTATTACTACATGAAAAAGGATAATTCTAGGCTCCTTCTACATCAACATGTATCTAGATATTTCTATCTAGATATTTCCTGTTCTAGGCTTCTCTTTTAACTCTTCCTCTTCAAATTATTTGTAGCCCAATCTCATGGCCCAAGTCAAGTTTAATTTTTTCAACAATTGCATCACCCTTAGGTGAAAATGCTTGGAAGGTTTGAGTCAATACTATGGCGGATTTCAATCTATTCAATACTGGTCTACCTTAGATGTCTATGCTATTGGACAAGCGGCCGAGATGATTATTTCTTGGAACAAGATTTATCTCTTTTGATTAGTAGTCCACTTAATGACATATATTTTGTATTCTATTATTTTTATAATAAAGTTATGAATTCACAAGTGATGTAAACTTTGTGTAACGACTCGGGGAATTTGCGATCTTAGTAATCGACATACAACTCCATGTCGACTATCCAAACATCGGAAATACCGGATAGTTAATGAAAGAAGTTAGAGGGTGAGAATAGATAAGATAGAAAATTAGAATAGAAGAAGAACATAACAATAGAATGAGAGTAACACGAATCTCACAGCGGAATGAATAAAATATAGCATACAACATAACTTGAAATAAAATCAGTATCTGTATACAATACCATTATCGAAGTACAATACTTACGACACAGCGAAAATAAACACTAGCTATATAATCCTGAAGCCTCTTGCTCGAAGCTCTCCAAGTATATCTGAAAAATCCCGACTACTTGACTGGCCATACAAAATTAGGCACCCAAGAGTTTATGGATAACAAAATAAAATAAACTCTTTGTCAGCCATGTGACAGGTGTGAGTAAACCCCAAACAATTGGTTTAACTTTTCCAAATCCTTTTCAAAAGCAATGATAATCGTAAGACCAATCCACATATAAATACAGATGGTTTTTAGCTAACAATAACCCAAAATATTTCTTAAGAACAATATTTTCTGATATTATAATAATGTCTAAATCAAGTAGATAGCAATCTAGTAGAACGTTTTCATCTCACGCTCTACATATATAACATACAATCAAAATCTGCCGGCTCTTATTGGGTAATGGATTCCAACTATGACAAGGTATGGAACCACCTTTCGATCAGTGTACTCTAGAAGAGATACACTGGAGTTCAACAAGAACATCTTGTAACTCGGCCACACATGATCGGCCATTCATTTCACTTGAATGTTCCGAATATATTGTCACCTTACGGTTGGTATACCAACATAACCATTCCCGGGAGATGTAGAATTGAAAGAAGTAACAAATATGAATATTCTCTATATGGTGACAATATACCCTACTTGGGTGCGACCAACTTTGCCAAGCTGCCTGCCCGATTTCTGTCATTTCCCACTTGAAGAGGCTTGAGGTCATAACGTATCTTTTAATAGATCACTCCTTCGGTTACTTTGAATGCCACATCGTCATACCCGTCAAATCACAAATTGATTTCCCCAAAAATACCACGGGTATAAGCTAAGAGAAACGAATTCCTCCGCCACCAATGTAAATACATTTGAAACAATCAACTTACATGATCTACCAGATATACTCTGTTAGACATTCATCCATTCATGTTGTCCTGGGACTGGACAACCCGAAGGCACTATTTTGTAAATCCATCTTAGGCAATTTCTACCTAGGATTTACTGAACAGTCCTTGCATAACTCTATCTTCAATTATCTTCATCAAATTTGATTAACAATGCTAATGCCATATGAAGTGGTTTTCAGATAATATATTTGATCCCGATCTCTCCGTTTTGACAAATGGAAATGGTAAATAAAATTGATAGTCAATTATTTAACTATCAAAGGAAAACATGTGTATAAACAACGGTTGTATTTCCAAATGGAAATCTTACCGATCAATCATCATTTCATTTCCCAATTTTCCATTTATCGTTTCCATATATTCATAAATGCCTTATTTTCTAAAATTAGAAAATATACGTTATTAACATTGGAAAATGTTTCCTTTTATGATTCACGAATCAATATCTTCCTACCTCTATCATTCTCTAACTGTAAAATAGTAAGAGAACAACTTCCCAATATAAACCCCGAAGGCCGAAACCAACATCAGATCGATACCCAGAAAGCCATTCAACTCAACTAATTTCCTGTCAGTTTCTAATTTCAGTAACTCCATTTAAATTCCTAATTCAAACCCCAAATTCCTTTATAATATTTTATTTGCAAAATATTTACTTTAATCTAATTTTTCACATAGAATGTGAATAATATTTCTTTATATAATTAAACAGTTTGATTTCGTATTTAAAACAATATCTCAAACCCAAATTCTATTTATATTTTTTATTTGCAGAATTATTCATACTAATCTTATTTCATTTCCAACATTTATAACCTCATTGCAAATTTCCTTTATAACTACTACATTCGCATTCCATTTCAATTGTCTGTTTTAAAACCGATTTTACTTCTCTATATAAATTCAAATTTATATATTCAATTTATCAAATGATAAATATTTCCTTAATTTATAAACATCGTTTATAAATTATTCTCCTTAATTTATCTGTTAAAACAGATTTCTATTAAATATTTACTTTAAATCAATATCATGTTACACCCGTATGTGAAGCACAGGTCTAAACCTTCCTAATGTAAAATTCTTATTTAATAAAATTATATTCATTTTCCAAATATTTCCTTTTATAATTCTATTTACATTCCAAATAAATATTCCTTTTATAATTATATTTATTTTCGAAATAAATATTCCTTTTATAATTATATTTATTTTCCAAATAAATATTCCTTTTATAATATCCTATTTATTTCCTATAAATATTTCATTTTCAAAATCATATTTATTTCCTATAAATATTTGATTTTCAAAATCATATTTATTTCCTATAAATATTTCATTTATAATATCATATTTATTTCCTATAAATATTTCATTTTCAAAATACACTTTAAAATTTTGCTTTTTACATTCCAGTATTTCTTATGGTATTTAAAATACCAATTAAATAGACCAGTGTCATCATAATCAATCACAGGTTTTATATCACATCATATATCACAATATATGAAAAAACACTATTATAAATATCGAGTAATCCAGTTGGATCCCTCCAACCTGTTTCCCTGCATCCATATATGTTAAACAGTATAACTAACATCAATTTCATTTCAATATGAAATATTCTGATAAACAAAATCAATATTTGATTAACGATTTTTATATATATCATTATCTATAATTTCAACCAATAAATTAGCAAATCAACCAAACAATCAACACACAACAATCAATCATCATTTATCAATACTAGATTTTATTTATAAAAATATAAACTGTAAAGAGTTAGTGAGATTTACTCACATTGGACGGTCATCGTTAAATAATGATAACTGTTGGTTGATTCAGATAGACAATTTATTTCGCTATAAATTGTAACGAGCTCCAATTCACTCCCAGTCAGTTCTATGGCGTAGCCCTCATCCATACGATCCTAACGGATCCTATTTTATCCAATTCCGATACCGTATGATAAAGTTACATAATTTACAAGTTTGCGTATACATTAGTTAAATTAAATTTAAATGATTTAAATAAACTTTGGGCCTTACTCTTTTCAAATCCTTGGCCCACAATCCTTTACACAGACCCGACCCTCTGCTTCTTCCTCCTCTTCTAAAACCAGTGCTCCAGTAAAAAAAAACGGACATACCGCGTTATCATGCTCAAACCCCCTCGTTCTATCCAGTTGGATCCCTCCAACCTGTTTCCCTGCATCCATAGATGTTAAACAATATAACTAACATCGATTTCATTTCAATATGAAATATTCTGGTAAACAAAATCAATATTTGATTAACGATTTTTATATATATCATTATCCATAATTTCAACCAATAAATTAGCAACTCAACCAAACAATCAACACACAACAATCAATCATCATTTATCACCGCATCCTTTATCACCTCCAATCCCATATGTATAGCTCAATCTCCGTTCCATCATTCCATTTTGAAACTCGCTAAAGCATCTCCCTCCTGCCATTACCGACATTATAAACTTCCACCGCTCCTCTATTACTCAGTTAGAAATCAAAAAACATCTACCGCAACACTCCCCATCCTCATCTCTATCAAACCATACCACAAATGTGCAACTCGAACTCACCATCTTCCTCGCGTCGATGGTGTTCACGCAGTTTTCTGTAGCAGGCATTGACAGTATCTGATGTCGATTCAATCTACACGTCCTCCAAATCGTACAGCAAACCCATATCTACCCACCAAATCGCCAACAAACGATCACAACCACCACAAATTCGAGCCCTAGCTGCTGGGTGTTGATCTGTTGCGGCGGAAATCATCATCACGCGAGATGAAATAGACATAGATTCGAAGAGCACTTGATTGCGAACCCAAATGAATTTAGTTTCGAATTTTTCCACAGAATAAATTGATCGATTCTGATTTTTCAAATAAAAATTTTTCTGTGTGAAGAAAGATGAAGGCGGCTGAATTTGGTTGACCAGAGAAAATGATTTTAGTTTTAGGAAATATGTTAAGGGTTATTTATAGGATAAAATAATATTTTTATGTTCGATTATATATTAAGTTTTAATCCAACGTTGTCTATATTTGTTGTTAAAAGTTCCTATGATCACATACAATATCCAAATTTGATTAAAATGGACATACACCTACAGTTCGACATTACGGACCCAAAGAATCTTGTTTCATCGAATTCCGAATCCGTTTGCTCACACAACGTATTTTTAAAGTCAAATTAACGACAATTTTTCACATTAAAATTCCATACGGCCACATACCGACTCCAAAAATAACGGAAATTGAAATCTAACAATTATTTAATATTGTGGATTCAACAAAATTAGTTTCGTCGAAAACCGAGTTCATTTGCAAAAATAGCAATTTTTAAAGCTCTAAATAAATCCACTTAAATATTAAATATATTTAAAAATAATTTAAATTAATATTAATAAATTAATATTATCGTATATATTCACATAGAATATAATACAACTCCAAAATATTCCTATCTGGATTTATAAATCGACATTTCAAATCCAGATTAAATTAGTAATCAATTTATATTAAAATTCCATTTATAATATAAATAAATCGATATAAATTATAAAGGAATTTCATAGCAGCTATTTGAAAATTTGATTTGGACATAAATCAAAATCTACCCGACAAAATCTCGATTTTTCTCTTCCATTAGAAAATTATACTTTACCAGCTCTGAACGTTTCTTGTTTCACAGAAATCCAGCTTAAATAAAATTTTGTATATTTGTTTAAAGTTCGAATCGCTAGATTACGAACTGCCGCACCATTTCGAGCTCGATTATAATTATAATATAAATTATACGTTCAATCTTCGTTTGAATAAGAAATTCATTATTATAAATCAAATTCTAAACTAAATTAAATATTATAAATAATCTAATTCACACAATATTGTGAATTAAGCTATTTCTGACTTTCGAAAATTAAACATATTATTTAATTATTTATATTAATTAAATATTCTAAATTATTTAATTCAAGTCATCATAAATTACCAAATCAATATTTAAATAATTAAATAAATTAATTATTATACCGTAGAAATACGGGTCGTTACGTTCTCCCCCCCTTAAAATAATTTTGTCCTCGAAATCGCTAAGGTAGAAAACAAACCCAATTAACTGGGTAAAAATTATTTGTTTACTTCTTTAACTTCAATTTCAACTGAACAAATAAATTTTAATTAAATTATTAATTTATTCTTACAAACTAAAATTTTCGAAAATTTTGAAAATTTTCTAACACCTTAAATCTTTGAAAAATTTCGCCAGCACCTTCTTTGTACGGCTCAATCGGTACAACTACAACTCGCCTCTCTAGGCCTTCTCCAACCCAAAAGAAAATCAAACAGCCAAATCGGCTCATAAAAATCGCCAAATCATATAAAAATAAACTCGTACCTTTTTGTCGGGCATATCATTATATCATTTCCATCTGTTACAAATTCTGCATATACCAATATCATCCCAATCAAACTCTAATTGATTTATCCTCAACCCCAACAATTCACTTATAACTAATTCGAATTTCATTTCAAATTCAATTTCTGTTCTCGATTCCAAACTCTTAACTTATCAACTCAACACAAATAACACAAACTTTATGTCCATATCGAATTCTATTTCAAACTCAATTCCAATTTGCTTTTCCAAATTTATTAATTTGTTTTTAATTCAAACAATCTCTTTCGAGGAGTTTTAAACAGCTTACCATATTATAAATGAAACCTTCCTTTTCAGAATGCAAAACAACTCATTTCCTCAAAACAATTCAAAAACAATATATCTGGTAGCTTAGTAATCCATCACTTAGAACTCGAAAATGAACACTGATGATGTGGCCAGCATCATCAGAATTATTTCCCAACGTCTGAAGTGAATTCAATACTATATCATTTCAAAACTCAATTTTAAACATTTCTATTTTGAAATTACTCAAAATATCATTCTCAATGCTTGTAAACAATTTAAAATCCCCCAGGATTTTAAAATCCCCATATATTTAGTCCAAATCCATTTATAAAAACTTCTCCAACTTTTAGGAATTTTAATTCCAATTCTGATTTTAAATTCAGATTTAATTGATTTCATAACACTTACACGAATTTTGATTGGTTATTTACATAACCGTTTCAATTATAATCTTATCTGATTATAATAACAACCAATACATATAATATATTATAATAATTCCAATATAAATCCTTTATATCAAAATATATTATGGGTAAAATTATTTCATTTACCCTCTTTTCAAAACATACAGTGTCGGTTCATCGTACTCAAGTGTTTAGAAACCCCTACCAATACAGTGGATCAAACTGATCGATCAAAACTCATAAACAACTCAACCAATAAATCCCCACAATATAAAATCATTTTTATAAAATATACAAATACGTTGTCTCGTATATATACACTCAAACTCAATCTAGGGTATTACTAACCCCGTCTCTATCGAGTTACGCCACAGAGCCAAGGTAATTACTTAACCTTCAGCTCTGATACCACTGTAACGACCCGAGGAATTCGCGATCTTAGTAATCGACATACAACCCATGTCGACTATCATAGCATCAAGAAAACCGGATAGTTAATGAAAGAAGTTAGAGAGTGAGAATAGATAAGATATAGAATAGAAGAAGAAGAACATAACAACAGAATCAGAGTAACACGAATCTCACAGCGGAACGAATAAAATATAGTATATAACATAACTTGAAATAAAATCAATATATGTATACAATAACATTATCGAAGTACAATACTTACAACACAATGGAAATAAAAACTAGCTATATAATCTTGAAGCCTCCTGCTCTAAGCTCTCCAAGTATATCTGAAAAATCCCAACTACTTGACTGCCCGTACAAAATTGGTCACCCAAGAGTTTAGGAAAAAAACAAAATAAACTCTGGGTTAGTCATGTAACTGGTGTGAGTAAACTCCAAACACTGGGTTTAACTTTTCGAAATCCTTTTCAAAAGCAATGATAATCGTAAGACCGATCCACACATAAATACAGATGGTTTTTACTTGATGACAGCCCAAAATATTACTTAAGAACAATATTTTCTGATATTATAATAATGTCTAAATCAAGAAGATAGCAATCTAGTAGAACATTTTCATCTCACGCTCTACATATATAATATACAATCAAAAACCGCGGGCTCTTATTGGATAATGGATTCTAACTATGACAAGGTATGGAACCACCTTCCGATCAGTGTACTCTAGAAGCGATACACTGGAGTTCAACAAGAACATCTTGTAACTCGGCCATACTTGACCGACCATTCATTTCGCTTGAATGTTCCGAATATATTGTCAGCTTACGGTTCGTATACCAACAAAATCATTCCTGGGAGATGCAGAATTGAAAGAAGTAACAAATATGGATATTCTGTAGATGGTGACAATGTACTTGGGTGCGACCCACTTATCCATGTTACCTGCCCGATTTCTGTCATTTCCTAGTTGATGAGGCTTGAGGTCATAACGTATCTTTTAACAAATCACTCCTTCAGTTACTTTGAATGCTATATTGCCATACCAGTCAAACCACAAATTGATTTCCCCAAAAATACCACGGGTATAAGCTAAGAGAAACGAATTCCTCCGCCACCAACGTAAATACGTTTGAAACGATCAACTTACGTGATCTACCAGATATACTCTGTTAAACATTCGTCCATTCAAGTTGTCCTGGGACTGGACAACCCGAAGGCACTATTTTGTAAATCCAACTTAAGCAATTTCTACCTAGGAGTTACTGAACAGTCCTTGTAAAACTCCGTCTTCAATTATTTTCATCAAATTTGATTTGCAACGCTAATGCCATATGGAGTGGTTTTCAGATAACATATCTGATCCCGGTCTCTCCATATTGACAATGGAAATGGTCAAAAACTTTGATAGTCGGTTATTTAACTATCAAAGGAAAATATGTGTACAAAAAATAGTTATATTTCCAAATGGAAATCTTACCAATCAATCATCATTTCATTTCCCAATATCCCATTTATTGTTTCCATATATTCATAAATCCCTTTTTTCTAAAATTAGAAAATATACGTTATTAACTTTGGAAAACGTTTCCATTTCTGATTCATGCATCAATATCTTCCTAACTCTATCAGTCTCTAACTGTAAACTAGTAAGAGAACAACTTCCCAAGTATAAACCCCGAAGGCCGAAACCAACATCAGATCGATACCCAGAAAGCCAATCAACTCAACTCATTTCCAATCAGATTCTAATTTTAGTAATACCATTTAAATTCCTAATTCAAACCTCAAATTCCTTTATAATATTTTATTTGCAAAATATTTAGTTCAATCTAATTTTTCACATAGAATGTGAATAATATTTTTTTATATAATTAAATAATTTGATTTCATATTTAAAAACAATATCTCAAACCCAAATTCTATTTATATTTTTATTTGCAGAATTATTCATACAAATCTTATTTCATTTCCAACATTTATAATCTCACTGCAAATTTCCTTTATAACTACTACGTTCACATTCCATTTCAATTGTCGGTGTTAAAACAAATTTTACTTCTCTATATAAATTCAAATTTATATATTCAATTTATCAAAAGATATATATTTCCTTAATTTATAAACATCGTTTATAAATTATTCTCCTTAATTTATCTGTTAAAACAGTTTTTTATTAAATATTTACTTTAAATCAATATCATGTTACACCCGTGTGCGAAGCTCGGGTCTAAACCTTCCTAATGTAAAATTCTTTTTTTATAAAATTATATTCATTTTCCAAAAATTTCCTTTTATAATTCTACTTACATTCCAAATAAATATTCCATTTATAATTATATTTATTTTCCAAATTACTATTCCTTTTATAATTATATTTGTTTTCCAAATAAATATTCCTTTTATAATATCCTATTTATTTCCTATAAATATTTCATTTTCAAAATCATATTTATTTCCTATAAATATTTCATTTGTAAGATCATATTTATTTCCTATAAATATTTTATTTTCAAAATACACTTTGAAAATTCGCTTTTTACATTCCAGTATTTCTTATGGTATTTAAAATACCAAATAAACAGACCAGTGTCATCATAATCAATCACAGGTTTTATATCACATCATATATCACAATATATGAAAACAAATAGTATTATAAATATTGAGGAATCCAGTTGGATCCCTCCAACCTGTTTCCCTGCATCCATAGATGTTAAACAATATAACTAACATTGATTTCATTTCAATATGAAATATTCTGATAAGCAGAATCAATATTTGATTAACGATATATATATATATATATATCATTATTTATAATTTCAACTAATAAATCAGCAATTCAACCAAACAATCAACACACAACAATCAATCATCGTTTATCAGTACTAGATTTTATTTATAAAAATATAAACTGTAAAGAGTTAGTGAGATTTTCTCACATTGGACGGTCATCGTTAAATAACGATAACTGTTGGTTGATTCGAGATAGACAATTTATTTTGCAATAAATTGTAATGAGCTCCAATTCACTCCTAGTCCATTCCATGGTGTATCCCTTGTCCATACGATCCTAACGGATCCTGTTTTATCCAATTCTGATACCGTATAATAAAGTTATATAATTTACAAGTTTGCGTATACATTAACTAAATTAAATTTAAATGATTTAAATAAACTTTGGGCCTTACTCTTTTCAAATCCTTGGCCCACTATCCTTTACACAGACCTGGCACTCTGCTTCTTCTCCTCTTCTAAAACCGGCGCTACAGTAAAAGAAAATGGACATGTCGCGTTATCATGCTTAAACACCCTCCTTCTATACTTTGACACCACCGATCAACATCTCACCGCATCCTTTATCACCTCCAATCCCATATGTACTACTCGATCTCCCATCCATCATTCCATTTTGAAACTCACTGAAGCATCTCTATCCGGCCATTACCGACATTATAAACTCCCACCGCTCCTCCATTACTCAGTTAAAAATCAAACAACATCTACCGCAACACTCCCCGTCCTCGTCTCTATCAAATCATACTACAAATGTGCAACTCGAACTCACCCTCTTCCTCGCATCGACTGTGTTCACGCAGTTTTCTATAGCAGCCATCAATAGTTTCTAATGTCGATTCTACCCAAACTTTGTACACATCCTCCAAATCATACAACAAACCCATATCTACCCACCAAATCGCCAACAAACGATCACAACCACCACGAATTTGAGCCCAAACTGCTGGGTGTTGATCTGTCATGGCGGAAATCATCATCACAAGAGATGAAGTGGACATAGATTCGAAGAGCACTTGATTGCGAACCCAAATGAATTTAGTTTTGAATTTTTCCATTGAATAAATTGATCGATTCTGATTTTTCAAATAAAAACTTTGCTGTGTGAAGAAAGACGAAGGCGACAAAATTTGGTTGGCCAGAGAAAATGATTTTAGGTTTAGGAAAGATGTTAAGGGTTATTTATAGGATAAAATAATATTTTTATATACGATTATATATTAAATTTTAATCCAACGCTCTCTATATTTGTTATTAAAAATTCCTATGATCACATACAATATCAAAATTTGATGAAAATGGATATACACATACAGTTCGACATTACGAACCCAAAGAAACTTGTTTCATCGAATTCCAAATCCGTTTGCTCACACAACGTATTTTTAATGTCAAATTAATGATGGTTTTTCACATTTAAATTCCGTACGACCACATACTGACTCCAAAATCACGGAAATTGAAGTCTAACAATAATTTAATATTGCTAATCCAACAAAATTAGTTTCGTCGAAAACGGAGTTCGGTTGCAAAAATAGCTGTTTTTAAAGCTCTAGATAAATCCATTTAAATATTAAATATATTTAAAAATAATTTAAATTAATATTAATAAATTAATACTATCGTATATATTCACGTAGAATATAATGCAGCTCCAAGATATTCCTATCTGGATTTATAACTCGACATTTCAAATCCAGATTAATTCAGTATTTAATTTATATTAAAAATCCATTTATAATATAAACAAATCGATATAAATTATAAAGGAATTCCATAGCGACTATTTGAAATTTTGATTTGGACATAAATCAAAATCTACCAAACGAAATCTCGAATTTTCTCTTCCATTAGAAAAATATACTTCACCAGCTCCGAACGTTTCTTGTTTCATAGAAATCTGGCTTAAAACAGATTTTGCATATTTGTTTAAAATTCGAATTGCCAAATTACGAACTGCCATACCATTTCGAGCTCGATTATGATTATAATATAAATTATACGTTCAATCTTCGTTCGAATAAGAAATTCATTATTATAAATCAAATTCTAAACTGAATTAAGTATTATAAATAATCCAATTCACACAATATTGTGAATTCAGCTATTTCTGACTATTTCGAAAATTAAATATATTATTTAATTATTTATATTAATTAAATATTCTAAATTATTTAATTCAAGTCATTATAAATTATCAAATCAATATTTAAATAATTAAATAAATTAATTATTATACCGTAAAAATACGGGTCATTACTACTTGCATGTCGAAGTTTTGACTTTTTTAAAATGCAAATAATTAGTTTAGTTTTAGGCAGCGTGAATAATTCTGGTTATTAGTAATGGAATACTGATTCTAATTATAATATTGTGACATTTGTGTAATGATAAGATATAGCTATTTGTAGTAGTTGCAAAATGCAAAATGCAAAATTGCAGATTGTTGTTTAAATATTGATTACTTCTGTTTGAATAACTTATAATAGATTATTTTACAACTATAGAAAATAGTTGTAAAAGAAACTATTGCATGAGCAATTAACATTCATAAAATTTACTTATAACAACTACTAAAGACAATTGTAAAAGGTATTTTACAACTACTATAAATAGTTGTAAAAAATTTACATTGCAACTATCGATGGTAGTTGTAAAATAGTATGGTTTATTGCAACTGCGGATATGACAAGCGTCAACCGCCAGTTGTAATAGAGTTGTTACAATTGTTTTTGGCAGTTGTGAAAGGATACGTTTTTGTTGTAGTGTCCGTGATATAGTATAATAGAGTTCGAAGAAGTTGAATTTTAATCTTAGTTTCATCTATCAATATAATAATTCTCAGTATTCTTACCTTTGGTCCAACCTTGAAATACCAAAATTGCCCCTTACTTTTTAAATTTCACCTAATACTCGCTACTTTGTGCTGTATACAATTATTTACCTAAAACTTTGCATGCAACCTTCCATAAATAATTTGACCATATAAACATTTTTTTATCTGATCTTTACCACATTCCATTTCCTTTTATTATTGTGTTCTACCAACAGGTTTTAACCTATGATATTGACGCACCTTATTAAACTAGTATAACTGCATAACGGTGGGAAAACTGACTTTGTAATACTATATAATTGACGAAAAAAAATTTATTTTGTTATATTTTTTTAATTGTTTGAAACTAGATACAAATCACAATATATATAAAACATGTTTTTCAATTGTTTGAAACTACATACGAATTAAAATATATTTAGTTAAGTTGATTAGATTTGAACCCTGAAATTTAAATAGAATAAAATATTTTCGAATTTTTTTTTGAAGATACCATTAATATTAAAATTAAGCTTTATGACAAATCAACATTTGAACTAATTGCCTAATTTCCATAAATCAAACATTTACCTCATGACTAATTTAATGTTTCCAAAACTAATACACCGTATAATAAAGAAATCAAATTTAATTTATATATATGGCAAAAATGATGGCAAAAATTGAATTATATAGTTATTGTTGCAGGTTTTTCAATGAGCATTAATGAATCAAATTAGAGGTTTTTTTAAGATACCATTAACATCAGTTGATTGTATAAAGTGCATTTAATTTTCTTAATGTGTACACATGAAACATACCTTTTTAGTACCAACACTTGAACTAATTGCCTAATTTCCAGAAATCAAACATTTACATCATGACCAATTTCATGCTTCCAAATCCAATACACCGTATAATAAAGAAATCAAATTTTAATTTATATATATGGTAAAAAAGATGGCAAAAACTGATTGTTGCAGGTTTTTTTAAATGAGCATTAATGAATCAAATTGTATAAAGTGCATTTAATTTTCTTAACACCTTCACATGAAACATACCTTCACATGAAATATACCTTTTTAAACGGGGAGTTCAAATAAGGCAAGGCTTCAGACGGACACAAGTTTTTGTTTATGCAGTAGAATTAAGAAAAACCGACAAAGATGGTTTGATTAATAAACTATAATTATACCAAGAATTTACTTTCCTTTACTTTGATTTACTAAAAATATTAAACCAAAAATCAGATAGTTTTTAATTCCTGGTATAATTATACCTTACTAATAGTTTAAGCTAAAAATCAGATAGTATGAAATGTAAGATAGTATGAAATGTATGGATTATACTTTTATTGTGTTCTACCAAGAATTTACTTTCCTTCAATTTGATCAAGGATATTTGGCTGCTTATACTTTTTAATTAATGATAATAGAAATACAAATGACTATTTATGGATAGGATAATTGACACGACCCGAACTTCCCCGTGATGGAAAGCACGGATTGAGTTGAGAACATGACAAATCAGAACACAAACAGAAGAACATTTCATTGTTTATTACAACAATTCCATCAAAATACAAGAATACACAGAATATGAATAAATAAAATACATTCGATAAATATTAGAGATTACAATAAATTACATAGCAGCGGAAAAACAATACTAAACACAACTGAAAGTAATACACGGATACAGAGCTTTCCGAGCATCGTTCCAGCTGTAAATCAGGATCCTGTGAATACAAATCTGCAAAACCCAACTACTAGCTGCCCGTGTCGAAAATAGGGGCACCCAGAGTTTAGGCTAAAACAATAAACTCCATGTTAGTCAGGTGACTGGTGTGAGAACTAAAACAGTAATTAATCTATATTTTAAAGTTAGGTAAATCAAGGGACCACGCCGTATAACACGGAACGGGTTTCCTCCCAAGAATACCAATGCATAAAACAACAGCGCAATGTTAAATAAAGAAAAATGAAGCTATTATAAGACCCAGATCCCATCACACAATGCAACGCAAGCCAGAGGATAGGGTTTTTACCTTATAATAGACAAAGATGCTTGGTACGTTTAAAACAAATCATTTGATACTATTATAAGTGTATAGTGTCAAAACAATTTCAATCATAAGTATCAATCATAGACGGCATAAGTGTCCCTGACCACTATGTCACCATACTAGGCTCTACAAATAAAACCGAAAGTCACGTATTGGAAATTGGATTCCATCCTGAGTCGAGGCAAGAGGCAAGCTCCTCTCCGATTCGAGATACTCTAGCAAATGACTCAGGACCAAACACAGCGATCCCTTGGAACCTCTATGGCCAATCCTCTCTTACTTTTGAGGATTGGCAATTCCTGAACACACGTTTCCCGGTCCTATAGGACTTATATAATGGTCTATACGTCGGCTCACATAGTTCTAGTTATCGCCAAATATTCGAGGCGCCTCGCATTCCAACAACCACACAGGTGAAAAGTATATAAATGTCAGCCAGTTTAAGCACTGACACCACCACTAGCAAGAAAGAAACGTCGTGCACTCCTTGGGTCCTTATCCCGTTTTTGACTCATACCAAGGTGTGAGGCTTGCAAATTAACGCCATACATAAAGTTGCGCCACACAGGCCGTGCTTTGATTATCAACCACAAGACTTTTCTTTTCAACAGAAGCCTTGATCATTTGCCACTTAGGCATGCCACACTAGCAATTCATGCCATGCGATTGATGTCCATCGATATACAACCCCTGAGCTCGTACGTCTCAAAAAAGGGCGTTAAGCAAGAGAATAAATTCTCCGCTGCCAAATAGATGTATATTTAATAGAGATCAATCAACATAGAATAAAATCCAATGTTCGACACATAGTCCATTTACAAGTTCGTTCTGGGTGTGAACGAAACCGGAGGCACTTTCCTCGCATATCCATCGATCTCCAAGTACATCTGGACGATCACCAACTGATTCCCTCCTCTTGGGTGCATAGCCCAATCAAGATCATCAATAATCATCCAAAAGATGTGAAGACTTACGGTCTTCAACCACCGTCTTCATCTTCGACATATCGTCGAATCGGTTATTCAGAATGGGTATAAACCCGGCCTTTCCGAATAACCCGCGTATATAACAAACACGTGTTACACAAACACAACATACGCCTCATTCCAATTCAGAATACTCTTTTATTCAAATTTTGACACTCTTAGGGAAAGGTTCCCATTAATTTTATCAAAGATAAATTCTTCTAAATTTATTCTTTAATCTTCCTTTGGATATCATTTCAAAACATGTTAAGGTTTTCCAAACTAGTTAGGATTAGCGAACCACACCGAAGTAATTATTTATTTTATTTCCCAATCCCAACCTATTCATCCCACGGAGCAAAACTGGTAATACTCCATATCTAACATCACAGTGTTATCGGTAAATATTAATTACCATTTCACGTTTAGATCTAATCAAAGATTTAACTATCTCTTTGGAGCAAAACTAGTGATACTCCATTCTCGATCACTTTTCAATCTAATTAAAGATTCATTAAAACTCCACTTAGTATTAATCTTCTCAAAAATCAACATCCTATCATTAATTGGGTTAAAGAACCAATATCACTTAAAACATGATTCACGATAAACCCAAAAACCAATTTGAATTCAATTCCAATTAAATATTAAATAATTGGACAATTTAACTAAATTTTAATTAAAAGATTTATTCTTTTCTAAACTGGGTTCAAGAACTGTGTTATTTAAGACACCATTCACGACAAACCCCAAAATCCCATTTGATATTAAATACAAGGCTCTGAATAGAAAATATACCGGCTTATATTCAATATCAAATTCTGAAACCAACAAATATCGTATTGGAAATAACGATATAAAATATTTCTTTCAAATTTCCACAACCATACCTGTATAATCACGAAATCCAACATCGAAATATTCCAAAGATAATTTCGATTCAACTCCATTCCAATTCGTATATTGGAAATTCTGATTATTTTCAAAACCATTTCAAATCTAGTTCAAAACTAGTTCATTTCGATAAAAATATATTTTTATCTTTTCAAATGTGGAATTTTTCATCCAAGTTTTTCACAAATCATTCCTTATGATTTTACACAAATTATTGCTATTTTTAATAATTTTATCAAGGCCCGTACAGTCGATTTCCATCAACGGCTAACGAACAACACTTACAGCGACCTTCTCCAAATTTGATTTGGACATAATTCCAAATCCAACCGCTAGATTTCAAATTTCTACCAATTGGAAAGCTCTTCTCAATATGAGCCCAACGGTTCTGGTTTCAGGAGAATCCGATGGTCAGATCTTTCGCAACGTCAATTCGAAGTCTATGGTCGAAATTCACGAACTGCCGCAGCGCGGCGCGTTCTATTCAGGCCATTTAATATATATAAAATATATATATTATATATATATCGTCGATTTCAATTCAAAATGTACTTTATAAATCGTTTTAAATTCGTTTTCAAAACAATTTCAACTTCATATTCAATTTCAAATCAAAATTGAATATTTCATATCATTAATATATAAATGATAATATTTTCGAAAAGTTATATTTTGAAATCACTTCCTTTTCTATAATTCATTACAAAAACGAATATAATTGATACAAATATCATTCACGTCAAAATGGCGCATCTCTAATCAACACGGCTTTAGATATTTCAATAACTTCGTTATTCTATTCAACAAATGAATATTTATTTTATTCAACACATGAATCTATATTTCTTTCAACACACGAATATTCTCAACACATGAGCATCGTCAACACATGACTATTTTTATTATTTAATATATTTTATAAAATTATGTTAAAGATAAAGATTTTATTGTTTTAAAATATTTTACTCAACACACGAATATTTTCAACACATGAATATATATTTTATCCAATACATGAATATTTTCAACACATGAATATATATTTTATTCAACACATGAATATTATATTTTATAATGTTCTTTATTTTCCCAATTGGAATGAGGCTCAATCCATTACCATATAATGTTAATTATATTGATTCCATACAACACATGTATATAATAGCAACGATAAATAATCAACCATCATCCAAAGTGCACTACACAACTGCATAAGCATTAAATATAAATAATTAATGCTTACATAGTCTGTCGACCAATCGATCGACATACTGTTAAATAATTGGGATTAGTGTACGCCAAATCTCATCCCAACACCCGTGTGGGGTTCAATCCACAAACACTGAATATTATTTGTGCAGTTGGGCGATGTGTAAAATTTATCGTCCCAACCAAATATCCTTCAAATAGGTGAACATAAATAAACTGTCCGGTTTGTAAATGAATATTTTCTTATTCATTTTCACGTTAAAATTATATTTTTAACGATAATTAATCTATTTTAACACACGAATGTTTTATTATCCATTTCACATCAACATCACAAACAAACTTCACAACACATCATGTCGGGTGCTGCTAAACACCGTCTGCATCCTAGTATATATTTAAACTAGAAAACAAGATAAAAGTGAGGAGTTCTCACCGACTAGCTAAACCAAACGCCACAACTCTTCTTATGTAGAAATCTTCATCCTGCTCACCCTTTTGTCAATTTCATTGTCCGTAGCCACTACATATATAAAAATCACATTTTTATATTATTGCTATGTATATAAAAATCAAATTTTTATATTGCTACTATATAGACAAAAATTCTATTTTTATACCGCTACTATATAAATAAAATTCTATTTTTATACCGATATTATATAGATAAAAATTATATTTTTATACCGCTACTATATATTTTTACATCGCTAAAAATCAAATTTTTTCTTCCTTAAAAATCCAATCTTTCTTTGCTAATATCATATTTAAAAATCCGACCTTTCTTATGTGATTAACTATATAAAAATCCTATCTTTATTATTTCTACTATATAAAAATCACATCTTTCCTAGTTTAAAAATCAAACCTTCTCTTAAATTTAAAAAAAAAAAATCAAAACTTTTTATCATATAAAAATCAAAACTTTCTAACTATAAAAATCAAAACTTTTCCCTAACTAAAAATCATTATTTTTACTAACTTTACATATAAAAATCCTCACTTTATATATATAAACTGATTTTTAAAAATCTGAAAATCGCCTTTAAATAAAATAAACAACTAAAAAAAAGATAATACAAAAATAATTAAAAGTAAAAACTTACATTTGATTTATTCGAAGAGGGGGGCTGTTGCTTTGCTACAGGTGGGCGTTGGGGTGTTGCGCATCGATTTCAGAGGAGGGGATTGGTGCTGAGGCTCGCAGGTGGCGGAGCGGTCTGGTGGAGCTCGGGTAGGGGCAGCGCAGGTCCGGTGGAGGTGGTTAGGGCGGTGGCGGCTCGGTTTAAGGGGGGTCACGGGTTGGGATCTCGCTGGTAGGAGGAGGAGAGAGTAGAGAAGGGAAGGATAGGGAGGCACCGTCGATCACCAGGGAGGGGGGCGTCGCCGTCGCTGGCGGCGCGGCTAGGGCACGAGCGCCCTTTTCTTTTTTTATTTTTTTTATTTTAAAAACTGAAATCGATGGTCTGACTGAAGGGAAAAGAGAGGGCCAGGGATTATGTAATTTATATATTTAATTGATTTTATTATTCATTTAAAGTTGACTTTTCTTTCGAACCCCAAACAAGGCCCACCGCCTGTCGTCCATAGCTAATTACCCCCATTCCAAATACATTGGGATATGTATCATAGGCTGATTCGACTATTTCGATCAGCTTTCGTCAAAATCAAAATATAACTCTATATATTGAATTTGAACGCGCATTTCAGTTTACCGGGGTCACATACGGACTCTAAAAATTCCCGAAAATATTTTCTAGCTTAATATTGACGATACGGTCCTAACAAAACTTATTTCATTGAATTCTGAGACGATTTGAAAAATGGTCATTTTCTAGTCGATTAAAATCAACTAAAACTGGTCAAACGCGTTTTCCTTTGCCACGCTCACATATTGATTCGAAAAATTACTAATTTTGGAATCTAGCAATGACTTGACATCACGGATCCAACAAAAGTGGTTTCGTCAAAAACCGAGGTCGTTTGCAAAATTTCCATTTTTAAGGGCCAGAATTCCATAGTGACAATTCTGAATTTTCAACTGGACGTATCTTTTGATTCCCACTATGAAATTTCGATTTCCCAGATTCGTGGGAAAGATATTCTCAATTAGATTCAAATATTTCTGGTTTTTCTAAAATCCGGTTTATTTTGAATCCTGTACATTCATTTGAACTTCGAAATCGAAATTTCAAACTACCGCGCCATTTTCAATTCCTTTTATAATTAAAAATAAATATTTATATTCTAACGACGACATATATGAATATATACGTTCTAATTCAATTCAAAATAAATTTCTTATCTAATTATTTAAAATAATCTATTTTAAATAATCAAAATTTCACTAAAATTGCCAAAATAAAAATTTTAAATTGGCTCAGAATTTCCGGGTTATTACATTCTTCCCCACTTAAAACTTTTCGTCCCCGAAAAGGAACGAAGCTGAAAGTTGTTTAACTAATCAATTCAACTTTCATTATTTTCTTTACGGCTTAAGTTCTTCAACTTTTCAGTTTCTAAGAACTTTTCAAATTTTTCAAAAATTTGGCTAACACCCTAAATTTTGGAATTTTTTTGCCATAACCTCCCCTGCACCGGGGACTTGGGGATATTTCATATAGCCTCCCATGGCCTTCTTCAATCCAAAAGAAAAAGAAAAAGCCAAGCGGCTAGCCAATCGGCTCATATAATCATCCAAAACCCAATAAATTTGTAAAAATGTACCTATTTGTCGGGCAAACAATTTTATTCTTCTGCTCTAGCCTCCTTGCTATGACCTGTTCAATGTAAGTACATGTATATGCATGCAAATGCGATAAATTTTCAATACAATTCACTATTCCGTCCAATTTGGCATAAATGGTTCAAAATCATCAAACAAATAAACAAACAACACAACCATCAATCACTTAGTTGATTAACGTTTCAAATTCATAATTTTGATATATATATATATATATATACATATATATACAGAAAATCATGTTTTTGATGCCAAATCACAACAATATACCCATCTAGTTTTGGTTCTCACACCAGTCTAATGGAAATATATAGAAATCCCACTTTCGATACATGAAAATAAATACTGATTACGCTGCAGCATTATCAGAATTATCCCCAGGCAACTAGAGTGTGATTCTATATCTATCCAGTATATTAAAACTTCGAATATACGTTCATGACGCGTATATGCAAAATCTTTATATACTCGATTGTCCAAATTCAACATAAATAAAATATTCAGATATGAATATAAAAATTTAAATTTCAAAACAAAATTTGTCTTCATTTTAAAAATATACTCTTCACACTCGTTCTAGGATACTACTGATCCCATCTCTAACGAGTCATTCTAATTGGATATTACTAATCCAATATCTGATGAATTCTTTCGTTTAGTTCTAATGTGTCTTGTCCTCGAGCCCTGTAAACCAATGCTCTGATACCAAACTGACACGACCCGAACTTCCCCGTGAAGGAAAGCACGGATTGAGTTGAGAACACGACATATTAGAACACAAACAGAAGAACATTTCATTGTTTATTACAACAATTCCATCAGAATACAAGAATATATAGAGTATGAATAAATAAAATACATTAGATAAGTATCAGAGATTAAAATAAATTACATAGCAGCGGAAAAACAATACTAAACACAACTGAAAGTAATACACGGATACAGAGCTTTCCGAGCATCGTTCCAGCTGTAAATCAGGATCATGTGAATAAAAATTTGCAAAACCCAACTACTAGTTGCCCATGTCGAAAATAGGGGCACCCAAAGTTTAGGTTAAAACAATAAACTCCAGGTCAGTCAGGTGACTGGTGTGAGAACTAAAACAGTAATTAATCTGTATTTTAAAGTTAGGTAATCAAGGGACCACGCCGTATAACACGGAACGGGTTTCCTCCCAAGAATACCAGAGCATAAAACAACATCGCAATGCTAAATAAAGAAAAATGAAGCTATTATAAGACCCAGATCCCATCACACAATGCAACGCAAGCCGGAGGATACGGTTTTTACCTTATATTAGCTAAAGATGCTTGGTACGTTTAAAACAAATCATTTGATACTATTATAAGTGTATAGTGTCAAAACAATTTCAATCATAAGTATCAATCATAGACAGCATAAGTGTCCCATACCACTATGTCGCCATACAAGGCTCTACAAATAAAACCGAAAGTCACGTATTGGAAATTGGATTCCATCCTGAGTCGAGGCAAAGGGCAAGCTCCTCTCCGATTCGAGACACTCTAGCAAATGTCTCAGGACCACACACAACGAACCCTTGGAACCTCCAAGGCCAGTCCTCTCTTACTTTTGAGGATTGGCAATTCCTGAACACACGTTTCCCGGTCCTATAGGACCTATATAATGGTCTGTACGTCGGCTCACATAGTGCCAGTTATCGACCATATATTCGAGGCGCCTCGCATTCCAACAACCACACAGGTGAAAAGTATATAAATGTCACCCAGTTTCAGCACTGACACCACTACTAGCTAGAAAGAAACGTCGTGCACTCCTTGGGTCCTTATCCCGCTTTTGACTCATACCGAGGTGTGAGGCTCACGAATTAACGGCTTACACAAAGCTGCGCCACACAGGCCGTGCTTTGATTATCAACCACAAGACTTTGCTTTTCAACAGAAGCCTTGATCATTTGCCACTTAGGTATGCCACACTAGCAATTCATGCCATGCGACTGATGTCCATCGATATACAACCCCTGAGCTCGTACGTCTCAAAAAAGGGCGTTAAGCAAGAGAATAAATTCTCCGCTGCCAAACAGATGTATATTTAATAGAGATCAATCAACACAGAATAAAATCCAATGTTCGACACACAGTCCATTTACAGGTTCGTTCTGGGTCTGAACGAAACCGGAGGCACTTTCCTCGCATATCCATCGATCTCCAAGTACGTCTGGACGATCACCAACTGATTCTCTCCTCTTGGGTGTACAGCCCAATCAAGATCATCAATAATCATCCAAACGATGTGAAAACTTCCGGTCTTCAACCACCGTCTTCATCTTCGACATATCATCGAATCGGTTATTTAGAATGGGTATAAACCCGGCCTTTCCGAATAACCCGCGTATATAACAAACACGTGTTACACAAACACAACATACGCCTCATTCCAATTCAGAATACTATTTTATTCAAATTTTCACACTCTTAGGGAAAGGTTCCCATTAATTTTATCAAAGATAAATTCTTCTAAATTTATTCTTTAATCTTCCTTTGGATATCATTTCAAAACATGTTAAGGTTTTCCAAACTAGTTGGGATTAGCGAACCACATCGAAGTAATTATTTATTTTATTTCTTAATCCCAACCTATTCATCCCATGGAGCAAAACTAGTAATACTCCATATCTAACACCACGGTGTTATCGGTAAATATTAGTTACCATTTCACGTTCAGATCTAATCAAAGATTTAACTATCGCTTTGGAGCAAAACTGGTGATACTGCATTCTCGAACACTTTTCAATCTAATTAAAGATTCATTAAAACTCCACTTAGTGTTAATCTTCTCAAAAATCAACATCCTGTCTTTAACTGGGTTAAAGAACCAATATCACCTAAAACACGATTCACGATAAACCAAAAAACCAATTTAAATTCAATTCCAATTAAATACTAATTAATTGGACAATTTTACAAAATCTTAATTAAAAGATATTTTCTTTTCTAAACTGGGTTCAAGAACAGTGTTATTTAAGACACCATTCACGACGAACCCCAAAATCCCATTTGATATTAAGTACAAGGCTCTGAATAGAAAATATACCGGCTTATATTCAATATTAAATTCTGAAACCAACAAATATCGTATTGGAAATAACAATATAAAATATATGTTTCAAATTTCCATAACCATATCTGTATAATCACGAAATCCAATATCGAAATATTCCCAAGATAATTTCGATTCAACTCCATTCCAATTCGTATATTGGAAATTCTGATTATTTTCAAAACCATTTCAAATCTAGTACAAAACTAGTTCATTTCGATAAAAATATATTTTTATCTTTTCAAATGTGGAATTTTTCATCCCAGTTTTTCATAAATCATTCCTTATGATTTTACACAAATTATTACTATTTTTAATAATTTTATCAAGGCCCGTGCAGTCGATTTCCATCAGTGGCCATCGAACTACACTTACAACGACCTTTTCCAAATTTGATTTGGACATCGTTCCAAATCCAACCGTTAGATTTCAAATTTCTAATATTCATTTGTAAGCTCTTCTCGATACGAACCCAATGGTTCCAGTTTCAAGAGAATCCGACAGTCGGATCTCTCGCAATGTCATTTCGAAGTCAATGGTCGAAATTCACGAACTGCCGCAACGCGGCGCGTTCTATTCCGGCCATTTAATATATATATTATATATATATATATATATATATATATATATATATATATATATATATATATCGTCGATTTCAATTCAAAACGTATTTTATAAATCGTTTTAAACTCGTTTTCAAAACAATTTCAACTTCATATTCAATTTCAAATCAAAATTGAATATTTTATATCATTAATATATAAATGATAGTATTTTCAAAACATTATATTTTGAAATCACTTCCTTTTCTATAATTCATTACAAAAACGAATATAATTGATATAAATATCGTTCACGTCAAAATTGCGCATCTCTAATCAACACGGCTTTATATATTTCAATAACTTCG
This sequence comes from Allium sativum, assembly GCA_030737875.1. Lineage (NCBI taxonomy): Eukaryota > Viridiplantae > Streptophyta > Magnoliopsida > Asparagales > Amaryllidaceae > Allium > Allium sativum. Next base: position 257,556,658 of record CM060911.1, on the reverse strand, counting down.
TTATTCTATTCAACAAATGAATATTTATTCTATTCAACACATGAATCTATATTTCTTTCAATACATGAATATTCTCAACACATGAGCATCGTCAACACATGACTATTTTTATTATTTAATATATTTTATAAAATTATGTTAAATATAAAGATTTTATTATTTTAAAATATTTTACTCAACACATGAATATATGTTTTATTCAACACATGAATATTTTCAACACATGAATATATATTTTATTCAACACATGAATATTATATTTTATTCAACACATGAATATTATATTTTATAATGTTCTTTATTTTCCCAATTGGGATGAGGCCCAATCCATTACCATATAATGTTAATTATATGGATTCCATACAACACATGTATATAATAGCAACGATAAATAATCAACCATCATCCAAAGTGCACTACACAACTGCATAAGCATTAAATATAAATAATTAATGCTTACACAGTCTGTCGACCAATCGATCGACATACTATTAAATAATTGGGATTAGTGTATGCCAAATCTCATCCCAATACCCGTGTGGGGTTTCAATCCACAAACACTGAATATTATTTGTGCAGTTGGGCGATGTGTAAAATTTATCGCCCCAACCAAATATCCTTCAAATAGGTGAATATAAACAAACCGTCTGGTTTGTAAATGAATATTTTCTTATTCATATTCACGTTAAAATTATATTTTTAACGATAAATAATCTATTTCAACACATGAATGTTTTATTATCCTTTTCACATCAACATCACAAACAAACTTCACAACACATCAAACAAGCATACAAGTCGTCCATGGTCTGTAGACGATGGGTGTCGAGTGTGCTAAACACCGCCTGCATCCTAGTATATATTTAAACTAGAAAACAGGATAAAAGTGATGAGTTTTCACCGACTAGCTAAACCAAACGCCACGACTCATCTTATGTAGAAATCTTCGTCCTGCTAACCCTTTTGTCAATTTCATTGCCCATAGCCACTACATATATTAAAATCACATTTTTATATTGTTGCTATGTATATAAAAATCACATTTTTATATTGCTACTATATAGATAAAAATTCTATTTTTATATCACTACTAATTCTATTTTTATACCGCTACTATATAGATAAAAATTCTGTTTTTATACCGCTACTATAGATAAAAATTCTATTTTTATACTACTACTATATATTTTTACATCGATAAAAATCAAATCTTTTTTCATTAAAAATCCAACCTTTCTTCGCTAATATCATATTTAAAAATCCGACCTTTCTTATGTGATTAACTGTATAAAAATCCTATCTTTATTATTTCTACTATATAAAAATCACATCTTTCCTAGTTTAAAAATCAAGCCTTCTCTTAAATTTAAAAAAAAAATCAAAACTTTTTATCATATAAAAATCAAAACTTTCTAACTATAAAAATCAAAACTTCTCCCTAACTAAAAATTATTATTTTTACTAACTTTATCATATAAAAATCCTCACTTTATATTTATAAACTGATTTTTAAAAATCTGAAAATCGCCTTTAAATAAAATAAACAACTATAAAAAAGATAAAACAAAAATAATTAAAAATAAAAACTTACATTTGATTTATTCGAAGAGGGGGGGGGCCTGTTGCTTTGCTACAGGTGGGCATTGGGGTGTTGCGCATCAGTTTCAGAGGAGGGGATGGGTGCTGAGGCTTGCAGGCGGCAGAGCGGTCTGGTGGAGCTTAGGTAGGGGCGGCGCAGGTCCGGTGGAGGTGGTTAGGGCGGTGGCGGCTCCGTTTAGGGTGGGGTCGCGGGTTGGGATCTTGTTGGTGGGAGGAGTAGAGAGTAGAGAAGGGAAGGAGAGGGAGGCACCGTCGATCACCACGGAGGGGGAAGCGTCGCCGTCGCTGGCGGCGCGGCTAGGGCACAAGCGCCCTTTTCTTTTGTTTTATTTTAAAAACTGAAATCGATGGTTTGACTGAAGGGAAAAGAGAGGGCCAGGGATTAGGGATGGCAATGGGACGGGTCTAGGGTCCAAACCCGCTTGACCCGCCCCTGTTTTGACCCTTTTGGACCCGCCCCATAGGGTCTTCGGGGCGGGTAGACCCGCGACCCGCTTTTGGAGGTCCGGGTCTAGGGTCGGGTCTGGCTAACCCGCCCCAACCCGACCCGCATGATCGAAGCATCATTCAAACACTTCATAACTATAACTATTACTTGTTAATCTTCTTAGATTTACATGGTTATAACTTGAATATTATATTCTTTCAATTGACAAACTATAAAATTTTCATTGTATTAAGTTGCATCAATGATAATCATGCAATAACAAATGCATACATTTTGAACTATTATCTTACAACTCATTTTATAATATTCTCTTGTCATTGTGAACACATTATAATATGCATATAACTTATCATTTAGTGATAAAAAAATATAAATATATAAATTTGTGTACACTAGAACATAATATCACCGGGTCGCGGGGCGGGTCGGGTCTACCCTGACCCGTACGGGTTTCGGGTACGGGGCGAAATTCCAGACCCGCACCGGGTCTACGGGGCGGGTCTGGGGCGGGGTTTAAAAAGTCCGGGTCGGGTCTGGGGCACGAGAATTGTAATGACCCGGGATTTCGACCAACTAATTTTAAATATTTAGAATGGATTTAAATATTTAGTTGATAATATAAAAGAATTTTTATATTTCATTTATCGTTTAAATAATCGATATACGATTTATTTCGATTATACCAAATAATTGTAATACGAGAAATAATTCAATTCAAAGTTTAAAACTAAATTAAAAACAATTCAGATAATCAGTGTCAGTTCTGTTCGAAATATAAGGGCGATAATATTAATTTATTATCGAAGAATAATTATTTTGAATTTAAATTCATATCGATTTAAAATAAATAAAACCAAAACAAAACAAAATGGTGTCTCCTTTATTTTCACAAGTTAAAACAAAACGTTGGCTTCCTCATTACCACAAACAAGAAGTAAACCTGTGCTTTCCTTTATCACCACAAAAGAACAAAACCCGTGCCTGGTTTAGATTCCACAAACAAAACCATCGTGTGCTTCCCTTTCATCCACAAACAAAACAAGACCCGTGGCCTTTCTTCCTCCATTGCTCCTCTATATTTAATCGCGACCCCTCCTCTGTCTTCTTTTCCCATTTCGTTCTTCTGATATTAACCCAAAAGCATGGGAAAACAAACAACAAAAATGGTCGTTCTCCTTTTAATAAAATCGAATGCCAGAAGCCAAATCGAAAAGGGAAAACCAAATCAAATCGACTTCGGCTCTTTTGAAATCGAATTTCTTGAGCTTGCAACAGTACAAGCGTCCAGGGTTTATCACGAGGTTGAGTTGAATTGGAGGTAGTGGGTCAACGCGAATTGGGGTTCGCGACAACATTTAAGAGTTCAGAAGTGCTCAGCGCGTCAAGGCGCGAGCATGAAGGAGGCAGTCACTGATTAGCTCCGGTGGTGGAGACGAGTTGCGGCAGTAGAGTGAGAGATGATGGCAGAGTGGAGTAATTGATTTCAGGGGGTCGCGATGTCTGTATTGGTGACGAGTTGAGCATTGGCAGTTGGAGAGGGATCGACTGGAACTGGGTACAGGGGCAAGCGGACAACGGCGACGATCAGTCAGAGTTCGGAGCCATGGCAGTTTTGAGGTACAGTAGCAATGGTAGATGCCGAGAACGTGTTCGATGAAATGCCGAAGAAAGAATTTAGCAGGATTAAGGTATTTTTCTTTTTAGATTTAGTTTTTATTTATTTGGAAAAATAAATAAGGCAGTTAGAAATTTATTTTGAGGGATTAGTTATATAAAGAGCAAATAAATTTATATAATTAGTTATAGAAAATGAATTAGTTAGTTTGTGTTTCTTTTATTTTAACTATATTAGTTTGATTCAGATTTCAAACTCAAAATAAATAAAAGAAGTTGGATATTTAATTAAAAACGATTTGATGATTTAATTAAATGAGAAAAGGGATATATATAAGACATTTATTTATTCGTTAAATTGAAATGTTAATCGTTAAATAAATATTCGTAGGAGCACGATAAAACTCATTCGAGGCGATTCGAAGCCGTAAGATTTGAATTTCCACAAGATATTCAGCAAAGGAAATCATCGGTGAGTAAATCTCACTCACCTTTTAATTAAAATTATTTCTAGTTGTTAAAAATAATTGTCTGTGCTTGTTTGAATATTGTTTGGTTGATTTAAATATATTAGTTATTTAGGACTATTATATATATATTGGGTTGATTGATTGGGTTGGATTCCCGCAGTTTCATTAGCGGATGCCCGCGGTACCATAGCGGATGATTACCCTATAAGCCCCACGCTATGATTAGTGGATGACCTTCTATACCGCGATATCCTGCCTCGAAGCAGGATGGGTATTACTATGTTGACTAACGTCTGTGGATGCAGGAAAACAGGTTGGAGGAATCCAACTGGATTCCTCAAAATATATTATCTGTTGTTGTTTGTTTGATTTCATATATATTCATATATGATGTGTTAAAAATCAAATGATTGAAAATTGGTTGATTTGATTGTTTAAATATCACTGGGGCTTGGGATATTGATTTATAAAAATATCAAAAAGGGTATTTTAAATTTAAAAGGGGAATTCTATTTTTATAAATAGAATTTGAATTTTAAATGAAGTATAGAAACATTAACTTGTTTTGAATATACATATAAACAAGTAATTGAATTTATAAACTTTGTTTATAAATGAAAGGATGGGTTTTGAATCGAATTTATAAACGTTGTTTATAAATGGAAAGGTGGGATTTGAATTGAAGTTATAAACGTTGGTTATAAATAATGCCGAGAATTCAAATGCACTTTAAACTATAGATTTGAATATAGAAATTCAAATGCACTTTAAACTATAGATTTGAATATAGAAATTCAAATGCACTTTAAACTATAGATTTGAATATAGAAATTCAAATGCACTTTAAACTATAGATTTGAATATAGAAATTCAAATGCACTTTAAACTATAGATTTGAATATAGAAATTCAAATGCACTTTAAACTATAGATTTGAATATAGAAATTCAAATGCACTTTAAACTATAGATTTGAATATAGAAATTCAAATGCACTTTAAACTATAGATTTGAATATAGAAATTCAAATGCACTTTAAACTATAGATTTGAATATAGAAATTCAAATGCACTTTAAACTATAGATTTGAATATAGAAATTCAAATGCACTTTAAACTATAGATTTGAATATAGAAATTCAAATGCACTTTAAACTATAGATTTGAATATAGAAATTCAAATGCACTTTAAACTATAGATTTGAATATAGAAATTCAAATGCACTTTAAACTATAGATTTGAATATAGAAATTCAAATGCACTTTAAACTATAGATTTGAATATAGAAATTCAAATGCACTTTAAACTATAGATTTGAATATAGAAATTCAAATGCACTTTAAACTATAGATTTGAATATAGAAATTCAAATGGACTTTAAACTATAGATTTGAATATAGAAATTCAAACGGACTTTAAACTATGGAATTTGAATAATAGAAGCGAATTGGAGTTTGAATATAGAATTCAAATATTAAAAGAGAAATGGACTAAAGAGATAATTAACAAATTGAGTTAAAACGATTGGTATAGTTAAAATAGATTGGACAGGTATAGACATACAGGAGACAGGTATGGAATAAAGTATAGAAGTGAAATATATAGAATGCCCGATAAAAAGGTACGTATTTAATTTCCATATGAGATTTTATGCGCCGTATCGGCAAGCCGCTTGGCTTTTTCTTTTTCTTTTTGAGATAAGAAGGACCGGGAAAGCTATTTGAAATTTCCCGATGCTCCCGGTACAAAGGAGGTTATGGCGAATTTTTCCGGGAATTTAAGGAGATAGAATATTTTTATGATAATTTGATAGTTAGAAATTAACATATCAAAATATATAGAAGTCGATAAGAAAACGAACGTAGAAATAGAATAGTATAATAAAAAGGGAAGGCTAGGAATAAAATCTAGTAGGAATAGAAAGAGAAGAGTACGTGTTTAAAAGTGAATCAGTAGTCGTATGGTATTGATTTTTCGAGTAAGTAGTCTTGTCTGTTTTGACGTTAAATGTTATTCAGTCAAGGTCTGAGAGGTAATTATACCCCAACTTGGTTGATTTCATGATATACCGATAAGTAGCAAGATTCAGGCTCGAAGATCAATGTGGAATAAGAATTAGTTAAATACTGTATTTGAGTTGTCGTAACGATGTTTTACACAACATCTGTTTTAACCCAAATATGTGCAAAGCTTGGAAATAGAATAATGAATATTTCCTAGTATAGAAAATAAAGGAAGGCGATATATGGAAATGTTTTCCAAATAACGTATAAGGCCAATATGGTTATTGAAAATATTTGGTTGACAAATATTGATAAGAAATAGGAAAGAGATTTAATTAATGGAATATTAATTAAAGGTTCAATGATTGTTGGATGTTTGGATGAACACTTGTTTTATTCGATAGTTAAATCATCGACTATCGAAACACTTGTTTTTATTCGATAGTTAAATCACAGACTATCGAAGTTTTGACCATCGTTGTCAATATGGAGAGACCGGTTGGATTATTATCCGAAGAACCACTCCATATCGACAGTAGCGTGCGAATCAGATTATATAAAGATAATCGAAGACGGAGTAGAGTGCAAGGACTTTTTCTATTTATAGAAATAGTACCTTCGGTTCATCCTGTTCCTGGGTGACTTGTATGGATGAATGTCTGACAGAGTATTTCCAGAAATGTCACGTACATTGATTTCTTCAACCGTACCAAGAGTGGAAGCGGAGAAGGAAACTTCTTTTAGCTAACACGTAATGTACTGTTGAGGACGTCAATCGGTGATTTGATGGATTTGACGATGTGACATTCGAAGTGAATATGGCGTGATGATAAAGCGTAGCTTCTAGCCTCATCAACCGGTAAATGACAGAAATCGGGCAGGCAACATGGCTATGTAGGTCGCACCTATTAGGGTGTATAATCACCTGATCTAGAGTTTCATTTACTTCTAAAAATCTATTGTCGATGCTGTCCCATTCGGGAAACGGTTGCTGATCCCAATCGTTGGTGATATACATTCGATACACTCAAGCGAAATGAGTGGTCGGTCATGTGTGGCTGAGTTGCAAGATGTTCTTGTTGAACTCGGTGTATTCTCCTCTAGAGATATACCAGCGGAAGGTGATTCCATACCTTGTCATAGTTGGAAAACCAAATACCCAATACGTGCTTGCGGTTTTGATTGTATATATACGTGGAACGTGAGATGCAAACGTTCCACTAGATTGTTATTTACTTGATTTAGACATTATTATAATATCAAAAGAGTTTTGATATAAAGACAAATCAAGTGTTTGGATTCTCATAAGGGAAAAACCCGTTCCGTGTTATACGGCGTGGTCTTATGAGATATCATTTAGTTTTCTGAAACTGTTTTTAAACTGTTTACTCATACCAGTCCCATGACTGACCCGGAGTTTACTTTGTTGTTTTCCCTAAACTCTTGGGTGCCTAAATTTGTACGGGCAGTCAAGTAGTCGGAAATTTACAGATATACTGGAAGAGCTTGGAGCAGGAGACTTCAGGATCATATAGCTATAGTTATTTCTGCTGTGTTGTAAGTGATGTACTTTGATATTGATGTATATTCAAGTACATATGTATATTTCAAGTTATGTTATATATATTATATGTTATTCGTTCCGCTGTGAGATTCGTGTTACTCTGATGTTGTGTTCTTCTTCTTCTTCTTCTTCTATTCTAAGTTTCTATCTTATCTATCCTCACCCTCTAACTTCTTTCTATTAATGGTTCGTATTTTCGTGATATTTGGGTTGGACGTATGATGTATATAGTCAACTCTGATGTTACGGATTTGCGGGTCACTACAGTTGGTATCAGAGCTTAGGTTTAGCGAATACCTAGGCTGTGTGGAAATGTGCTCATTAGAGATAGGATCAGTAGTATCCTAGAATGAGTTGAGCGTATATATATACGAGAGAGCGTATTTGTTATTTGATATAAAAACTATTTTATATTGTGTTGACTAGTCTGTTGAGTGGATTATAAATTTTGGTCGAATCGTGGGACGCCACGATGTCGATAGGAGTTTATAAACATTTGAACAGAAGATTGAACACGATATTGTTTTTAAATAGTTAAGTTGATTGTTAGGATTATAATCAATTAGATTATAAAAATGAAATAGTTATATATAACCAATGGAATTTGTATATGAAATCAAATATACAAATGGGATAAATTGAAATTGAATTCCAACCAGAATTTAGAATTTAAAATCCTGGGAGTTTGGAAAATATTTTTCTAAAGGGATCTTTGAAAGAAATAAAGCACTGAACTCATTCAGTAGCTGGGAAATAATTCTGATGATGGTCGCAACATCACCAGTGTTCATTTTCGAGTTTCTAAGTGACGAATTGCTGCCTTAGAAAAGTTTTTGATGGAAATTTGTTTGAAAGAAACAAGCTGTTTGAAAATTCAAATGTTTTGAATTTGAGATAGATATAAATATATGTATATATTTATATAACTTCAAAAGGAATTTTGAACTGGGAATTGGAATATAGATTTCAAATAGAAGTAAAATAAAGGAATTTGAATATATATATATAATTCAAATAGAAGTGAAATAGAATTTGAATTCAAAGGAATTCAAATGAGTTTGAATAAAGAAAATTCAAATAGAAATTGTATAAGAAAAATTGAAATGGAATTTGAATTCAAAAGGAATTCAAAGGAATTCAAATAGAAATATATGGCTTTGTTGTTGTTGTTGAATTTGAATTCAAAGGAATTCAAATGGATTTGAATAAAGAAAAGTCAAATAGAGATTTGAATATTAGAATTCAAATGGAATTTGGTTAAATAGAATTTCAAAGAGAATATAAAGTGGAGGTTGAATATTAGAATTCAAAGAAATTATAAAGTTTGATATAGAATTTAAATTGAATAAGGGATTTGAAATGGATTTTGAATAAAGGATTTCAAATAGGAATTGAAAATAAGAAATTCAAATAGAATTTGAATATAAGAAATTCAAATAGAAATTGAATAGAAGGAAATTCAAATATAGAGTTTGAATTAAGAAATTCAAATGGAATTTGAATATTTTAGATGTAGAGGACTTAAATATTTGAAGAGAAATAGATCGGGAATATTATGTTGGAATGGATTGGATATATATTAAAAATATATCAGAATGGAGTTAAATTTAGTATAAGCAAAGTTAAAACGTTTATATTTATAATTATAATTAAAACGAGCTCGCCATAGCGCGGCAGTTCGTAAATTGGCGACTCGAACTTCAATCGAGTATACGGGACTCAAATTAAGTCGGAATTCTTTAAAACAAGAATCGTCGGGACCGGTTGAACAATAGTTTTTTAATGAAAGAGAAAAATCTGGATTTCGTCGTATAGATTTTGAGTTATGTCAAAATCAAATTTTTAGAAAAGCAGCGCCAGAACCATTATATAACCATAACGGTTTAATTGAATAAACAAAAGGATTTTTAGGAAATAAAATCCAAAATGGCATTAGAAAATCCAGACTGAAGATATAATATAAATATGAACTCCAGTGAAGTAGGTAAAATGATTTTTAAGACAAAAATCATATTCTAAATGGTTAAATAGAATTAACTAAATTGGAAAATAATTAGTTAAAAGAAATTGGAATCGAAACTGGGTTTTTGGATAAGTGAAAGAGATTGAGAATTTATATTCGAAATCGAATATATAACTCGAGTTGAAAATATAATTAGATTAGTCTATAATTGAGTTGACATATATTTGAACAAGTTATATTCAAATAAAAAGGGTGAAATAGGCAAAACGGTTAATTAGCAACTAGTTAACGGGAATTTGAATGGTTGAAATTAAATTTAACTTAAGTAAGTTAAATGGATCGAAACGAATAAATTGAGAAAAATCATGTGAATGAAATATGAATTGGGTTTGAATAAAGGAAAAACCAAAAGAGTTAAAAAGGAAATATATTTGTAACACAAATACAAAGGAAGTTATGTGCAAACAAATAGAAGGAGAAATATTTGTAAAAACATTTACAAATAGAATTTAGAACAGGATATTTGTAAAAACATTTACAAATAGAGTAAATGGAAATATTTATTTATAGAAAATAAATAGAATGTTATAAGTGAGATATTTATTTGTTAAATAAATAGAATTAAATCAAATGAATATTAGAAGATGAATAGAAAGTGGAAATCTGTTTTTAACAGATAAATAGAAAAGATAAATTTATGAATAACAGTTTATAAATTAAATATTTATCATTCGATAAATGGAATATATAAGTCTGAACTTATATAGAGGAGAGATATTGGTTTTTAACACCGATAGTTTTAAATAGAAGGGGTACACAACACTTGTATAAGTGAAGTAACGTTATTAAAGAGAACATTTATAAAGTGAAGAACCATTACTAAAAGTAAATCTTTATAAATGAATAAACGTTATCCAATAGGAGTTATTCGAATAGGAGAAGTCGACTGGAGTTAGAATAAATCGATTAGAGTAAGAATTAACCAGTTAGAGTTAATCAGTTAGGGTTAATCTGTAGAGTTAATTGAATATTAGTTATTCAATTAGAATTTATCGAATATTTGTTATTCAATCTAAGAGTTAACCAGATAAAAGTTAATTGAACATAATTAATCGAATTAGAATTTAATTGAATGATAGTTATTCAATTAAAGTTGATCGAATATAGCTTATTCGGAAGGAGTTATCGATTATTTGTTAATCGAAGGAGTTATCGATTATTAGTAAATCAAAGGAGTTATCGATTATTTGTTAATCGAAAAGAGTTATCGATTAGTTTAATCGAAGTGAGTTATAGAATATTGGTTATTCGAAGGAGTTATCGAATTTAGTTATTCGATGGAGTTGATCGAAAAGATTTAAATCCAATAGAGTTAATTGATAAGAGTAAATCGAATATAGTTTATTCGAAGAAAGGTTTTCGAATCTAGTTATTCGAAAGAGAGATTATCGAATATAGTTAGTCGAAGGAAGGAGTTATCGAATAGGGATTTATTCGAAAGAAAGTTACGTAATGAAGTTTGAAATGTTGAGTATCAACATAAATAAGTTTTGAAAAGATAAATGGGTTTGTAGCACTTTTCTCTACTTTAGCAATTTCGAGGACGAAATTATTTTAAGTGGGGAAGATTGTAATGACCCGGGATTTCGACCAACTAATTTTAAATATTTAGAATGGATTTAAATATTTAGTTGATAATATAAAAGAATTTTTATATTTCATTTATCGTTTAAATAATCGATATACGATTTATTTCGATTATACCAAATAATTGTAATACGAGAAATAATTCAATTCAAAGTTTAAAACTAAATTAAAAACAATTCAGATAATCAGTGTCAGTTCTGTTCGAAATATAAGGGCGATAATATTAATTTATTATCGAAGAATAATTATTTTGAATTTAAATTCATATCGATTTAAAATAAATAAAACCAAAACAAAACAAAATGGTGTCTCCTTTATTTTCACAAGTTAAAACAAAACGTTGGCTTCCTCATTACCACAAACAAGAAGTAAACCTGTGCTTTCCTTTATCACCACAAAAGAACAAAACCCGTGCCTGGTTTAGATTCCACAAACAAAACCATCGTGTGCTTCCCTTTCATCCACAAACAAAACAAGACCCGTGGCCTTTCTTCCTCCATTTGCTCCTCTATATTTAATCGCGACCCCTCCTCTGTCTTCTTTTCCCATTTCGTTCTTCTGATATTAACCCAAAAGCATGGGAAAACAAACAACAAAAATGGTCGTTCTCCTTTTAATAAAATCGAATGCCAGAAGCCAAATCGAAAAGGGAAAACCAAATCAAATCAACTTCGGCTCTTTTGAAATCGAATTTCTTGAGCTTGCAACAGTACAAGCGTCCAGGGTTTATCACGAGGTTGAGTTGAATTGGAGGTAGTGGGTCAACGCGAATTGGGGTTCGCGACAACATTTAAGAGTTCAGAAGTGCTCAGCGCGTCAAGGCGCGAGCATGAAGGAGGCAGTCACTGATTAGCTCCGGTGGTGGAGACGAGTTGCGGCAGTAGAGTGAGAGATGATGGCAGAGTGGAGTAATTGATTTCAGGGGGTCGCGATGTCTGTATTGGTGACGAGTTGAGCATTGGCAGTTGGAGAGGGATCGACTGGAACTGGGTACAGGGGCAAGCGGACAACGGCGACGATCAGTCAGAGTTCGGAGCCATGGCAGTTTTGAGGTACAGTAGCAATGGTAGATGCCGAGAACGTGTTCGATGAAATGCCGAAGAAAGAATTTAGCAGGATTAAGGTATTTTTCTTTTTAGATTTAGTTTTTATTTATTTGGAAAAATAAATAAGGCAGTTAGAAATTTATTTTGAGGGATTAGTTATATAAAGAGCAAATAAATTTATATAATTAGTTATAGAAAATGAATTAGTTAGTTTGTGTTTCTTTTATTTTAACTATATTAGTTTGATTCAGATTTCAAACTCAAAATAAATAAAAGAAGTTGGATATTTAATTAAAAACGATTTGATGATTTAATTAAATGAGAAAAGGGATATATATAAGACATTTATTTATTCGTTAAATTGAAATGTTAATCGTTAAATAAATATTCGTAGGAGCACGATAAAACTCATTCGAGGCGATTCGAAGCCGTAAGATTTGAATTTCCACAAGATATTCAGCAAAGGAAATCATCGGTGAGTAAATCTCACTCACCTTTTAATTAAAATTATTTCTAGTTGTTAAAAATAATTGTCTGTGCTTGTTTGAATATTGTTTGGTTGATTTAAATATATTAGTTATTTAGGACTATTATATATATATTGGGTTGATTGATTGGGTTGGATTCCCGCAGTTTCATTAGCGGATGCCCGCGGTACCATAGCGGATGATTACCCTATACGCCCCACGCTATGATTAGTGGATGACCTTCTATACCGCGATATCCTGCCTCGAAGCAGGATGGGTATTACTATGTTGACTAACGTCTGTGGATGCAGGAAAACAGGTTGGAGGAATCCAACTGGATTCCTCAAAATATATTATCTGTTGTTGTTTGTTTGATTTCATATATATTCATATATGATGTGTTAAAAATCAAATGATTGAAAATTGGTTGATTTGATTGTTTAAATATCACTGGGGCTTGGGATATTGATTTATAAAAATATCAAAAAGGGTATTTTAAATTTAAAAGGGGAATTCTATTTTTATAAATAGAATTTGAATTTTAAATGAAGTATAGAAACATTAACTTGTTTTGAATATACATATAAACAAGTAATTGAATTTATAAACTTTGTTTATAAATGAAAGGATGGGTTTTGAATCGAATTTATAAACGTTGTTTATAAATGGAAAGGTGGGATTTGAATTGAAGTTATAAACGTTGGTTATTGTAACATCCCAGAATTTTACTAAGATTTATTTGGATTTTTATTTATATATTTTGATTTTCTGAATATAAAGTGATTTTTATTAAGTTCAAATATGAATTTTTAACTTTGTATAAGTATGTTGTTATGATTTTTTTTATAAGAAAACTTATTTTGAAAATTTAATTTATAAGATTTCATAATTAAGAAATAATATTTTCTAATTTTGATAATATTGATTTGTAAAGAAATATGAATTTGGTAAAGGTTAATTTATTTTACAAGAATGATTATTATTTTTATGTTGGTAAATTATAATTGTATTTATAAAATTTTATAAGAATTGATAAGTATTTGTTTTTAAACCATTTATTAGTATAAATTTAGATAAATTACATATGTTATATTTGATAAATTTTATAGATAAATATTTTTAAAATATTAATAAGTTATATTTAAACATTTTTGATAAACTTTAAGAAAGATGGTAGTTACACTTATAAGCATTTAACATTTGGCTACATTTATAAGTGTTATAATTTATGTCACTAAAAAATAAATAATAAAAAAATAAAATAAATATATAAATAAATTAAAATGAGGTGTCCCCTTACATGTCATGATGCATGTTGTAGTTCATGCTTTGATGCCAAGTAGCCATACATGTGTAATTTTGCATGTAATTAGCATCATGAAGAGAGACATGTGTCCATATAGCAATTGACCATTTTACCCTTGTAATTCCCTATATAAGGAGGACCTAAGCACCATCTTCATACACACTTCAGCCATGAACAAACTTATATGCAGTAGCTTCCTCAATTTCATGTTTGCAAGTTTCCTGTACATAGAAAATGTACATTTTTCTTCATTCAAAAATCAATATCTCCCAATCCGTTCAGTTTTAGCCAAAATGATATGCACGAATGTTGTTCGGATCATCGTTTCCGATTTAGAAAAAAAAAACGGATCGAGTTTTCGTTGAGCGTGGAGAGAGTTATTAATCAAAAACAGAAAATGTGAAGAATGGGTTCAAAATCTTTGAAAAATAAAATCTCCCAATCCGCTTCAAATCGCTCGACGCCATCAGCGCCGTTGCGATCAGCAGAGAGCATAGTATTTTTCATGCGAAATTGAGGCGATTCCATTTCGATGATTGAAATTGTTCAAAATTAGGGTTACGGATCATTGGAGGTGGAAGCAACAATAAGTGAATCGGAGTGTGGCATTTGAATGAGGATGGAGTAGACTTCGTTTTGGCAAAGATTGGCGGATTTCGGTATTGGGATGAGGGGTGCGACATATGGTGCTTCACGCATTTTTTTGCTCCAGGTCTCGGCGTCTAGGGGAGTTCGGATTTTTATGCATGAGACCGGAGTCGAGGTGAAGTAGTGCAGAAGGAAGAGGAGAAGAAAAGGGACTTGTCGGTGGTCTTAGATTTGAGTTTAGTGGAGTGTCGAGGCGTGCACATGCACGGTGGATCGCAGAAAATGGTTACAGAAGGAGGAAAAGAAGAGGAGCGTGAAGGAGGAAGAAGAAAGAGGGATGGGCCGCGGTTTGAACGTGAGGAGTAAATGGGCTTTGGGCCTTCTCTACTTGGGTATGTTTATTTTCGTTTTATTTAAGTTTAGATTTGTTCAAACTTTAAACCACCCTAATTCACTCATTTTAAATCGGATTTGCTCGCCGTCAGAGGCGTTAGAACCGTATCTGAAAATAGAACCCAACGATATATAGTTTTGATAATTTTGGCTAAGTACGAATTTATATAAAATGGAATATCCTTATAAAAAGAAAAGGGAAAGGAAAAAAAAAATAAGAAGAAGAAAAAAAATGAATGAACATTTATATTAATTTAATTTTGATATAAAATCAGCAGAAGATTACTAGCTGCTGATGAGAACGAATTGGAAACTGTACGAGGAGCGGTGGCAATGTTCATTCGCATGTTCGTCCTGGTAGTGAAGTTGTATGGAGCCTTTTCGGTGAGAACTTCTAATTTAAATTTATTTATTTAAATTAGTTAATTATAATTAGCTGAGTTAATTATAAGCTGTTGATAATGATTGTGTGATGGATGTTATTATGTGAATGGGTGTGCATGTAGTTAGATAATACACTGAACACTGAAAAGCGTTATCGACAGTAACGCTTGTGCACAACTGAATTGGTTGTTGTTGATGATAACGATAATTCATTATCATCGTATATATATATGGTTGAATTTATTCTGTTGTATGATGCACACACAATACCATGATTATGGGATTATACAGGTGATCGATTTTGTTTCCCTTCCATATAAACGAAGTTGATTTTCTAATATTAAATATTATCATGTTCAATTTATTTCAGAAATGAGATTTTTGAAAATTTGATTATGGCTTTATATGTTTTGAAAACATAATATGATAATATATATATATATATAGACACCAGAACGTTTTAGGATGACAGAGAGGATGGTGTCTAGGCTTGGGTTTGGAAATCCAGTTTCCTGCTCTCCCTGGCTATCCCTAACTGGTCCGACAACGGGATGGTAAATTTGAAATCAAATTTGAAATATATGTTGAAACTGTTCAAATGATTTGGGAATATAAGTTTAAATGATTTATATTTAAATCATTATATGGGTTGAATAGAACGCACTATGATGCGACAATTCGTAAATATCGATCTCAAGTTTAACATGATTATTTGAAAATTTATTCATCTTGAAATAAGAAACCGTTGAATTACAAATGATAACAGTTTGGAATAATAAAGGGAATTTCAAAATTTCAACGGCTGATTTCAAGCATAACAAATTTGGAAAGATCGATATGTTTGCAGTCAGCAATCATAACACGAGTTATCAAAATTTGAGAAATTTATGACAATTCCTATTTATAAATTTCAAAGGCGAATAGAAATTTGAATATTTGGATTTCGTATAAATTTTCAAATCTAATTGATTTAAATGGATATTTTAACAGCAGTACCTTTGGGTAACATTTCCAAATGTTGTTTTGGCTTTGAAATTTATAAGCGTGAACTATTGTTTGGTTACAAAAATGATTTCGAAAATTATTAAAGTATTGGAATATTTATATGGAAAAAAAATGAGTTTTCCAAATTTTAAATTTGGATCTGGTTGGAAATAAATTTTCGGATATTTGATATTAGTTCGGTAGATGAAAACTCTTATTATCTGAGGAATTTAAAAGGGTAAATTACCGTTATTCCGCTTATAATATGAGTTGGATATGGAAATTTATATTGAATATAAGTTGACGATATTTCTATCCAGATCGAATGTCGAAGAATTGAATAAATCTTTTAATTAAGATATGGGTTTTCCACCTGATTGAAATAAGTTAGATAGGAATAATCTTCGATATTTGGTATAAAATTTCATGGTGTAAATGAATACTATCTGGGGAATTTGGAAGATATTATTATATCGTTATTCCACTTGTAGTATTCGTTGATTATGAGAATTTATATCGAATATAAGTGGATAAAATTTCTGTTTAATTTATGATTCAATGACGATTGATTTGGGTTCTGTCGCGAATCGTATCTTCAATAATACCATTCTTGAAACCCAATAAGATTGAGTTGTGGAAATTCGTATCGTAATTGGAATTTTGTCAAAATCTTCGATCCGAGGGAATTAAAAGTAAGAAATTTAAGCGAAGGTATACTCTTTGATTTCAAAGGAGAATTTAAGATGATAACGAGATGTACAAAATTATAGAAATTCAAATCTTTAGTTGTAAATGAATTGATAACTATGTGGAAGGAGATTTGAATTGAAAAGCCTGTGTGAACCATAGCTACTGTTTAAAGTACGCTTATTACTTGGAAAGACCGGGATCGAGCATATGTTCGAAAACCATTCCAAGTAATAATACGACGTTATGAAGCAATTCAGGAATTGGTAAACGACGAATGAAGACCGGGAATATTTGAATTTGTTTAGATTGATTGTTGATTGATGTCTCGGTTAGGTAGGCCACCGACACAAGGTATGAGTTACATGAGACCTGAACATATTTAAGTATTTTCGGGTTGTTCCGTTCAGACCCAGAACGGTCTTGTATGGATGGTGTGTCTGACATTGAAATTGACTGCATAGCACTGATTTCCGTTAATGAATATCGGATTTGTGGCAATAATATTATCCTCGTCTCTAAGTCATATGAACTTAGAGGGTATGCATTGATTGAAATCAGTGATATGTCGTGAATTGTCAATGTGGCATACCCAAGTTATGAGACGAGCTAGTGATGATCAAAGAATGGCTTATCGAAGCATCGCTTTGCGTATAACGTGACATCGACAAACCTCACACCCCGGATTGATGAGAAACTGGCGGTTAGGTTTTATACTTATATATGAATTGATGATGAAGCTGTGCAGCAGTGGGAAACCACTTATGAACTTGGGGAAGTTGGGTATGTTCGGGGGGCCGTGTCTGGTCGAAAACCGTTGATCTGCCCTGACGATGTGTATTCGGTGTCCGCGTATGGTCGAAAAAGCCGTTGAGGCACTTCGTTTTGTATCCCTGATTGATCTTTCGTGCCAGGAATCATCAAGTTGGAAATCCAAATTTCTTATGCGAGCCATACGATTTTGATTGTATATATATATATGGCAACATATATTATGGGGTATATGCTGTCTAGGATTAATACTTTATTTGCGAAATTGTTTTCCACACTATATGATAATATTTAAAGAGGATTTTCACGTATGAAAGCATGTTTGGTTATCATAAGATAAAACTCGCCCATCTGGTGTGCGCTTGCATTGTGTGATGTGGGACGAGCTTATGATAGCTTCATTTTCAAAAGACATTGCGCATTTATATGCACGGGTATCACCTGGAGTAAATCCGTTCCGCGTTAGCGGCGTGATCCGGTGAAGTTCCCAACTTTAAGAATGAACCTAACTGTTTTTGAGTTCTCACACCAGTCCCACGACTGACCTGGAGTTTATTGTTCCCTCACCTAAACTCTGGGTGCCCATGATTTTCGCACGGGCAGCCAGTAGTTTAGTTTTGCAGTTATAGATCGTTGGAGCAGGATTTGGAGCGCTTCTAGAGTTGGAGTCCCCGATAGAGTTGAAGCTTCCGTTGTGTATTGATCTTCCGCTGAGAGTAAAGTTATTTTCTTTCTTCCGCTGTATACGTTTATGTTGTAACTCTGATATTCATGTAACTCTGATGTAATATTGGTTTATTCAATGAAAAGTTCTGTTATTTTTGTTCAATGTATGTATGTACCCATAACAATTCGTCTTTCTGAACGGTTTAAGTTGGTTTAATTACCGGCAAGAACCGGGCAAAAAGTCGGGTCGTTACAGTTGGTATCAGAGCTTTGGTTATACAAAGCTACAGGGTACGTACATATTTGGACAAAAGAATAGAACTCCTCAGAGTTACATTATCTCATTAGAGATAGGGTTAGAAATACCCTAGAATGAGATTTTGGAATATTATGATGAGAGAGCATTTTTTTTTTTGAAACCTATATAAGGCATTTTTGAACAAGTAAATCATTTTGAAAACGATTATCTTTTTTTGAAATATATTTTGAAATATAATTTGAAATAAGGATTTCGAGTGTTTTATTCGACGTCACAATTGGACTATCGAGTATGTAGGGATTTTGAATATACGTCTGATCAACGTATATGTGAAGCCCAACATATACTAGATAGATATAGAGTCACACTCTAGTCGCCCGGGGATGATCTGATGATGATTGCAACATCATCAGTACTCATTTTCGAGTTTCGAAAGTGGGATGACTATATAACTCCATTTAAGACGTCGAGGGATACTTGAACTGTTTCGATATACTGAAACTATTAAGAGGGAATTTAATATGTTATAAGTACAAATCAAACTATTTTAATAATCAGAAGGATTTTGAGGCAAATCCACTTAAAGATTAGGAAGCGAATGTTGGGAAATAAGATAATACATTAAGAAATTATGTCAAAAATAGCACCTATACTTCAAGTCATAACAAATGTTAGAATATGATCTAATAAGTTGTAATCAGAAAAAGATATTATATTTCTCAAAGAATGTTAATATGTTAATGTAAGCAATAGATTTGGATAAATCCTTAACCTGAATTGTAAATAAGAATATCCAAGAATATCTTAGCTATCAGAACCCCTCAAGGAATCTGAAGATGCTTTAGACTTAAGTTAAGAATTTGTTAAAGAGATGATTTTGACTTAAGTTAGAAATGAGTTTAAAGGGTTAATTCAAATCGTAACAAATCTCGAAATAGGAAAAATTTGGGTCTTTGAAATATTAAATGTGAAGAAGTGAGTTCTGAATATGTTAAGATTAATATTTGAAAACAACCCTAGCTTGAACATAATCGGAGTGCGCAAGAGGAAGCGTGGTGGTATTTTTATAAAACTGTTTTAAGAGATTTTCCGGTTAGTTGAGTAAGAAATTTTTCTAGACAAGATTTGGTATTTAAATAAGAATGAAAAAGAGAGATATACATTTTGAATTTTAAAATGGATTTAGAAAAGTGTTATTCGATTAGGTGAAAATGATAATTAAAACATGAATATCAGATGAGTATAAATTTAACTTATAAATGAGTTAATATGAGATTAGAAACGATTGGAATTTTTGAAATAGAATGAGTGTTTCGGAAGTACAATTCTATCCCTTTCCTTGTCGCTGGGTTTTGCTCGGCCCATTGTCACCTTTGAGTGTTACCCGAATTATCGTGCTTAGAATTTTAGCTGTTCAACTTTATTTCTGAATTCTTCCTTTTGCCCTGCTTTGATAAAGCCCCAGACAAGTGAATTAATTCAGATTTGGAAACCAGTATCTTTGAATTATCTAGTAAATTGAATTTGTATTGAGAACAATAGAATTTCTAATACTGAATTTAGCCAAGATGTTATTTTGCAAGATAATTGAACGATTAGAGAAAAATTAATTGAGAACTTGGATTTAAATTTCCAAGTTAAGCACTTAGTCTTATAATCGATAAGAAAATCATGGGTTCCGTAAGAGTAAGTTAGAATGATAACTTCCAACTTTAAGATTTTCTTAGGGTCATAGACCTCTAAGTAGTAGACAGTATCTATTCTAGTTTCTCCTCAGTGGTAGAGGTAGCAGCTCTGAGTTTAACTCAGAGAATTGATTTTAAACAAGACTGGTGACGACCCTAGTAATCACTAGATCATAGAAGTTTCCTTAGACTCTACCTTTAGTGAGAGCTAGATAAAGTACCCTGAGAATGATATGAGTGGTGGTTCTGACCATTGCATTTCTGATATGTTGAGAGAGAAGTTGAAATTTAAATTTTTGTGAAGGAGTTTAAATTTACACGACTTCCTTTTCGAGGACGAAAAGTTTCTAAGGGGGGGTGAATGTAACATCCCAGAATTTTACTAAGATTTATTTGGATTTTTATTTATATATTTTGATTTTCTGAATATAAAGTGATTTTTATTAAGTTCAAATATGAATTTTTAACTTTGTATAAGTATGTTGTTATGATTTTTTTTATAAGAAAACTTATTTTGAAAATTTAATTTATAAGATTTCATAATTAAGAAATAATATTTTCTAATTTTGATAATATTGATTTGTAAAGAAATATGAATTTGGTAAAGGTTAATTTATTTTACAAGAATGATTATTATTTTTATGTTGGTAAATTATAATTGTATTTATAAAATTTTATAAGAATTGATAAGTATTTGTTTTTAAACCATTTATTAGTATAAATTTAGATAAATTACATATGTTATATTTGATAAATTTTATAGATAAATATTTTTAAAATATTAATAAGTTATATTTAAACATTTTTGATAAACTTTAAGAAAGATGGTAGTTACACTTATAAGCATTTAACATTTGGCTACATTTATAAGTGTTATAATTTATGTCACTAAAAAATAAATAATAAAAAAATAAAATAAATATATAAATAAATTAAAATGAGGTGTCCCCTTACATGTCATGATGCATGTTGTAGTTCATGCTTTGATGCCAAGTAGCCATACATGTGTAATTTTGCATGTAATTAGCATCATGAAGAGAGACATGTGTCCATATAGCAATTGACCATTTTACCCTTGTAATTCCCTATATAAGGAGGACCTAAGCACCATCTTCATACACACTTCAGCCATGAACAAACTTATATGCAGTAGCTTCCTCAATTTCATGTTTGCAAGTTTCCTGTACATAGAAAATGTACATTTTCTTCATTCAAAAATCAATATCTCCCAATCCGTTCAGTTTTAGCCAAAATGATATGCACGAATGTTGTTCGGATCATCGTTTCCGATTTAGAAAAAAAAAACGGATCGAGTTTTCGTTGAGCGTGGAGAGAGTTATTAATCAAAAACAGAAAATGTGAAGAATGGGTTCAAAATCTTTGAAAAATAAAATCTCCCAATCCGCTTCAAATCGCTCGACGCCATCAGCGCCGTTGCGATCAGCAGAGAGCATAGTATTTTTCATGCGAAATTGAGGCGATTCCATTTCGATGATTGAAATTGTTCAAAATTAGGGTTACGGATCATTGGAGGTGGAAGCAACAATAAGTGAATCGGAGTGTGGCATTTGAATGAGGATGGAGTAGACTTCGTTTTGGCAAAGATTGGCGGATTTCGGTATTGGGATGAGGGGTGCGACATATGGTGCTTCACGCATTTTTTTGCTCCAGGTCTCGGCGTCTAGGGGAGTTCGGATTTTTATGCATGAGACCGGAGTCGAGGTGAAGTAGTGCAGAAGGAAGAGGAGAAGAAAAGGGACTTGTCGGTGGTCTTAGATTTGAGTTTAGTGGAGTGTCGAGGCGTGCACATGCACGGTGGATCGCAGAAAATGGTTACAGAAGGAGGAAAAGAAGAGGAGCGTGAAGGAGGAAGAAGAAAGAGGGATGGGCCGCGGTTTGAACGTGAGGAGTAAATGGGCTTTGGGCCTTCTCTACTTGGGTATGTTTATTTTCGTTTTATTTAAGTTTAGATTTGTTCAAACTTTAAACCACCCTAATTCACTCATTTTAAATCGGATTTGCTCGCCGTCAGAGGCGTTAGAACCGTATCTGAAAATAGAACCCAACGATATATAGTTTTGATAATTTTGGCTAAGTACGGATTTATATAAAATGGAATATCCTTATAAAAAGAAAAGGGAAAGGAAAAAAAAAATAAGAAGAAGAAAAAAAATGAATGAACATTTATATTAATTTAATTTTGATATAAAATCAGCAGAAGATTACTAGCTGCTGATGAGAACGAATTGGAAACTTTACGAGGAGCGGTGGCAATGTTCATTCGCATGTTCGTCCTGGTAGTGAAGTTGTATGGAGCCTTTTCGGTGAGAACTTCTAATTTAAATTTATTTATTTAAATTAGTTAATTATAATTAGCTGAGTTAATTATAAGCTGTTGATAATGATTGTGTGATGGATGTTATTATGTGAATGGGTGTGCATGTAGTTAGATAATACACTGAACACTGAAAAGCGTTATCGACAGTAACGCTTGTGCACAACTGAATTGGTTGTTGTTGATGATAACGATAATTCATTATCATCGTATATATATATGGTTGAATTTATTCTGTTGTATGATGCACACACAATACCATGATTATGGGATTATACAGGTGATCGATTTTGTTTCCCTTCCATATAAACGAAGTTGATTTTCTAATATTAAATATTATCATGTTCAATTTATTTCAGAAATGAGATTTTTGAAAATTTGATTATGGCTTTATATGTTTTGAAAACATAATATGATAATATATATATATATAGACACCAGAACGTTTTAGGATGACAGAGAGGATGGTGTCTAGGCTTGGGTTTGGAAATCCAGTTTCCTGCTCTCCCTGGCTATCCCTAACTGGTCCGACAACGGGATGGTAAATTTGAAATCAAATTTGAAATATATGTTGAAACTGTTCAAATGATTTGGGAATATAAGTTTAAATGATTTATATTTAAATCATTATATGGGTTGAATAGAACGCACTATGATGCGACAATTCGTAAATATCGATCTCAAGTTTAACATGATTATTTGAAAATTTATTCATCTTGAAATAAGAAACCGTTGAATTACAAATGATAACAGTTTGGAATAATAAAGGGAATTTCAAAATTTCAACGGCTGATTTCAAGCATAACAAATTTGGAAAGATCGATATGTTTGCAGTCAGCAATCATAACACGAGTTATCAAAATTTGAGAAATTTATGACAATTCCTATTTATAAATTTCAAAGGCGAATAGAAATTTGAATATTTGGATTTCGTATAAATTTTCAAATCTAATTGATTTAAATGGATATTTTAACAGCAGTACCTTTGGGTAACATTTCCAAATGTTGTTTTGGCTTTGAAATTTATAAGCGTGAACTATTGTTTGGTTACAAAAATGATTTCGAAAATTATTAAAGTATTGGAATATTTATATGGAAAAAAAATGAGTTTTCCAAATTTTAAATTTGGATCTGGTTGGAAATAAATTTTCGGATATTTGATATTAGTTCGGTAGATGAAAACTCTTATTATCTGAGGAATTTAAAAGGGTAAATTACCGTTATTCCGCTTATAATATGAGTTGGATATGGAAATTTATATTGAATATAAGTTGACGATATTTCTATCCAGATCGAATGTCGAAGAATTGAATAAATCTTTTAATTAAGATATGGGTTTTCCACCTGATTGAAATAAGT
This sequence comes from Allium sativum, assembly GCA_030737875.1. Lineage (NCBI taxonomy): Eukaryota > Viridiplantae > Streptophyta > Magnoliopsida > Asparagales > Amaryllidaceae > Allium > Allium sativum. The sequence continues at coordinate 257,532,422 of CM060911.1, read as the reverse complement.
TAGATAGGAATAATCTTCGATATTTGGTATAAAATTTCATGGTGTAAATGAATACTATCTGGGGAATTTGGAAGATATTATTATATCGTTATTCCACTTGTAGTATTCGTTGATTATGAGAATTTATATCGAATATAAGTGGATAAAATTTCTGTTTAATTTATGATTCAATGACGATTGATTTGGGTTCTGTCGCGAATCGTATCTTCAATAATACCATTCTTGAAACCCAATAAGATTGAGTTGTGGAAATTCGTATCGTAATTGGAATTTTGTCAAAATCTTCGATCCGAGGGAATTAAAAGTAAGAAATTTAAGCGAAGGTATACTCTTTGATTTCAAAGGAGAATTTAAGATGATAACGAGATGTACAAAATTATAGAAATTCAAATCTTTAGTTGTAAATGAATTGATAACTATGTGGAAGGAGATTTGAATTGAAAAGCCTGTGTGAACCATAGCTACTGTTTAAAGTACGCTTATTACTTGGAAAGACCGGGATCGAGCATATGTTCGAAAACCATTCCAAGTAATAATACGACGTTATGAAGCAATTCAGGAATTGGTAAACGACGAATGAAGACCGGGAATATTTGAATTTGTTTAGATTGATTGTTGATTGATGTCTCGGTTAGGTAGGCCACCGACACAAGGTATGAGTTACATGAGACCTGAACATATTTAAGTATTTTCGGGTTGTTCCGTTCAGACCCAGAACGGTCTTGTATGGATGGTGTGTCTGACATTGAAATTGACTGCATAGCACTGATTTCCGTTAATGAATATCGGATTTGTGGCAATAATATTATCCTCGTCTCTAAGTCATATGAACTTAGAGGGTATGCATTGATTGAAATCAGTGATATGTCGTGAATTGTCAATGTGGCATACCCAAGTTATGAGACGAGCTAGTGATGATCAAAGAATGGCTTATCGAAGCATCGCTTTGCGTATAACGTGACATCGACAAACCTCACACCCCGGATTGATGAGAAACTGGCGGTTAGGTTTTATACTTATATATGAATTGATGATGAAGCTGTGCAGCAGTGGGAAACCACTTATGAACTTGGGGAAGTTGGGTATGTTCGGGGGGCCGTGTCTGGTCGAAAACCGTTGATCTGCCCTGACGATGTGTATTCGGTGTCCGCGTATGGTCGAAAAAGCCGTTGAGGCACTTCGTTTTGTATCCCTGATTGATCTTTCGTGCCAGGAATCATCAAGTTGGAAATCCAAATTTCTTATGCGAGCCATACGATTTTGATTGTATATATATATATGGCAACATATATTATGGGGTATATGCTGTCTAGGATTAATACTTTATTTGCGAAATTGTTTTCCACACTATATGATAATATTTAAAGAGGATTTTCACGTATGAAAGCATGTTTGGTTATCATAAGATAAAACTCGCCCATCTGGTGTGCGCTTGCATTGTGTGATGTGGGACGAGCTTATGATAGCTTCATTTTCAAAAGACATTGCGCATTTATATGCACGGGTATCACCTGGAGTAAATCCGTTCCGCGTTAGCGGCGTGATCCGGTGAAGTTCCCAACTTTAAGAATGAACCTAACTGTTTTTGAGTTCTCACACCAGTCCCACGACTGACCTGGAGTTTATTGTTCCCTCACCTAAACTCTGGGTGCCCATGATTTTCGCACGGGCAGCCAGTAGTTTAGTTTTGCAGTTATAGATCGTTGGAGCAGGATTTGGAGCGCTTCTAGAGTTGGAGTCCCCGATAGAGTTGAAGCTTCCGTTGTGTATTGATCTTCCGCTGAGAGTAAAGTTATTTTCTTTCTTCCGCTGTATACGTTTATGTTGTAACTCTGATATTCATGTAACTCTGATGTAATATTGGTTTATTCAATGAAAAGTTCTGTTATTTTTGTTCAATGTATGTATGTACCCATAACAATTCGTCTTTCTGAACGGTTTAAGTTGGTTTAATTACCGGCAAGAACCGGGCAAAAAGTCGGGTCGTTACAGTTATAAATAATGCCGAGAATTCAAATGCACTTTAAACTATAGATTTGAATATAGAAATTCAAATGCACTTTAAACTATAGATTTGAATATAGAAATTCAAATGCACTTTAAACTATAGATTTGAATATAGAAATTCAAATGCACTTTAAACTATAGATTTGAATATAGAAATTCAAATGCACTTTAAACTATAGATTTGAATATAGAAATTCAAATGCACTTTAAACTATAGATTTGAATATAGAAATTCAAATGCACTTTAAACTATAGATTTGAATATAGAAATTCAAATGCACTTTAAACTATAGATTTGAATATAGAAATTCAAATGCACTTTAAACTATAGATTTGAATATAGAAATTCAAATGCACTTTAAACTATAGATTTGAATATAGAAATTCAAATGCACTTTAAACTATAGATTTGAATATAGAAATTCAAATGCACTTTAAACTATAGATTTGAATATAGAAATTCAAATGCACTTTAAACTATAGATTTGAATATAGAAATTCAAATGCACTTTAAACTATAGATTTGAATATAGAAATTCAAATGCACTTTAAACTATAGATTTGAATATAGAAATTCAAATGCACTTTAAACTATAGATTTGAATATAGAAATTCAAATGCACTTTAAACTATAGATTTGAATATAGAAATTCAAATGGACTTTAAACTATAGATTTGAATATAGAAATTCAAACGGACTTTAAACTATGGAATTTGAATAATAGAAGCGAATTGGAGTTTGAATATAGAATTCAAATATTAAAAGAGAAATGGACTAAAGAGATAATTAACAAATTGAGTTAAAACGATTGGTATAGTTAAAATAGATTGGACAGGTATAGACATACAGGAGACAGGTATGGAATAAAGTATAGAAGTGAAATATATAGAATGCCCGATAAAAAGGTACGTATTTAATTTCCATATGAGATTTTATGCGCCGTATCGGCAAGCCGCTTGGCTTTTTCTTTTTCTTTTTGAGATAAGAAGGACCGGGAAAGCTATTTGAAATTTCCCGATGCTCCCGGTACAAAGGAGGTTATGGCGAATTTTTCCGGGAATTTAAGGAGATAGAATATTTTTATGATAATTTGATAGTTAGAAATTAACATATCAAAATATATAGAAGTCGATAAGAAAACGAACGTAGAAATAGAATAGTATAATAAAAAGGGAAGGCTAGGAATAAAATCTAGTAGGAATAGAAAGAGAAGAGTACGTGTTTAAAAGTGAATCAGTAGTCGTATGGTATTGATTTTTCGAGTAAGTAGTCTTGTCTGTTTTGACGTTAAATGTTATTCAGTCAAGGTCTGAGAGGTAATTATACCCCAACTTGGTTGATTTCATGATATACCGATAAGTAGCAAGATTCAGGCTCGAAGATCAATGTGGAATAAGAATTAGTTAAATACTGTATTTGAGTTGTCGTAACGATGTTTTACACAACATCTGTTTTAACCCAAATATGTGCAAAGCTTGGAAATAGAATAATGAATATTTCCTAGTATAGAAAATAAAGGAAGGCGATATATGGAAATGTTTTCCAAATAACGTATAAGGCCAATATGGTTATTGAAAATATTTGGTTGACAAATATTGATAAGAAATAGGAAAGAGATTTAATTAATGGAATATTAATTAAAGGTTCAATGATTGTTGGATGTTTGGATGAACACTTGTTTTATTCGATAGTTAAATCATCGACTATCGAAACACTTGTTTTTATTCGATAGTTAAATCACAGACTATCGAAGTTTTGACCATCGTTGTCAATATGGAGAGACCGGTTGGATTATTATCCGAAGAACCACTCCATATCGACAGTAGCGTGCGAATCAGATTATATAAAGATAATCGAAGACGGAGTAGAGTGCAAGGACTTTTTCTATTTATAGAAATAGTACCTTCGGTTCATCCTGTTCCTGGGTGACTTGTATGGATGAATGTCTGACAGAGTATTTCCAGAAATGTCACGTACATTGATTTCTTCAACCGTACCAAGAGTGGAAGCGGAGAAGGAAACTTCTTTTAGCTAACACGTAATGTACTGTTGAGGACGTCAATCGGTGATTTGATGGATTTGACGATGTGACATTCGAAGTGAATATGGCGTGATGATAAAGCGTAGCTTCTAGCCTCATCAACCGGTAAATGACAGAAATCGGGCAGGCAACATGGCTATGTAGGTCGCACCTATTAGGGTGTATAATCACCTGATCTAGAGTTTCATTTACTTCTAAAAATCTATTGTCGATGCTGTCCCATTCGGGAAACGGTTGCTGATCCCAATCGTTGGTGATATACATTCGATACACTCAAGCGAAATGAGTGGTCGGTCATGTGTGGCTGAGTTGCAAGATGTTCTTGTTGAACTCGGTGTATTCTCCTCTAGAGATATACCAGCGGAAGGTGATTCCATACCTTGTCATAGTTGGAAAACCAAATACCCAATACGTGCTTGCGGTTTTGATTGTATATATACGTGGAACGTGAGATGCAAACGTTCCACTAGATTGTTATTTACTTGATTTAGACATTATTATAATATCAAAAGAGTTTTGATATAAAGACAAATCAAGTGTTTGGATTCTCATAAGGGAAAAACCCGTTCCGTGTTATACGGCGTGGTCTTATGAGATATCATTTAGTTTTCTGAAACTGTTTTTAAACTGTTTACTCATACCAGTCCCATGACTGACCCGGAGTTTACTTTGTTGTTTTCCCTAAACTCTTGGGTGCCTAAATTTGTACGGGCAGTCAAGTAGTCGGAAATTTACAGATATACTGGAAGAGCTTGGAGCAGGAGACTTCAGGATCATATAGCTATAGTTATTTCTGCTGTGTTGTAAGTGATGTACTTTGATATTGATGTATATTCAAGTACATATGTATATTTCAAGTTATGTTATATATATTATATGTTATTCGTTCCGCTGTGAGATTCGTGTTACTCTGATGTTGTGTTCTTCTTCTTCTTCTTCTATTCTAAGTTTCTATCTTATCTATCCTCACCCTCTAACTTCTTTCTATTAATGGTTCGTATTTTCGTGATATTTGGGTTGGACGTATGATGTATATAGTCAACTCTGATGTTACGGATTTGCGGGTCACTACAAGAAACCCGCCCCAACCCGCCCCATTGCCATTCCTATCAGGGATTATGTAATTTATATATTTAATTGATTTTATTATTCACTTAAAATTGACTTTTCTTTCGAACCCCAAACAAGGCCCACCGCCTGTCGTCCATAGCTAATTACCCCTATTCCGAACACAATGGGATATGTATCGTAGGCTGATTCGACTGTTTCGATCAGCTTTCGTCAAAATCAAAATATAACTCTATATATTGAATTTGAACGCGCATTTGAATTTACCAGGGCCACATACGGACTCTAAAAATTCCCGATAAATATTTTGCAGCTTCGTATTAACGACACGGTCCTAACAAGACTAATTTCATCGAATTCTGAGACCGTTTGAAAAATGGTCATTTTCCAATTGATTAAAATCAACTAAAACTGGTCAAACGTGTTTTCCTTTGCCACGCTCACATATTGATTCGAAAAATTACGAATTTTGGAATCTAGCAATAACTTGACATCACGGATCCAACAAAAGTGGTTTCGATTTTTAAGGGCCAGAATTCCATAGCGACTATTCTGAATTTTCAACAGGACGTATCTTTTGATTCCCGCTATGAAATTTCGATTTTCCAGATTCGCTGGAAAGATATTCTCAATTAGATTCAAATATTTCTGGTTTCGCTAAAATCTAGTTTATTTTGAATCATGTACATTCATTTGAACTTCGAAATCGAAATTTCAAACTATCGCGCCATTTTCAATTCATTTTATAATTAAAAATAAATATTTATATTCTAACGACGACGTATATAAATATATACGTTCTAATTCAATTCAAAATAAATTTCTCATCTAATTATTTAAAATAATCTATTTTAAATAATCAAAATTTCACTAAAATTGCCAAAATAAAATTTTTAAATTGGCTCAGAATTTCCGGGTTATTACAGTAATCTAGAATTCTATTCCATCACATACGCACCAAAAAAATAAACTGCATTTTTATAAACGAACTAAGTATGGATGATTTCTTTTCTATCCATAATAATCTATTTATTTACCATATTGGGTGAATATTTTAATTCTTCTTATAGCTACAAAGATTCAAATGGAATTGTCTAATGCATGGTATATGATTTGAATAATATATTGTATTACTACGATAGTTGAAAATTTTCCAAATTCATGATCGAAAATTATATTACAAACATATCTATTAGTTTGCGTGGTTGAAATCTATTTTTGTTATTTTCTTTTTAATTTTTCAATTATAGAATAGACAAGAAAGTTTTTGATCATATATTCCATAGTGGAATGAATCTTACTTTTTGCAATGCTATTTTTTTAATTTATAGATGTGCGTGTGTCATGATGAGTTTTAGGAATAAATCAACTGATTTTGTCTAGGTTACCTTACGATTAAATTTTTCCATAAAGGAAATATTATTTGCAATATGATTGTTCTAATTGCCTTGGATGTTGCAATGGATTTTTATTAGTTATATCTTAACATATTATGGATTCAATTTATTTGTAATGTACGCTGATAATTTACTTATTACTATTGTTTTCTTGCGATTTCTATTTCCGTTTAGTGGTTTAATTCTATGTGTTTGGCTTATATGGTATATGTGCTATTTTTTAATTTTTTTATATAATAAGAAGCTGCCTTTTAAATTTTTACAATACTAACATTTTTTTATATAGATATCCATACATATAGCAAGATTGAATTTCTTATAAAAGTTAATTAACTATGTATAATTTACCTAATGATTGATTTATTCATAAGAACATTAAATACATATTGCCTAGGCAATGATTTGTAATTATTTTACAATTTTGTCTTATTTTGTTTATGTGTAATTTTTAATTTTATTTTCTTGTGTTGATATGGTAGGTGATAATTTTTTGGATTACAAATAGCAAGAATTCCAAATTTAGAAGTCAATGACCCTAATATAGCTGGTGATCAAAAAATATTTATATGAAATTAGCACAAATAAGAGAAAATCATAGGTGACATAATCGATTTGCACTGATATGTCATAGTTAACTGCCATGAAATGGTCATTACAGTTGACGTATCTTACATTGGAACAACTACCAAAATTAACTGCCATAATTTTGCACTCGCTTATCCAGTGTAATTAATTACCTGCCACAATTTTGCACTAATATGGTAGATAATTTATAGCAGATAATTTCTTTTATGCAAAATGGATAATTTCCATGTTTAATTTTCACTGAAGAATGTGTACCATAAACGATCAGTGTAACTTTTATTTCGTGCATAGTTACAATTTTTAAGACATGTATATTTTTAATTTTTATTTCTTAGACCTGCTCATAATAACCATGCATAATTTTATTTCCCCTTCTTCTTTTCTTTAACCAATGCAAAATTATAATTATAAGAACATCCATTTATTTTTATTTCTATTTTTATCTAATACGTAGGATAAACATGTATCTTGCATATATTTTGCATATTTTGAAATTATCAACAAATATAATGGAAAGTAATTATATTATGTTTTAGGCTGGTGCAAGCTAATACCTGTAGTTGACAAAGTTGATAAAGTTGGCCAGAAGGGAAGCTTATAGTATGTGATAGTTGTAGAAACAATAGCTGAGATATAAATTATGGAACAATCACTGCCTTAAGAAATAGAAGCAAGTACATAGTAGAAGTTGTTAAATTCTTTCGTGATGTAATATATGTGATAGCATGATTTGTACCTAAACTATACAATGTTCCAAATTATGGTGCCTGTTTCCTTCGAATTAAGAGAGAGAAAACATTACTACATGGCTACATGAAATTATAGAATCTGGCATATCTTCATTGTCTGATTGCTATACTTGAAAATTATGATGCTTTTTTTTTTGAAATAAAGAAATTCTTATCTTAAAGTTCAAATGTACCCTGCATTATTATTGTAATCTTTTTCTTCATTACCTACATTTTTTGATAGACTTTCTATTCATTATGTTGCAGAAATCTCTAATGTTTATAACGATTAGAGTGATTGAATGAATCCTGATGGTTCTTCTAGAATATGATGTTATATTTTAAGTGTAATTAAGAATGTTTCATAGGGAAAGGAGGCGGTACTGACCTTCTTATGCATGCATAAAATAAGGAATGTGGGACTTATGAGATTTTCGTATAATAAGATGAAAAGATAATGCAAAGTAATATGGGTGCACAATGTCTGAATTGTGGCATGGTTCGAAAATGCGAATGCAATAAAATTCTCTTCTAAAAATATGTGAACAATAGAACATCATGTGTATTACTGTGTACTTCCACATTTGCAGATTGATCATGTGACCCAAGGTAACTACACATGTAGGACTAAGTTTAGAAATGTCTTGATCAAATGCTTTTATTTTCTACAACCTGTAATGTCACAATTAATGATCTCAGTTCTGCGAAACTTAATATGTTCTTTTTTCTTAAATTACCACTTTCTATTATAACCAATGTATTACTTATTTATTCTATATTCATGTAGTGAATACTGACTATAAAATTGAGAAAACTACACGTTAATTCAATTTTTATAGAATTTCAAAATTGTATGTATGAGTTACCATAAGAATATATACCACTCACCATTGAAAATAAGTTTTTGGGGTTGTAAGTCCTAAATAGAAGAGATATCAAAGTTAGTTCACAAAATATTAACACTTTTATGTGTAATAGTTCAAAAATATACTAATGATGTACTTAAGTACAGCTAATCGAGCAATAAGGGCCCAATTTAACACTCATTTGCAATGCACACATGTCGATGATAAAATTATTTTTGGATAAACAATAGAACAATTTATTGCTGTTACCACATAAATTGAAATATTTAAATATATATATAATTATTAATATTAATTACAATAATTTTTTTATTTATTTTTAATATTTAATCATTACAATATTTTTTTAATAACATAAAGCTGGCAAAAAATACTAGTTTGATTATTAATCGCCGTTAAGAGGCGAATAAGGAAGGTTTTGGGATCTAAGGTTAAAAACTGAAGTTAGGTAAAAGGGTGAGGCTGCTAGGGTTTCACAAAGGCAATATATACTTAGGTAATGATTAGTTGTTGGACCAAAGAGGATACGTTAGCCCAAAAGCCTGCTCTTGTCGTTGAACCGATGTACATCGTCTCATATATTGAAATAAAGGTTTTTGATGTTTTTAAACATAATGACACTATCAAAAATATCAAAAACATAATCCTGTATAAATTTTGTTTTTGTCTCTATCTGATTTTAATTATCGCTCATGGCTGCAAATAAACGACTATAAATTATTGCCTCAAATTCATTTTCATTCTTTTTATTAATTCATGCTAACATTAAAATAAAATGTTAAATTTTAATTATTTCAAAATATAATGCTGATTCCATTAAACCACTCATTTTATTTAATGTAAAACATGTGCTTTTCGATATATCTTATCAATTACAAATTACCTTCACTACCTTTTTAAGATTTGAAATTTCACATTAATTAAATTACAATCAAACTAAGTACTTGAAATTAGTATAAATTCAAATTTTATTCGAGTAATTAAATGAAAAATAAATATTCATAATTTGCTAGTCATACATATTACTTCTTGAAAATTAATCCAAAATATAATTTAAGTCAATAAAATTTTAATTTGTAGTAATTTTACTCAAAATTATGTATTTAATTTTATATTTTTATATATTTAGAATACATGTTGTTACAATCTCACAAACTCAAAACTTTTGTCCCTAACAAGGAACAAAGTGCGAATTTAACAATTTGGTATATTTTATCAAACAATCAATTTATAAACATTTCAATCACTTGCTTAGTTTTATTTTTAGTCATTAGATGATTAAATTAAAGTATTAATATTTTCAAATCTTTTTTAGTAATTAATCTATAATCTGATGTCTTAACTGATATATATTATACATTTCTCACTTTCGAAACTAGTAAATAAATCTCGTTGGTGTAGTAATCATCAATTCAATATTGTCTTTAGCAACTATAGTGAGATCGATAATACATATCTCATTCTTACCAAATTAAGTACATAGATTAGGCAGACTCATGCCCAAGATCTCCAAGTACTTAATATATTGAAACGACCCGAAATCCCCCTTACGGGAAATCACGGATTGAGTTGAGAACAAGCCACATCGGAACGCAAACAGAAGAACATTTCATTGCTTATTACAACAATTCCTTCAGAATACAAGAATATACAGAGTATAAACAAATAATATACACCAGAAAAATATCAGTGATTACAATACATTACACAACAACGGAAAATAATACAATACACAACTGAAGGAGATATACGGATACAAAGCTTTCAGGATATCATTCCAGCTGCAAACCAGGATCCTGTGAATATAAATCCGCAAAACCAAAACTACTAGCTGCCCGTGTCAAAATAAGGGCACCCAGAGTTTAGGTGAAAACAATAAACTCCAGGTAATTCATGGGACTAGTGTGAGAACTAAAACAGTTATTAATCTTTATTTTAAAGTTAGGTAAATCAAGGGACCACACCGTATAACACGGAACGGGTTTCCTCCCAAGAATACCAGTGCAGAAACAACAGCGCCATGCTAAATAAAGAAAAATGAAGCTATTATAAGACCCAGGTCCTATCACACAATGCAACACAAGCCAGAGGATAGGGTTTTTACCTTATAGTAGCCAAGAATGCTTGATACGCTAAATTTCATCATTTGATTCTTAATCAGAATCCAACCGTAAATTAGTAAGAGAACGGTTCCCTAAGTATTAACACCGAAGGCCGAAACCAACATCAGATAAATACCCAGGAAACCACCCGTCTTAGCTCGTTTCCAGTTAGTTTCTGATTTTATATACAATCATAAATATCAATCATAGACGACATGAGCCCCCCATCCCACTATGTCGCCATATATAGGATTACAACTAAAACCGAAACGTCACGTATTGGAAGTTGGATTTCCATCTGTGAACCGAGGCAAAAGATAGTCCTCTACCGATTCGAGACAATCTAGCCTACCATGTCTCAGGATCAGAGCTCGAGTGACCCTTGGATCGTCAGGGCCAGCCCACCGATGTGGATTAAAATGCCTGAACACTACGTTTCCCCCACCCTTTGGGGGCGCAAATGAGCCAATAAATGACTCCATCAGCTTCACATAGTCACTGATATATCCGAGGCGCCTCGCAACAGCAACAACCACATAAGTCAAACTCGTCAGGGCGTGTAAAACCACTGACGCCACTTCTAGCTAGAAAGAAACGCATGTCCTCCCTGAGGTCCTCTCCTGTTTCTAGTTCACAACCGGGGTGTGAGGCTCGCGAATCAACGCTACACAAAGCTATGCCACAAAGGTCGTGCTTTGATCATTAACCACAAGACTTTGCTTTTCAACAAAAGCCTTGATCATTTGCATCTTAGCATGCCACATAGGCAAACCACTCCATGCAACCGATATCCATCAATCACACAGAATGATATCCAATGTCAGACACACAGTCCATTTACAAGTCCGTTCTGGGTCTGAACGAAACCGGAGGCACCTTGTACCTCGCATATCCATCGATCTCCAAGTACGTCTGGACGATCACCAACTGATTCCCTCCTCTTGGGTGTACAGCCCAATCAAGATCATCAGTAATTATCCAAACGACGTGACGACCTCCGGTCTTCAACCACCGTCTTCATCTTCGACTTATCGTCGTATCAGTTATTCAGAATGGGATAAACCCGGTCTTTCCAAATACTCGCGTATATAATAAACAAGTGTTACACAAACACAACATACGCCTCATTCCAATTCATCAGTCACTAACAGTAAATTAGCAAGAGAATAATTCCCCAAATATTAACCCCGAAGGCCGAAACCAACATCAGATCAATATCCAAGAAACCATCCAACTTAGCTAACCTATAGTTAGTTTCTAAATTTCACATTCTTAGGGAAAGGTTCCCATTAATTTCATCAAAGATAAATTCTTTTAAATTTATTCTTTAATCTTCTTTTGAATATCAATTCAAACTAGTCGGGATTAGCGAACCACACCGAAGTAATCATTTATTCTATTTCCCAATCCCAACCTATTCATCCCATGAAGTAAAACTGGTAATACTTCATATCTAACACCACGGTGTTATCGGTAAATTCAATTACCATTTCACATTCAAATCTAATTAAATATTTAACTATCGCCTGGAGCAAAACTGGTGATACTCCATTCTCGATCTTTTCAATCTATTTAAAGATTCATTAAAACTCCACTTAATTTTAATCTTTAACTGGGTTAAAGAATCAATGTCATTTAAAACACGGTTCATGATAAACCCAAAATCACATTCCATTCTATCAACTTTTAACCGTAAAATAGCAAGTGAGCAATTCCCTAAGTATTAACCCCGAAGGCCGAAACCAACATCAGATCAATACCCAAGAAACCATTCAACTTAACTAATCTCCAGTTAGACTCAGTTGGGTCTAAGAACAGTATTATTGAAGATACCGTTCACGACAACCCAAAATCACATTCCATTAATTATCAGGTTAAAGAACAAGTGTTATTTAAAACACCGTTCACGATAAACCCAAAAGTCAAATCAAATTCAATTCCAATTAAATACCATTTAATTGGTACACTTCATTAAATCTAAATAAAAAATTTAATCTTTTTCTCAACTGGGCTTAAGAACAGTGTTAATGAAGACACCATTCACGACAAACCCAATTCACATTTGATATTAAATATAAGGCTCTGAATAGAAAATATATTGGCTTATATTCAATATCAAATACCACAACCAACAAATATCGTACTGGAAATAATGATATAAATATATCTTTCAAATTTCCATAACAATATCTGTATAATCACGAAATTCAATATCGAAATATTCCGAAGATAATTTCTATTCACATCCATTTCCAGTCTATATATTGGAAATTCTGGTTATTTTCAAAACCATTTCAAATCCAATTTATTTATTTTAAAAATAAATAAATTATTATTCTAGTTCAAAACTAGTTCATTTCAATAAAAATATATTTTTACCTTTTCAAATATGAAAATTTTCATCCCAATTCTTCTCAAATCATTTCTTATGATTTTACACAAATTATTACTATTTTTAATAATTTTATCAAGGCCCGTACAGTCGATTTCCATCAACGGCCATCGAACTGCACTTACAGCGACCTTTTCCAAATTTGATTTGGACATAATTCTAAACGCAACCGTTAGATTTCAAATCTCCAATATTGTCAGAAAGCTCTTTTTGATACGAACCCAACGGTTCCGGTTTTAGGAGAATCCGACGGTCGGATCTCTCGCAATTTCCATTCGAAGTCAATGGTCGAAATTCGCGAACTTCCGCGGCGCGGCGCGTTCTATTCAGGCCATTATATAATAAATATAATATATACTTCATCGATTTCCTTTTAAAACATATTTTATAAATCATTTTAAATTCGTTTTCAAAACGATTTCAACTTCCTTTTCAAATTCAAATCAAAATTGAATCTTTCCAATATGGATTCGTTTTAAATTCATTTCAACTCGATTTCAATTCAAATCGGTTTCAATTCAAATCAATTTCAATTCAATTTCAATACGTTTTAAATTCAATTCAAAACGATTTCAATTCTATTTCAATCTAATTAGAATTTCAGTTCTTTTCAATTTAATTCGAATTTCAGTTCTTTTCAGTTTAATTCGAATTTCAATTCATTTCAATTTAATTCGAATTTCAATTCATTTCAATTTAATTCGAATTTCAATTCATTTCAATTTAATTCGAATTTCAATTCTATTCAGTTTAATTCGAATTTCAATTCATTTTAATTTAATTCGAATTTCAATTCATTTCAAAATATCAGATTTTGGAATCACTTTCGATATTCATTATAAAATGAATAAAATCGATATAAATATCGTTCATGTCAAAATGGCGTCAACCTAATCAACACGGCTTTTATTCAACACATGAATGTTTTCAATTCAACACATGAATTTATTTTCTATTCAACACATGAATTTATTTCCTAAATTGGAATGAGGCCCAATCAATTACCCTATATTGTTAATTATATGGATTTTCTACTACACATGTATATAATAGCAAAGTAATCAACCATCATCCAAAGTGCACCACACAACTGCATAAGCATTAAATATAAATAATTAATACTTACATAGTCTGTCAACCTATCGATTGACATACAACTAAACAATCGGGATTAGTGTACGTCAAATATCATCCTAATACCCGTGTGGAGTTTCAAATCAACAAACACATATTTTATTTGTGCGGTTGGGCGATGTGTAAAATTTATCGTACCAATCAATATCAGTCAAATCAGTGTATATAAACAAATCGTCCGATTTTTTTATAAATATTTATTTTATATACACGTTAAAAATTATATTTTTAACTATAAAATATTTTCCACTATAAAATATTTTATTTCATTCTACATCACACAATCAAATTTCACAACATAGCAATTAAACAAACAAGCCATCCATGGTCTGTGGACGATGGGTGTCGGGTGCTACTAAACACTGTCTGCATCCCATTATATATTTCAAACTAGAAATAAATTAAAGGTGAGGAGTTCTCACCGACTAGCTAAACCAAACGCCACGATTCTTCATATGTCGGAAATCTTCGCCGTTCTCGCCTTTCGTCACTTTCGTTGCCCGTAGCCACTACATATATAAAAATCACATTTTTATATTGTTGCTATTTATGGATTAAAATCACATTTTTAATTCGCTCTATATGGATAAAAATTACATTTTTATACCGCTACTATATAGATAAAAATTCTATTTTTACATCGCTACTATATAGGTAAAAATTCTATTTTTATCTCACCACTATATAGATAAAAACTCTATTTTTATCTTGCTAGTAATATAATAAAAATTATATTTTTATTACTCTACCTAAATAAAAATCATATTTTTAATCTTCTTATGATATAAAGATCGAATTTTTATTATCCATATAATATAAAAATTATATTTTTACATGGCTACTTCTATAAAGATCACATCTTTATTACTCTACATTATATAAAATCATATTTTTAATCTCTACATTATATTTAAAAATCAATGCTATTTTATTTTTCAAAACCATGCTTTTATATGTTAGAGAATCAATGGTATATATATATATATTTAAACATTTCTATTTATGATTTAAAACACTTCAATATATGGTAAAAATCCCATTTGATATTAATTTAAAACCAAGTCAATTTTATTTCCAAGGTTATGCTAATTTTTTTTAAATCACTTTTTTTGTTATAAATAATTTTAATCACATTTTTATATAATTAAACAAACTGAATTTAATTAAGGACTATTGATTACCTTGAGCAAGAATTTGGCCAGCCTTCTTCCTTCCCAATCGTTCATTCCCAGGCAAACCCAAAACCATCGATTTCTATTCCCTCCCGCCGGCGACGCTACAGGTGGCTGGACGTTGATCGACAGCCACCACTCCATCGCCCTACTCGCCACGAACCCCCACCTGCAACCGCCTGCACTTCGGTGGCCCCCACCGTCCTCAGTTCGCTGCGAAAGGTCGGCGCTTTGAACCCCGAATACCCCCAAACGATGATGCTCCATCTCATCATCTCCGTTCACCTGAGAGAGCTCGGTGAGCTCTTTAATTTGGTGGTTGGGGTTTCGATTTTCATTGGGTGTAGAGGGAGATCGGTGATGAAGAAGTATGGAGCGACGATGGCCTTTCAATTGCTTTTGACGGCAACCCGATAGATTAATTAGGGTTTAGAATTTTTCTGGCCTTTTATAGAAAATTTTAATTTTATTTAATTTATTTAATTCTCAAAATTCTTGTTTATTAATACGAACATGAATCTGAACCCAACAACTGTCGCTTCTAGCCAATTACCCCCATTCCGAACACAATGGGATATGTATCGTAGGCTGATTCGATCGTTTCGATCAGTTTTCGTCAAAATCAACATATAACTATATATATTGAATTTGAATGCGCATTTCAATTTACTGAGGTCACATACTGACTCTAAAAATTCTCGAAAAATATTTTCTAGCTTCGTATTGACGATATGGTCCTAACAAAACTAGTTTCGTCAAATTCTGAGACCGTTTGAAAAATGGCCATTTTCCAGTCGGTTAAAATCAACTAAAACTGGTCAAACACGTTTCCCTTTGCCACGCTCACATATTAATTCGAAAAATTACGAGTTTTGGAATCTAGCAATAACTAGACATCACGGATCCAACAAAAGTGGTTTAGTCGAAAACCGAGGTCGTTTGCAAAATTTCCATTTTCAAAGGCCTTTATATATAATAAAATATATATAAATTCCACAGCGACTTTTCTGAATTTTAAACTATACATATCTTGTAACAACCCTGAATTTTGGGGCAAATTTAAAATTTATTTTAAGTTATTTTAATGAGTTTTGGCTATTTAAAATAATTTATTTAAATAATAACGGAAAAAAAATCAAAAATGTCATTTTGTGATTATGCATTGGATGAAAACAAATAAATGTTCTTTATTTTGATATTAGGATATATAGAAAAATGTGAACATGTTAATTATACTTTTATTTGATAATTAGACTGCATAGAAAATGTAAACAAATAGAAATATCCTTTCATATATCATTAGTATTCATAGAAGAATGTGAATATATAAAATTTATTTTTATATGTCATTCATGTTAGCACAAATTTTTGTCAATTATGTTAGGAGTTAAATTATGTCATTTATGATAGAACATACATTTACCATTTATGTTATACATGTTGTATTAGTATAAAAATGTCAAGCTTGTCGTGTTAGAGATGTAGAATAAAAATACCCTTTGTGTTAAACTATGTCATATTAGAAATAAAATATAGAAAAAAGATTTTTTTTTTGTAATTGTGAACATACGTTAGAAAAGAGAAGAAAAAGATTACATTAGGAAAGATTATATTTTTCATGTAATTAAGATAAGAGAGAAAATATTACTTTTCTTTTACAATGTAATAAAAGATAAAAGTTACATTTTGCAATGTAATTAAAGAAAGATATAAAGGTTACATTTTGCAATGTAATTAAAGGCGAAATGAAAGATTTCATTTTGCAAAAGAAAATGAAAGATTTCAAAAGAAAGGAAAGGATTACATTTTTCATAAATGTAATATAAGAAAAGAAAGGATTACATTTCTTTGTAATGTAATATAAGGATGGAAAATTTTATATTTTTATTGTAATATTAGAAAAGTGAAGACAATAAATATTATATTTTTGTTGTAATATTAAACATTAGAAAGTAGGAAGACAATGGAAATTTCATTTGTATGTAAAATGTGACACTGGATAAGAAATTACATCTTTTTCTTTAATGTAATCAACAGAAGTTAATAGGATTTTAAATCTTAGCAAGTCAAAACATAAGAATGATTTTTCTAGTAAGTAGTTTGGACTAGATTGTAAATAAATTGAAATTAACAAATTTTGTAAAGGAGTAAATATAGAAATTTAGAAATAAGCATACACGTAATAAGTACGTTAAAAATATATATATTGATACTATATCCATCCAAAAACACAAGTAATCAATGCTAGTTGTTATTAATATTAGATAAACGTTAAATGAAGTTCTGAATTTGAAACGTTCTCCAATACTTATGCATATTAATTAACGTTACTTATAATAAAAGGAAAATTTACAATTGTAATCGTTGGTGTTAATGGGAAATAAATGTGGAAATAAATGGTAATGAAGCCAGAAAGGTTGCAATTAGTACAAATGATAATTAAATATTGTAACTTTAAATTAGGGGAAATTAATATAACAAATATATACATATATATACACACACATAATAAAGAACTTAAATAAATGAAAGTGTAATAAGTGGAAATTACAATAAATTGGAGCAATGAAATCATATTCATTTATTATATAATTTATATTTGTTAATCGTAACCACGTTTGGGCTGATTTTATCTGTTAGTGGTATGTTTGTTAAATTGTTGAAATTAACAATTATGTTAATTAGAGGACTGTTAAATTAAATATATATCATGTTTGTTATGAAATAGATGTAAACATATATTTCATGTTTGAAATAAAGTTAGCATCTTTATTCTGCTAGGTGAGATTAGAAATTTGTGAAAACATAAAATTAACTTTTTATGTTAACATAAACATGTCATATTAATTGTCAAAACTTGGTTAGTGAATAGAAGAAACATTTTTTTTTAGGAATGTTAAATATGTTAAAACAAAGATCACATTTTTGTTTAGAGAATATATGTAAAACAAAAATCACATTTTTGTTAAGATTTGTGTTAAAACAAATTATCACTTTTGTCAAATAAGATTTATGTTAAATTTAAAAACTCATTTTTTTTATGTATAGAAATTGTTAACATGTAGAATAATAAAAACATAGAATATTCTTTTATATGTTATTAGAACGTTTTTAGCATTATTTTGTTTTCAACTAAGAAGAATATATTTTAGCGTCAAATTGTTTACGCTAAGAAGAACCTATTTGTAATGTGAATTTGTTTCAATGAAAAGATTAAATTTTTTATTTTGTTAGATTACATGAAAAGGCTATAATGGAAAGATGAATTTTGTTTGTATTTGTAATACGATAAAAAGATTAAAAGTTACATTTTAAATGTTAATTGGAGTTATTTAGGGAACTCGGGTTTTTGTGTAAAAATTGACATTAAAAAAAATAAACATTATAAATATAGTGGCCATCTAAACCTAATCTTTCTCTCCTCATTTTTGATAACCGCCACTTCAAAAAAAAATCAATGGCCCCATCGCTTCAATCTTCTTCTTCTTCTTTCTCCCAATTCATTCAATAATTCCAAGCAATTTCAACGGCAAAAATGTAGCCAACAACGAGATGGACAAACTCAACAATTATAATGGAGAATCGTGTTGTGTGGATGAAGAATTTGTGGCGCAAAGAAGCTTATGGGTTCAACGGGTTTTAACATTTCAGAAGAGAAGACGATGGAATTCAAAAGGACAATGGCCTTAATTCTAATTGGGAAATGTAATTAAAGTCTTAATTATATTTTTTATATTGTTATTAAGTGTGTAAACAACTATAACTTGTTCATACAATTTCAGAATCAAGAAATTTCAGTTGCGTTGGAATGAGAAAAACGAGATCTACGCGGTGGAATTGACTAGAGATAAAACCGAGCAAGGTGAGAATTCTGATTTAATAATTAAATTAAATTTTAATTACTTTTCTCGCTTTTATAATCTTATCACTTTTGTGTTATATTAGAATTGTTGTGTTAACATATAACTTATACGTTATGTGAGAATTGTCCTACGAATATTTCACTTCTATGTGAATTAGAATTGGTAAAATATAAACATATCACCTTTAAGTGAGATTTCTAGATTTAAAATTAAAACTAAAATTATATAAAAATATAAATATTTATAATTATATTGATTGTGATGATGGTGATTTGCTGAATGATATTGTTGTATGATAGAGATAAAATCTTTGATGTGTTAGCAGGAAAATATCATTTTGTTTAATCATGTTGTATTAACATGAAATGTCACCTTGTTTAATCATGTTGTATTAACATGAAATGTCACCTTGTTTAATCATGTTGTATTAACATGAAATTGTTTGATCATGTTGTATTAACATGAAATGTCATCGTGCTTGATCATGTTGTATAAAAAAATGTCATTATCGTATGAAATGTCATATTAGTATAAATGCCACTATAGTTAGAGATGAATGTTAGTATAAAATGCTATTTTAATTAAAAATGTTATGTCAAAATAAAATAACATTTTATTAGATAATGTTATATCAAAATAAAATTAACATACATAGGAAATTGTCTTAGATAAAATGTGCATTTATGTGTCATTAACATAACATAGAAATTTGATTGCAAATTAATGACCACTTATTTGTCATTTGTGTACACATGAAAATTCCATTGTTATGTTTCATGCTAAAAATAAAATCGTCATACAAATAAAACATTATTTTATTTGTCATGTAAATATAATTTGTAGTCATATTAAATAGCATGTTTATGTTACTTGTTAAATAGGATTTGTTAACAAATAAAATTATTATTTTATTAGGATTGTCATGTTCATTTAAAATTATCATTTTAGTGATAAATTGTTAGGTTAGTATGGAATTGTCATTTTGGTTATAAAAATCATTGTTAGAAACATGTTATGTTAGAAATAAATTAAAAAAAAAAATCATTTTTAGAATCATTAGATTAGAAATTAAATGTGTCATTTATATTAGGGGATAAATGTGCCATTTAAATTAGAAAATAAGTGTGTCATATTAATATAAAATGGTCATTTATTTAAAAATGTCATATTTATATAGAATGGCCATTTATTAAATGTGTCATACTAATATAGATTGGTCATTTATTGAATATGTCATGTTAATATGGAATTGTCATTTATTAAAAGTGTCATTTAAGTTAGAATTATGTCATGCAATTAAAAATGTCATTTAAATTGGAATTATGTCATGTAATAAAAAATGACTTTTTGTTATAAAATGTTGCCTTAGAAGAGAAATAACATTTTTGATATAAATGTTATCTAGAAAAGGAATATTTTAGAAAAAGAATATTTTAGAATGAAGAAAAAATATTTTAAATAAATAATATTTTAAAATAATGAATGTTTACAGTGAAATAATTACAATTATAAATCATTATTGTTCTTGGACACGAGGTTAGGTCACATTTGTGGTGGAAGTCTGCCCGGAACCAACCGGCCTATCCAGCAGCCACAAATTGTAAACACCCGTAACTTCCCCGGTGAGGAAAGCGCGGATAGTTCGAGAACAAGCCACAACAGAACGCAGACGGAAGAACATTTCACTGTTATTACAACAATGCACCAGAATACAAGAATATACAGAGTATAAATGAATATTACACAGAAATATCAGAGATTTAAATTACATTTAAATACATCGCAGCGGAAAATAATACAATACACAACTAGAAGAGATATACAGATACAAAGCTTTCCGGATATCATTCCAGCTGTAAACCAGGATCCTGTGAATATAAATCTGCAAAACCAAAACTACTCGCTGCCCGTGTCGAAAATAAGGGCACCCAGAGTTTAGGTTAAAACAATAAACTCCAGGTCAGTCATGTGACTGGTGTGAGAACTAAAACAGTTATTAATCTTTATTTTTAAAGTTAGGTAAATCAAGGGACCACGCCATATAACGCGGAACGGGTTTCCTCCCAAGAACACCAGTGCATATAAGTAAACAGCGCAATGCTTTTCTAAAAATGAAGCTATTATAAGACCCAGGTCCCATCACACAATGCAACGCAGCCGGAGGATAGGGTTTTCCCTTATAATAGCCAAACATGCTTAGTACGTTTAAAACAAATCATTTGATACTACTATAAGTGTATAGTGTCAAAACAATTTCAATCATAAATATCAATCATAGACGGCATGGGTACCATTTATCATGTCGCCATACTAGTTCTACAATTAAAACCGCAATACACGTATTGGAAATTGGATTTCCATCCTATGAACCAAGGCAAAGGGAATATCCTGTGCTTAATTCGAGACTCTCTAGCCCGAGCCTCAGGTTGCAGCCGCGACTGCACCCGGAACGACGGGGCCGGCCACCCGTCGATGGTTAGTAATGCCGTAAACGATATGCTAGCCGGTTCTATGGAACCTCATAGTGATCTGGGACCCGTAAGCCTCTGCAACCACCGTTAACCGAGACGCCCCGCTGGGCAATAAGTAATGATAAGCAACATCCACATAAGTAATGCCAGCCAGTTTAAGCACTGACACCACTTCTAACTAGAAACCAGCATATGTCCATTTCCCGGAGGTCCTCCCCGTTTTTGGTTCACACCGAGGTGTGAGGCTCGCGAATCAACGCTATACACAAAGCCATGCCATATCATCTGCACTTTGATCATCATCCACCTAACTTTGCTTTTCAACAAAAGTCTGGATCACTGCATCTCAGCATGCCACATTATCAATCCATATCGTACCACTGATTTCTGCCAATATATAACCTCTGAGCTCGTATGTCTCAGAGAAGGGCGTTAAGTAAGAGAATAAATTCTCCGCCGCCAAACAGATATATATTTAGCAGAGATCAACGAATACAATATAAAGGAATACAATGTCAGACACACCATCCATTTACAAGTCCGTTCTAGGTCTGAACGAAACCGGAGGCACTTTCCTCGCATATCCATCCATCTCCAAGTACGTCTGGACGACCACCAACTATTTCCATCCTCTTGGGTGTACAGCCCAATCAGGATCGTCAGTAATTATCCAAACGATGTGAAGACTTCCGGTCTTCAACCACCGTCTTCATCTTCGACATATCGTCGAATCGGTTATTCAGAATGGGTATAAACCCGGCCTTTCCGAATAACCCGCGTATATTAAAACGAATGTTACACAAACACAACATACGCCTCATTCCAATTCAGTAGCTACTAACCGTAAATCAACAAGAGAACAATTTCCTAAATATTAACCCCGAAGGCCGAAACCAACATCAGATCAATACCCAGGAAATCATTCTTCTTAGCTTACCTACAGCTAGTTTCTAAATTTCAATTCTTAGGGAAAGGTTCCCATTAATTTTATCCAAGATAAATTCTTTAAAATTTATCCTTTAATCTTCCTTTGGATGTCATTTCAAACCAAATTATGGTTTTCCCAAACTAGTCGAGATTAGCGAACCATACCGAGATAATTATTTGATTTATTTCCCAATCCCAATCTATTCATCCCATGAAGCAAAATTGGTAATACTCCATATCTAATACCATGGTGTTATCGGTAAAATTAATTACCATTTCACGTTCAAATCTAATTAAAGATTTAACTATCGCTTTGGAGCAAAACTGGTGATACTCCATTCTCGCTCATTTTCTAAAGTTGATAATTTAAATTATCAATCCACATTTCAATTTAATTGAAGATCCATTAAAACTCTTTTTACTGGGTTAAAGAACTAGTGTCATTTAAAACACAGTTCACGATAAACCCAAATCACATTCTATTTATCATCGGGTTAAAGAACTAGTGTTATTTAAAACACAGTTCACGATAAACCCATGAATCCATTCTATTTAAACCCATTTCTAATCCAATTTATTTATTTAAAAATAAATGGGTTTTAATTTTAGTTCAAAACTAGTTCATTTCGATAAAAATCTATTTTTTTATCTTTTCAAATATGGAGTTTTTCATCCTAATTTTTCCTCAATCATTTCTTATGATTTTACACTAATTATTACTATTTTTGATAATTTTATCAAGGCCCGTACAGTCGATTTCCATCAACGGCCATCGAACTGCACTTACAGCGACCTTTTTCGAATTTGATTTGGACGTATCTCCAAATCCAACCGTTAGATTTCAAAATTTTAATATTCGTTAGAAAGCTCTTTTCGATACGAACCCAACGGTTCCGGTTTTAGGAGAATCCGACGGTCGGATCTCCCGTAATGTCCGTTTGAAATAAATGGTCGAAATTCACGAACTGCCGCGGCGCGGCGCGTTCTATTCAGGCCATTATATTATATATATAATATATATATAATATATATTTCGTCGATTACTATTTAAAACGAATTTTATAAATAGTTTTGAATTCGTTTCAAAAACAATTTCAACCTTTATTTCAAATTCAAATCGAAATTGAATTTTTCTATTATAAATCCTTTTTACTTTCATTTCTATTTGATTTTAATTCAAATCGATTTTAATTCGATTCGAATTCATTTTCTTTTCAATTCAATTCAATTCGAATTCGTTTTCTTTTCAATTCAATTCAAAATCGTTTTCCTATTCAATTCAAATTCAATTCATTTTCTAATCAAATCAAATTCGTTATATATTCAATTGAAATCAAATTCGTTATATATTCAATTCGAATCAAATTCGTTTTAAATTCAATTCGAAATCGTTTTCAATTCATTTCATTTCGAAATCGTTTTCAATTCATTTCATTTCGAAATCGTTTTCAATTCATTTCATTTTCAATTCATTTTCTAATCAAATCAAATTCGTTATATATTCAATTGAAATCAAATTCGTTATATATTCAATTCGAATCAAATTCGTTTTAAATTCAATTCGAAATCGTTTTCAATTCATTTCATTTCGAAATCGTTTTCAATTCATTTCATTTCGAAATCGTTTTCAATTCATTTCATTTCAAAATATTCGATTTCAAAATTACTTTTCAATATTCATTTTAAAATGAATAAAATCGATATAAATATCGTCCACGTCAAAATGGCGTCAATCTAATCAACACGGCTTCATATATTCCTTTATTCTATTCAACAAATGAATATTTATTTTTGTCAACACACGACTAATCTCAACGAATGAGTACTGTCCACGTGTGACTATTTTTGTTAAATTATTTCGTTCAACACATGACTAATCTCAACGGATGAGTACAGTCAACACATGAACCTTTATTTAATAATAATAAAGATATAAAATTTATTGTTAAAATATTACGTTCAACACATGACTAATCTCAACGAATGAGTACAGTCAACACATGAACCTTTATTTAATAATATTTTTTTATTCTCTAAATTGGAATGAGGCCCAATCAATCACCATATAAAATTAATTATACGGATTTTCATACAACACATGTATATAATAGCATTGAAAAATAATCAACCATCACCCAAAGTGCACTACACTGTATAAGCATCAAATATATATATCTAACGCTTATAACAGCCTGTCAATCAATCGATCGACATATTTAATCAATCAGGATGAGTGAACTTCATATTTCATCCCAACACCCGTGTGGGGTTTCCAACAATCAAACACAGATTTTATTTGTGCAGTTGGGCGATGTGTAAAATTTATCGTCCCAATCAATGTCCTTCAAATAGGTGTACATAAACAAACCGTCCGGTTTGTAAATGAATATTTTATTTTATTCACTTCACGTTAAAAATTATATTTTTAACGATAAAACATTTTATTTTAACATATGAATTTCTATTCAGTTCATTCTTTAAATAAAATGATATTTTTATTTTTCTAACTTATTTTAGAAAATTTCGGCGGCATAAACGCCCTATCGTTTGAGAACATGACAAAACAGAACGCATACGGGAGAACATTTCATTGTATATTACAACAATGCATCAGATTACAAGAATATTCAAAATAAATTTCTCGTCGATATTATTTAAAATAATTTATTTTAAATAATCAAACTTCGCTAAAATTGCCAAAAAAAAAAAAACTAGCCCAAATTTTCGGGTTGTTACACAAATGTTGGGCCTAATGTGAGAGGTCCAACTGTACAAATATGAATTGGGCCAAGACACGAGGTTAAGCCCAACAAGTGGAATAAGTCTGCCCGGAACCAACCGGCATATCCAGCATCCACAAGTTGTAGGCCTAATGTGAGGGGTCTGGCCCATTATAAAACATAAATGGGTGAGAAACAATTTAATATGAAGTACATTTATAAAATAAAGATTTACTAGGAATTTACATTTTCCTATGTAAATAAAGAATGAAATGAAAATTTGCATTTTTAATGAAATCAAAGGTTGAAGTAAAAGATTTCATTTTAAAATAGAAATAATGCATTAAAAGAAAAGAGTACATTTTTTTAAATGCAAGTCATGAAACTATAAGGATGATCATATTTTTGAAATAAAAATATGTTTGCATCAAACACCACATTTTTTGATATAAGATAATAAAGGAAAGTGAAAAGTTACATTAATAAAAATTAGAAAAATTACACTTTTATGTAATTAAGTCAATTTCCATGTGAATTAGATTAATAGTGAAAAAAATTTACATTTATCATTTAAATTATGATAAAGGAGGAAAATTACATTTTTAATATAATTTAAAGTTAAAGAAAGAAAAGTACATTTTCTATTTAAAGAAAGAATTTCATTTTCATGTAATTAAGATTTAAAATAAGAGTTATATTTTCATGAAATTAAGATTAAAGGTAAAAGTTACATTTTTCAGGTAATTTAATAAAAGTAAAGGTACTTTTTTTAGGAATAGGTTTTTATTTAAAAGGAATAAGGATTAGAAATGTACATTTTAATGAATGGATCTTCATTAAAAAGAATAAGAAACAAAATATACATTTTGTGTAATTTGAAAGTTGAAAGAAAAAATGTACATTGTTGGGTATAGTATGTGTATGTGAATTGTAATAAAATAAACATTATTGTGTGTCATGTTATACCTTGATACTATATCCACAAATAGGGATATTTGTTGCTAGCAAAATTATAGTGGAATGAAAATGAACTATTTTTATCAAAATAAAAATAGTGATAAATGATAATGTTACGAAATAATTTAAAATGATAATTATGCGAGGATTATTTGAAAACACCGAGTTATACTCATTTCAAATAATCATACGACGTTTAAATGGAAGATATGGAATACGGTGATTGAAGACCACGATCTTCACATCGAATGGATGTGTTGCTATTGAGACCCATGATGGGAGTAGCTACCTTGAAGGGGCGACAGTAGTAGCCGTCCGGACGTAGTGTTGATTGCACGGATTTGTCTTTCGCTCAGACCCAGAGCATAAGCTTATAAATGGATTATATGTCTGACATTGTATTCTTTTATACTGTATTCATTGATCTCTGCTAAACATATATCTGTTTAGTTTTTTACACCCTTCTTTGAGACGTACGAGCTTAGAGGCTATATGTTGGTAGAAATCAATGGTATGGTATGGATTGACGATGTGGCATGCTAAGTTGCATATGATCAAGGTTTTGTTGAAAAGCAGGCCTTGTGGGATGATCAAAGCATAGCCTGTTTAGGCATAGCTTTGTGTATAGCGTGACTTCGCGAGCCTCACAACCCGGTGGAGTCTAAAACGGGAGAAGGGAATGCAGGGAGAGCCGTTTCTTTCAAGCTAGAAGTGGTGTTTGGGCTTTAACATGGCCCGACATTTTACTTATGTGGATGATGGAATGAGGCGCCTCGGATGATAGGTCCTATAGGACCGGGAAACGTGTGTTCAGGAATAACTAATCCGCAACTCGTATGGTGGACCGGCCCTGCAGCTATCCAACGGTTCACTGCGGGGGATCCTGAGGCATTAGCTAGAGTGTCTCGAATCGGTATGGAGCTCCTCCCTAGCCTTGGCTCATGTTGGAAACCCAATTTCCAATACGACCTCATGCGGTTTTGGTTGTATTACTAGTATGGAAGCATAGTATTATGGTATCTATGTGTCCTAGGATTGATACATTATGATTGAAATGTTTTTAAAACATATATACACTAATAATAATATCAAAAACCGTTTTTATCGTATCAAGCATTTTTGACCATTATAAGGTAAATCCCTATCTTCCGGTTTGCGTTGCATTGTGTGATGGGACTTGGGTCTTATGATGGTTTCATTTTTCTAAAAAGCATTGCGTCGTTTTAACGATTTACTTTAGTTTATGCACCGGCAATCCATTGGAGTAAACCCGTTCCGCGTTAGCGGCGTGGTCCTTGGATTTGCCTTATTACTATTAGTTAAATTAGTTAAGAATTCTCATACCAGTCCCATGACTGACCCATTGTTTGTTTCCACCTTTACAAACTCGGATGCCCTCTTTCCACACGGGCAGTCGAGTAGTTTGTCTTCAGGTTCTTATCTCGAGCAGGATTCTGGATTGAAGCCTAAAGCTGTGTCCAGAGCATAGTTGTCTTCCGCTGCCTTAGTTATTTTATTTTCGCTGCAATGTATTGAAATATTGTAATTTAGCTTCCGCTGTAATTTTATTCAATATACTCTGATATTCTGTACTCTGATGTAACATTACTATAATGATAAAAGTCTGCTGTTGTTGTTCTGATGTGTTGTAGCCCAAAGTAAGCGTATCCAGTGATTTCCCGCAAGGGCGATTTTCGGGTTGTTACATTTGGTATCAGAGCTTTGGTTAGCTCAAATCTTTGGGGTATAGCTCATTAGAACGGAACAAAAGACTCATCATAGATTGGATTAGTAATATCCAATAAGGATACTCATTAGAGATAGGATTAGTAGTATCCTAGAATGAGAAAACTCATTAGAGATGAGGTTAGTAATACCCTAAAATGAGTCCAGAGTGATAGGCTTATAATTAACATATTTGTGATTATATATAATCTATTTTAGAAAATATGATTTTTGAATATATAAAATTTATATATTTGAAAGTTAATAAACTAATAAAATTATTTAAACCAATGGAGAATATATATATAAAAAAATTAGTTAGTTAATTAATCAACTTTTAGCTTCGTTCCTTTTCGAGTATGAAAAGATTTTAAGTGGGGGAGACTGTAACAACCCTGAATTTTGGGGCTAATTTAAAATTTATTTTAAGTTATTTTAATGAGTTTTGGCTATTTAAAATAATTTATTTAAATAATAATGGGAGGAAAAAAATCAAAAATGTCGTTTTGTGATTATGCATTGGATGAAAACAAATAAATGTTCTTTATTTTGATACTAGGATATATAGGAAAATGTGAGCATGTTAATTATATTTTTATATGATAATTAGACTGCATAGAAAATGTAAACAAATAGAAATATCCTTTCATATGTCATTAGTATTCATAGAAGAATGTGAATATATAAAATTTATTTTTATATGTCATTCATGTTAGCACAAATTTTTGTCAATTATGTTAAGAGTTAAATTATGTCATTTATGATAGTACATACATTTACCATTTATGTTATACATGTTGTATTAGTATAAAAATGTCAAGCTTGTCGTGTTAGAGATGTAGAATAAAAATACCCTTTGTGTTAAATTATGTCATATTAGAAATAAAATATCGAAAAAAGAATTTTTTTTTTGTAATTGTGAACATACATTAGAAAAGAGAAGAAAATGATTACATTAGGAAAGATTATATTTTTCATGTAATTAAGATAAGAGAGAAAATATTACTTTTCTTTTACAATGTAATAAAAGATAAAAGTTACATTTTGCAATGTAATCAAAGAAAGATATAAAGGTTACATTTTGCAATGTAATTAAAGGCGAAATGAAAGATTTCATTTTGCAAAAGAAAATGAAGATTTCAAAAGAAAGGAAAGGATTACATTTCTTTGTAATGTAATATAAGGATGGAAAAAATTATATTTTTATTGTAATATTAGAAAAGTGAAGACAATAAATATTATATTTTTGTTGTAATATAAAACATTAGAAAGTAGGAAGACAATGGAAATTTCATTTGTATGTAAAATGTGACACTGGATAAGAAATTACATTTTTTCTTTAATGTAATCAACAGAAGTTAATAGGATTTTAAATCTTAGCAAGTCAAAACATAAGAATGATTTTTCTAGTAAGTAGTTTGGACTAGATTGTAAATAAATTGAAATTAACAAATTTTGTAAAGGAGTAAATATAGAAATTTAGAAATAAGCATACACGTGATAAGTACGTTAAAAGTATATATATTGATATTATATCCATCCAAAAACACAAGTAATCAATGCTAGTTATTATTAATATTAGATAAACGTTAAATGTAGTTTTGAATTTGAAACGTTCTCCGATACTTATGCAATTTAATTAACGTTACTTATAATAAAAGGAAAATTTACAATTGTAATCATTGGTGTTAATGGGAAATAAATGTGGAAATAAATGGTAATGAAGCCAGAAAGGTTGCAATTAGTACAAATGAGAATTAAATATTGTAACTCTAAATTAGGGGAAATTAATATAACAAATATATACATATATATACACACACATAATAAAGAACTAAAATAAATAACAGTGTAATAAGTGGAAATTACAATAAATTGGTGCAATGAAATCATATTCTTTTATTATATAATTAATATTTGTTAATCGTAACCACGTTTGGGTTGATTTTATCTGTTAGTGGTATGTTTGTTAAATTGTTGAAATTAACAATTATGTTAATTAGAGGACTATTAAATTAAATATATATCATGTTTGTTATGAAATAGATGTAAACATATATTTCATGTTTGAAATAAAGTTAGCATCTTTATCCTGCTAGGTGAGATTAGAAATTTGTGAAAACATAAAATTAACATTTTATGTTAACATAAACATGTCATATTAATTGTCAAAACTTGGTTAGTGAATAGAAGAAACACTATTTTTTTAGGAATGTTGAATATGTTAAAACAAAGATCACATTTTTGTTAAGAGAATATATGTTAAAACAAAAATCACATTTTTGTTAAGAATTGTGTTAAAACAAATTATCACTTTTGTCAAATAAGATTTATGTTAAATTTAAAAACTCATTTTTTTTATGTATAGAAATTGTTAACATGTAAAATAATAAAAACATAGAATATTCTTTTATGTGTTATTAGAACGTTTTTAGCATTATTTTGTTTTCAACTAAGAGGAATATATTTTAGTGTCAAATTGTTTACGCTAAGAAGAACCTATTTGTAATGTGAATTTGTTTCAATGAAAAGATTAAATTTTTGATTTTGTTAGATTACATGAAAAGGCTATAATGGAAAGTTGAATTTTGTTTGTATTTGTAATACGATAAAAAGATTAAAAGTTACATTTTAAATGTTAATTGGAGTTATTTAGGGAACTCGGGTTTTTGTGTAAAAATTGACATTAAAAAAAATAAACATTATAAATATAGTGGCCATCTAAACCTAATCTTTCTCTCCTCATTTTTGATAACCGCCACTTCAAAAAAAAAAAAAATCAATGGCCTCATCGCTTCAATCTTCTTCTTCTTCTTCTTTCTCCCAATTCATTCAATAATTCCAAGCAATTTCAATGGCTAAAATGTAGCCAACAACGAGATGGATGATTGACATAGAAATATGTTTATTTTATGCTCTTATATCTTGTCTTTTGTATATAAATAAATATTACTTGGGTATTGTTTTGTTACTTTTACAGATATTCCAACCCGGCCCGCATGCAACCAGAAATGCAGAGAAATAGAGTTCAATTTGCTGTGTATTTGCATTTTGAAGAATTGTAGATGAAGATATCACATCTAGTTGCTGTTGGACAAGAAAAGGATTGATAACAAGGCTTTGCACATCACAAATCAATGAAGAAGTGTCAAGGAAGCAAGAGGAAAAGAGAAAAGGCCCAAATTTGCTTTATTTATCTAGCCCAATTATGTTTCTCATTGTAAACTAATTAGTGATGTAATGACCAGGCCCAGTTATCATTAGGGTTAGGGTTAGGGTTTGGCTATCTACCCTATATATACCCTTGTAATATCATTGTAGCCACCATCATATATCCCATTTCCTATTTCTAATAAAGTTTCTAGTTCTTCTTCTTCTTTTTATTTTCTGCATTTTTTTCTATTTCTTAGCAATTAGTGTGTCAACACGATTAGATTCGGTAGAACACTATTTGTGTTTTGCATTTCTTTCATTAGTGATTGACCGTCTGATTAGATTCAGCGGTAATCCTAATTTTATTTCCTGTTGTTATTTATATTCTGCACTTTTATTTTCTGTACTTTAATCGCGTTCATAGGTTAAATTGGATTTGATTAGATTTGAATCTGATTCATAGTTTCATTGCTTTTCCATTGAAATTGTGATTTGATCGTCGGTTCAGTTAGATCTGTTCTGAATCAAATTACAGTTTTAATTTTGTTTTGTTTTATTTTCAAAATCTCCAGGCTTCGTCTAACACGCCCAAGAGATTAGATAAATAATTTGATTTTAATTTACCTCCCTGTGTTCGACCTGTATGCTACACACCTGTATGCTTGCAGAATTTATTACAAATATCGCGCTTTTCTAATTCATAGATTAGCGACGATCAAGTTTTTGGCGCCGTTGCCGGGGAGGTAACGATTAAATTTTGTTATTTGTTTAATTTCCGATTCGTGTTAGTTTTTATTTTAAAGTTTTTTTTTTCTTTTGTTTTGTTGCATATAAATAAAAAAAAACTCTTGTTTGTGATTTGATATATCGATTTCATTGGTACAATCATCCACTAATCAAGAGGAAAAAAAAACACTTGCCACTTTTCTCTTATTTATTTCCTCATTTCATTTTTTTACAAATTCTGCCCTTTCCGCAATTTCTTTCCATTTTCTGACCAAAAAAAAAAAAAATTTACAAATTTCTTTCCAAACTTTTCCACACCACTCAACACCCTCCCACAAACAAAGCCACAGCAGCTCATCTACATACCGCACGACCATCCAATAAAAAAAAAAAACCTTTGCATTAATTTCCTTTTTTTTTTCGTCCGTCACAATCCCCTGCTTTCACAACATCCATTCAGATCTTTCACTGACTTACTCCACCCATAAACCACCTTCACACAACTCCTACAATCTTAGACAAATCAATTTGCAATCTTCTGCCAGATAACCATCTCCCTACCCACAGTCCCAAACTACTGTAATCACAACGCCCCACCTCTAAAATTCCTCACAACCATAATACCGTATCCAACCTTCTCTACCACCCTGTCCCAAAGTTACACAATCACCAACCCTCGTCCATTAATTCTATACGTTCTTTAGACCAACAAAACTCACACCCATCGCCTTGTTTCCGAGCACCACACAGTGAACGTTTACAAGCCTTCCATTCTCAACGATACTCCACCACAGTTTGACTAGCGAACCCCTAAATTCCATCCACTTCAACTTGACAGTTGACACAATTTCATCCAAGTGCCACACAGCACCTTTGTCAACGCACACCACAAACCCCAGCCCTAACCCAGTTCTAACCCTAACGCCACTTCCAGCGTTCAAACCACCTTCCTACCCAAAATCCAGATCCGAACTACTCGAAACCGCAAATAACCCCATCTTCTTCTCACGCAACAGCCATCTTCCATACTCATCACACCGTTCAAACACCAAACTCCCACCCTTCTACTCCAAAACGCTTGAACCCCATCACAACCCGAAAAAAGAAAAAAAGAAAAAACCCAATTCGAATATTCTGATAGAATTGATTTTGATTCGAACAATTAGTCGAGGCAACACTTAATTTGATTTCTAATCACTGAACCGCGATTCTGGTGATTCCTAAAAAAGTTGCGATTCTAGAAAGGGCTTTGCTAAATCACAGATTCCCTTCCGTTTTTTTGAAAACCGCGATTATGGGTTTAGAAGAAAATTACCGTGGAATTGCAATTGGGTTCTTGAGTAAAATTGGAAGGTGGAGTGCGGTACTCTGAGGTTTCTGGGTTCTTAAGTTGTGTTACCCGTTTTAAGTTTTGAGTATATACAAGTCATTGTGGCATCCGGGTTTTGTTTCCCCAAGTTCGAATTGTTCAACTAGTTTAGTTAGTTAATTTTGTTAGCATAGATTTTGGTTTTGCCCATTTTTGTTTTTCAGTTTTGTTTTATTTAGCTTAGTTTGTGTCACTTTCATTTTTTCTTCTTTTTTTTTTTAAAAAAAAAAGGGGAGAATTTTTCAAAAACAGGTACAGCCCGAACCCGTGCCGCAGCGCAGTCAAGCAATTAATAGAAGGGGACAACAACAGAAAGCAGCGGACGATTCAGATGGGTTGGAGCGGTTGCACACCAAGTGGGGTGTGAACGCGCTAGCGCTTCCCAAATTCACTGGAGGACTGCCGATCAAGGTGAAAACTTTTAAAACTCTACAGGTGCTCTGCTGCAAAAGGAAAAAGAAAAAATATATAGACAATTGTTGTAAAAAATTTCTGCAGGGGCAGCGGCTTGAATGTAAATTTTAATTCTGCAATTTATATTTCTGTGTCTGTTCTGTGACTGATATTTCTGAATTTGTCGTGAGGAACGGTTTTCCATAACTAATCACTCTCATCGATTTTCAATTTTAACACGTGATTTTGATTTTCAAAATAATATAACTGAAAAGTGGTGCTTTGTGAAGTTGACTGTCTCGTACAATTGGATCGCGGATATATATTAGTTAAATTTATTGAATTTTTAGCAAAAGAGGTTGCATACTACCCGTAAAACATTGGTCGTATCCCTTAGTTTTATACTATACGTGAACGGCCATAAGACCCTCTTCCCCCTTCCAATTGAGTCGGTTAATTAATAGAGCACAACTCATTAATTTATATTATTTTGAATTGAGAATAATTTCTATCTTGCCGTGATTTCATTTCAAATGTCTAATTCAAAAAAATCATTGAGAGAAATGTGGGATAATAATCGAAGTAGACGTCCTCTTGAAGAGTATGAGTATGAATTGCAACTCATGAAACAAGATTTTCCAAAATTTCGTGAGCCCAATGTCAACAATTTTCAAAATTTTCCAACTGACCAACATTTTCAAAATCATAGATATAATCGAAATGATGATTTCAATTTAAATTTCAATAATTTCGATTATGGGTCACATCCACATCAAAACGGTTTTGAATCGCAAAATAGCTTTGATCCACATCAATATGGGGTTGGAAACCAATTCGAAAATAATTTTGAAAATGATTTTCAAATCGATCAAAATTTTCAAAACTACAACCCATATCAACATCTTGAAAATGACCAAAATTGCAATTTTCACTCGAATTTTAACAGTTTTGGTTATGAACAAAATTTCTATGATCAAAATGATTTCCAATATCATTGTCAGTTTTCTGAAAATTCAAACAACTACCACATTGGAAATAATATTGATTGTGAAATTGATGTGGATTATAATTTTGAAAATCAGGAAATTCCAAACGAGAGCTCTCAAATCAACGATCGTCTTAACATTTTTAGAGAGAGGGTAGAAAGGCTAGATAGACAGCTTAATGAAAAAGATAGAAAGATGGATGAACTTCTTTGTTTATTGACATCTTTGAAAGAACAACGAGAGCAACAAAATCAAATTCAAACAAGCGATGAATCAGGAAATAATCCATTCTTTGCTGACATTGAAAATTTTCAAATAACGACATTTGAAATTGAGAATAATCATCTTGATGAAGTTTTTCAAAATTCAACCAATGATTTGCACTTCAACTCTTTTCAGGAAGAAGATTTAAGCTTAAATTTTGATCTTCCTCTTTCAGGCTGTGAGAAACTTGAAATTTTTGAAATTGAACCAAATGAAAATGTTGAATTTTTCAAAAACTCAGAAGTGGAAATGGATTTTAATGAACATGAATTTCTTGATTTGTACGAGGATGAATTGCCAAATAAGGAAGAAGTGGATTCACATCACGAGTTCGAAAATTTTAACTTTGAGAAAATTTCAAACGAACTTGAAATTGTCAGTGGCGAAAATACCTTGTCAATTGAGAAAGGTGATCACATAGTCTTGAACAACACTCAGAATTCAAATTTCACTGAATTTGTATACGATCACAAATTTTTGAAAAATTACACTGACAAATTTGTTGAACACATGAACTATCTTTGGAATGCTGGCTTGGTTGAAAAACTTCAGGTTAAGACGACCCTAGATATTTATCTCCTGGACTACAAATCGAGGTATAAAGATGAGATGGTTTTCAAAAACTCTTGCTTGTTAGAAAACATGTCTAGACACAGTGGGACTGGAACTCATAGGGCAAGAACCAAGTGTGGGGGGAAAAGTTGGTGGAACTCTTTGCGTCGCATGCATCGCAAACACATTTATCATTGTACATTTGATCCTTTCTTACATATAGTTAAATTTCATTTCGTTTTACAAATCATTTTACAGTTAATCCATCTTTGGGTTCGATCTTTTAAATTTAGGAAACGTTACAGTGTGGACACTGCCTCAATCAAGTGTGGGGTGGAGTCTGCATTTCACCCTTTTTCATTTTTTTTTCTTTTTCTTTCTTTTCATTTTCATCATTTAAATAGGACCATCATACATTTTAGATTGTAGTAACATACCATTTTTTTTTTTTTGAAATACGACTCATTTTCAATTGATACAGCAAAATAAGTTTAAATTTTTAGCCAGTTGATAGTATTTTTCTCTCTCAACTTAGATCGAATAGGAAATATAATGAAAAGTTTAATTTTAAGGGATAATAGTGTAACCAGTACATAGGGAGATTCTTAGGTGATGGCCATGAAATCTATTCTATATTGTAGACTTTGTTTAAATAAGTGGAGGACGTAAAATACTTATATTGGCTTTTCAAATCTTTAAAACTAAGTTGTGTTAAGTTGAATTCGCGTAACTCTCTTTTGTGCTTATATTTTCGATAATAATAATAATAGTATTCCAAGGGTATCCAACATTGCTTGTATATCGAGCGTTGGTGTGCAAACCCGCCAAGCTCTATCCGACACGTTGTTGACAAAGTCAGCGTTGGAATATCTTGTTCTCATTTTATGAGATTGGACACCTAAGGATTACCGACACGTTGTTGACAAAGTCAAAGTCGGCTTGCACAATCCGCCAAGCTCTTTACCTACTCTCCGTTAGTCCGCGAGGCAGTGCATGGGTGGTAAACCTTGGTCTTTTTAATTAGGTGTATGTACTTAATCATAAATCTTAAAATTTTATAGAATAAAGAATAAGCGATGATACCCAAACACTTCTTGACCTTATTGATTTGACTAGCCATACATGAGAAAATTAGAATACCACTTTGCAAACTGTGCCAAGCAAACTAAGAATTTATTTCATGGCTGCACTATGTTATCGACCGAACTAACTGGCCAAACTGGAATTTAACATTTGAAAACTTGATTTATATTGAAAATTTGTGACAAGTCGAGGTATCTAAAATAAAATAAACTGGTTAGAAATTATTAACTTAATTTGTTGTGTCACTTTCCTGAAATAAGTCGTGTTTTCATTTTTCGTTTTTATCTGCATATGTCCATTGCATTCATGTAGTTTCATTAGAATCATAGCATACTGCATTTGGATTTTGTGGGTAGTATCCGCTGAAAACCCTCACGAGACACCACTCGTCCTACTAGGGACACCTAGAGGTTTAACGGCTTGTTGCATGCGCTCAATGCAATCGTGTTTCCTACGAAAGTGTGACCTATCTAGGTAGTTTCCCATTTTCTTTTTACTCGAGGACGAGTAAAAAATAAGTGTGGGGGTATTTGATTGACATAGAAATATGTTTATTTTATGCTCTTATATCTTGTCTTTTGTATATAAATAAATATTACTTGGGTATTGTTTTGTTACTTTTACAGATATTCCAACCCAGCCCGCATGCAACCAGAAATGCAGAGAAATAGAGTTCAATTTGCTGTGTATTTGCATTTTGAAGAATTGTAGATGAAGATATCACATCTAGTTGCTGTTGGACAAGAAAAGGATTGATAACAAGGCTTTGCACATCACAAATCAATGAAGAAGTGTCAAGGAAGCAAGAGGAAAAGAGAAAAGGCCCAAATTTGCTTTATTTATCTAAGGCCCAATTATGTTTCTCATTGTAAACTAATTAGTGATGTAATGACCAGGCCCAGTTATCATTAGGGTTAGGGTTAGGGTTTGGCTATCTACCCTATATATACCCTTGTAATATCATTGTAGCCACCATCATATATCCCATTTCCTATTTCTAATAAAGTTTCTAGTTCTTCTTCTTCTTTTTATTTTCTGCATTTTTTTCTATTTCTTAGCAATTAGTGTGTCAACATGATTAGATTCGGTAGAACACTATTTGTGTTTTGCATTTCTTTCATTAGTGATTGACCGTCTGATTAGATTCAGCGGTAATCCTAATTTTATTTCCTGTTGTTATTTATATTCTGCACTTTTATTTTCTGTACTTTAATCGCGTTCATAGGTTAAATTGGATTTGATTAGATTTGAATCTGATTCATAGTTTCATTGCTTTTCCATTGAAATTGTGATTTGATCGTCGGTTCAGTTAGATCTGTTCTGAATCAAATTACAGTTTTAATTTTGTTTTGTTTTATTTTCAAAATCTCCAGGCTTCGTCTAACACGCCCAAGAGATTAGATAAATAATTTGATTTTAATTTACCTCCCTGTGTTCGACCTGTATGCTACACACCTGTATGCTTGCAGAATTTATTACAAATATCGCGCTTTTCTAATTCATAGATTAGCGACGATCAATGGACAAACTCAACAATTATAATGGAGAATCGTGTTGTGTGGATGAAGAATTTGTGGCGCAAAGAAGCTTATGGGTTCAACGGGTTTTCAAATTTCAGAAGAGAAGACGATGGAATTCAGAAAGACAACCGCCTTAATTCTAATTGAGAAATGTAATTAAAGTCTTAATTATATTTTTTATATTGTAATTAAGTGTGTGAACAACTATAACTTGTTCATACAATTTCAGAATCAAGAAATTTCAGTTGCGTTGGAAAGAGAAAAACGAGATCTACGCGGTGGAATTGACTAGAGATAAAACCGAGTAAGGTGAGAATTCTGATTTAATAATTAAATTAAATTTTAATAACTTTTCTCGCTTTTATAATCTTATCACTTTTGTGTTATATTAGAATTGTTGTGTTAACATATAACTTATATGTTATGTGAGAATTGTCCTATGAATATTTCACTTCTATGTGAATAAGAATTGGTAAAATATAAACATATCTCCTTTAAGTGAGATTTCTAGATTTAAAATTAAAACTAAAATTATATAAAAATATAAATATTTATAATTATATTGATTGTGATGATGGTAATTTGCTGAATGATATTGTTGTATGATAGAGATAAAATCTTTGATGTGTTAGCAGGAAAATATCATTTTGTTTAATCATGTTGTATTAACATGAAATGTCACCTTGTTTAATCATGTTGTATTAACACGAAATGTCACCTTGTTTAATCATGTTGTATTAACATGAAATGTCACCTTGTTTAATCATGTTGTATTAACATGAAATTGTTTGATCATGTTGTATTAACACGAAATGTCACCGTGCTTCACTACACCATAATGGCCATTTGGCAACCCTTTTTTTTCACAATCGCCAACACTTATTTGTGTTGCAGTGTAATAACAATAATAAGCGTTGCTGTATTAAAAAAGTGTTGCCAAAAATACATGATTATAATTTTTTTATTGGCAACGCTTATATGGGTTGGTAGTGCTGATTTCTAAGGGTAAAAACGTAAACTGTCTTCCGTAACCCTATTTACCATATGCCAATCATTTGCCCAACGCTTATCCAAGAAGCGGCCGCCTAAATTGAATTATCCAAATCCGATTTCAGACGAATAAAAGCAGCTTGCCGAAGATTCATCTGGAGTAGATTTCATCCTCAATTTTTATCCGATTTCTTCGTATAACCTTCAATGAATTATCTCTCGTAATTCACTGATAAGACATCAGTTTTATATATTTTTACCATCCAAAATGTCGGATCTAGATCGACATCAGATTATCGTATTGCGATTTGAAGCAACCCCATATCTAACGCGGATTCTATTAACAGCCTTGAGATCTACGAGCCGATTCTTTCTTCCCAATATCATCGGATCTGATTAGCTCGGCTATGGGTAAGTTTAATCTGGTTTTGATCTTGGGCTAATGGCTTCGTCTGCGGTTTGATTTTCGCTCAGTTCTAACACATAATAATTACAGTATGCTATTTTTTTTGGATTCTATACATAGTTCATTTTAAGATCTGGTTATATTGGTTTAAACAGCTAAGAAGAAGTTGGCCTCCTCCTGATTTTTACACCAATTTCTGTTTGGTTTTCAACACGTTTTATGTAAAAGTTTTCCCTAATATCCGATTATGTTTTGTTGAGTCAGCAGACCCATAGTTGTTAGTCTACAAATTGTAGTTTACTCGTAACCGATTAGATCTTTCAAACTAAAACTAGGGTTTTATACGGTCGCCGGAATTTTCTTGACGCCAAACGAGGAGTCTTCCGTTTCTACTATCCAGGTAAGTAACCTAAGTTTCAGACCGCATTTTATACGTAGTCAAGATGAAGAAGCACGAAAATTACCAGTTTTAGATTTTTATTGTTATGTTACGATTTCAGTTTATGAATGCAATCTAGAAACAAACACCCTGCTCAATACGGTCCTTTACTTACTGTTGTTGACTGGTTCCAGTTGAGACAAATATCCAGATGAAGATTGTTGAGCTGGAAACTCCAAATTCATGTGAGTCAAACAATAAAACTAATGAAATGAGGCAAGAATTCCATCTTTTATTGAGATGTACAATTTTCTTTCTGTTAATACTTCATTTTTATTCCTTTGAATACTGAAAACCTTACAATGACAGAGGAGATGCACCTTGTACCAGTGCCACCAAGCATTGCAATTGTATAGAGAGTAAATGCTTGAAACTGTAATTTCTTTTACATTTTTCACTTTTTAGCATTATGTTACCTTTGATACATTGCCAATACTCTGTCCTGCACTTAAAAAGTCACATTCTCGTTTCCTCTCAGTGAAATACTTCTCCAATTTTACACATTCAAATTCTGAATATTATGATTAAACTAATATTCTTATTAGGAAGATACCTCAATTTGACGTGCATGATGGTTTCATGCAATAGGACAAAAGATAGGGGCATTTCCCTTAAATTCTGCTTATTTATTTTCAATGTATGTTGGTTTTAACCAGAGATCTTTTAACCAACTGTAGCTACTGCAATTGTTTTGCAAGAAAGGAAATTTGTATTTCAGCTTGCTCCTGTGAGAAACTAGCTACTGTTTGTTTATAAATTATTGTTAATTGCTTGTAGTGTACTTGTTGCCTAGTTTATATTAGTTATTCATCGAGTTTATAAATTAATTTTTGCTTATGAAGTTACAAAAGCCTATAGTTTTCTTTGTGGATTTGACAGGGAGAGCCTGTTTGGGGACGCCACTGAGAATTTGGTTGCCATGAATCCACTCAACACCATTTTTGGTAAGTTATGGAATTTCATTACTCTGTTTTTTTAATGTTTTATTGACAGATTTTTCTGTTTTTGATTTGGATTAAAGCGTCTAAAGA
The DNA here is from genome assembly GCA_030737875.1 of Allium sativum. NCBI lineage: Eukaryota > Viridiplantae > Streptophyta > Magnoliopsida > Asparagales > Amaryllidaceae > Allium > Allium sativum. The sequence continues at coordinate 257,491,354 of CM060911.1, read as the reverse complement.
AATTTGACTTGCATGATCTTATACTAACAGTGTGATTTTATACAATCTTTAAAAGAAATTTGACTGCAGGTCTTATAATACTACATGATTATATACAATCTTTTGAAAAAAAATTACCTACTATGATGAATCGTATGTGCAAACCATTACCCGTTTTACTAGATATTGATAATTTATATTATGTCAGTACTTTCTGTTTCTAAATTTCTGATATTTCTCGGCGTATTTTGAACGATTGTTGTTAGGGACTGGCTCTTATTGCATCCGATATAATATTTTTATTTTCAGGTTCAATTTTAGTTATTTATTTTACTAGTATTCTATAGAAAAAACTGGGAATTTAATCCGAAAAGGAGGTTGTCAAGAACATTTTGAAGTCTTTTGCTATATCCCTTCAGTGAGGTATTGTGAGAATCATTCATTTTTTTGCTAGATCTAGTATGACTTCTGCACCTTATATGATTTTATATAAAGGATATGAAGCCCTTTGAGAAAACTTATAAATACTTGCCTTTGTATGGATTATAAAATCTCTAGTAAATTACTTCTCAGATCTGCAACATAAAGATTACTTATTTACTTTATGTTTTTTGATATTTATGTTAGCAAATACTATCAAGGAAATTAATGGATAAGATTCAAAGTTATCCGTTAGATTGCATTAAAATGGATTGATATGAGGTACTTTTCCATCATTTAAAACTAATTTTCTAAATATTTATTAGAGAAATATTTGTCTAATATTTGTTTTCTTAGTTTGTCGTTTTTTGATATTATATTGGTATGAAAAAATAGAAATTTTATCTTTTCTTGGTTTGATCAAGTTTTTCATAGTGCATGACATGTTATTGTGCAACTCCACGTTCATTTCTTCAACTCCTAATTCATATTTTTCTATCAGCACCGTCTAAACGATAACCGCTATTTCAATATCTATCCATTTTAATTTGCTGTCACGTTTAACTCTCTCTTTCATTCCCTCTTCACCCGTTTTGGATGTGCAGTATATTGTATGCATGACTTTGAGAACATACAATATTTTGGGTGTTAAATATGGAAAGAATCAAATCCATTTTACAATGAGTTCAGCTTTTACAATGAATCTTGTCTCAGCATGACATATGCTTTGAATGTGTTCAAAGGCGCCGTTTACTGAGCCGTAGAAACATATATGTGGTCCGCAAAACCGAGCCATACGGCTCCGCAAAACCGAGCCTGTGGCTCAGTTTTGCTGAGCCTGTGGCTTAGTAATTCTGTGCAAACAGCAGCTTCAAGCTACTGTGCAACAGCAGCTTGTAGCTACTGTGAAACAGCAGCTTGTAGCTGCTGTTTGCACAGCAGCTACAAGCTTGTAGAACAGTTGTACTTTCATAGAATTGAAGTATCCGCGAAACCCAAAATAATGCAAAAAAGTTGTACAACAGTATCCGACAATGACTACTGTTCATGATGTCAAAGAAGTTGTACAACAGTTCAGTGGATACGTGAGTGTTTTTTTTTTGTTTCTCTACTTTAGCCCGGGTTCAACAACTTTTGAAACCTGGCTGTTAATCATTCACGAGTTCCTTATTATTTTATCTCCTGATGGACTTTGCAGCAGTTTGACCTTTGCATATAATGGAACCCTGTGCATGTTTGCGGATGATGGAAAGAAGAAAATAGATTACACACAAATTTTGTGCTATGCAAATCCAAAAGCAAATATTTCGCGAACGACGATATGGAAGGCTGGACATAAAAGAAATTCGAGAGAAGTACTACCATGTTTTGTATTTGGTATTTGTAGAATTTCATTTATCTATTGAATTTTGCGACTTAATTATGTATCGAATTTAGCAACTTAGTTATGTATTATACTAGTTAATTGTTAACTGATATTAATTCTATGTCGTTCTTAATTATGAATGTTGTCTATTGGTATTCATTGAATCATACTTTTTAAATTGAGAATAATATCTATTTTGGATTCATATTAAATATCGTCTATATTATAATCATGTTAGTTATTGTGAATGAAAATCTTGCAACTTGTATAAGCGTTGCAAACAAAAATATTGCAACATGTATAAGCGTTGCAAACAAAAAACTACCAACACTTATAAGCGTTGTGAATGAAAATATACCAACGCTTGTAAGCGTTGGGAGGGAAAGTCTACCAACGCTTATAAGCGTTGGTACTACGTTGCCACCCCTCCGTAGCAACACTAATAAGCGTTGCTGAAATTGTTTGCGACGGTTATACTCGTTGGCAATCACCTGTTTTGGTGTAGTGCTTGATCATGTTGTATTAAAAAAATGTCATTATCGTATGAAATGTCATATTAGTGTAAATGCCATTATAGTTAGAGATGAATGTTAGTATAAAATGCTATTTTAATTAAAAATGTTATGTCAAAATAAAATAACATTTTATTAGATAATGTTATATCAAAATAAAATTAACATACATAGGAAATTGTCTATAGATAAAATGTGCATTTATGTGTCATTAACATAACATAGAAATTTGATTGCAAATTAATGACCACTTATTTGTCATTTGTGTACACATGAAAATACCACTGTTATGTTTCATGTTAAAAATAAAATTGTCATACAAATAAAACATTATTTTATTTGTCATGTAAATATAATTTGTAGTCATATTAAATAGCATGTTTATGTTACTTGTTAAATAGGATTTGTTAACAAATAAAATTATCATTTTATTAGGATTGTCATGTTCATGTAAAATTATCATTTTAGTGATAAATTGTTAGGTTAGTATGGAATTGTCATTTTGGTTATAAACATCATTGTTTGAAACATGTTATGTTAGAAATAAATTAAAAAAAAAATCATTTTTAGAATCACTAGATTAGAAATTAAATGCGTCATTTATATTAGGGGATAAATGTGCCATTTATATTAGAAAATAAATGTGTCATATTAATATAGAATGGTCATTTATTTAAAAGGTCATATTAATATAGAATAACCATTTATTAAATGTGTCATATTAATATAGATTGGTCATTTAATGAATATGTCATGTTAATATGGAATTGTCATTTATTAAAAGTGTCATTTAAGTTAGAATTATGTCATGCAATTAAAAATGTCATTTAAATTGGAATTATGTCATGTAATTAAAAATGACTTTTTGTTATAAAATGTTGCCTTAGAAGAGAAATCACATTTTTGATATAAATGTTATCTAGAAAAGGAATATTTTAGAAAAAGAATATTTTAGAATGAAGAAAAAATATTTAAAATAAATAATAGTTTAAAATAATGAATGTTTACAGTGAAATAATTACAATTATAAATCATTATTGTTCTTGGACACGAGGTTAGGTCACATTTGTTGTGGAAGTCTGCCCGGAACCAACCGGCCTATCCAGCAGCCACAAATGTTGGGCCTAATGTGAGAGGTCCAAGTGCACAAATATGAATTGGGCCAAGACACGAGGTTAAGCCCAACAAGTGGAATAAGTCTGCCCGGAACCAACCGGCATATCCAGCATCCACAAGTTGTAGGCCTAATGTGAGGGGTCTGGCCCATTATAAAACATAAATGAGTGAGAAACAATTTAATATGAAGTTCATTTATAAAATAAAGATTTCCTAGGAATTTACATTTTCCTATGTAAATAAAGAATGAAATGAAAATTTGCATTTTTAATGAAATCAAGGGTTGAAGTAAAAGATTTCATTTTAAAATAGAAATAATGCATTAAATGAAAAGAGTACATTTTTTTTAAATGCAAGTCATGAAACTAGAAAGATGATCATATTTTTGAAATAAAAATATGTTTGCATCAAACACCACATTTTTGATATAAGATAATAAAGGAAAGTGAAAAGTTACATTAATAAAAATTAGAAAAATTACACTTTTATGTAATTAAGTCAATTTCCAAGTGAATTAGATTAATAGTGAAAAAAAATTACATTTATCATGTAAATTATGATAAAGGAGGAAAATTACTTTTTTTAATATAATTTAAAGTTAAAAAAAGAAAAGTACATTTTCTATTTAAAGGAAGAATTTCATTTTCATGTAATTAAGATTTAAAATAAGAGTTACATTTTCATGAAATTAAGATTAATGGTAAAAGTTACATTTTTCAGGTAATTTAATAAAAGTAAAGGTACTTTTTTTAGGAATAGGTTTTTATTTAAAAGGAATAAGGATTAGAAATGTACATTTTAATGAATGGATCTTCATTAAAAAGAATAAGAAACAAAATATACATTTTGTGTAATTTGAAAGATGAAAGAAAAATGTACATTGTTGGGTATAGTTATGTGTTTGTGAATTGTAATAAAATAAACATTATTGTATGTCATGTTATACCTTGATACTATATCCACAAATAGGGATATTTGTTGCTAGTAAAATTATAGTGGAATGAAAATGAACTATTTTTATCAAAATAAAAATAGTGATAAATGATAATGTTACGAAATAATTTAAAATGATAATTATGCGAGGATTATTTGAAAAGACCGAGTTATACTCATTTCAAATAATCATACGACGTTTAAATGGAAGATATGGAAGACGGTGATTGACGACTGACGATCTTCACATCGAATGGATGTGTTGCTATTGAGACCCATGATGGGAGTAGATACCTTGAAGGGGCGACAGTAGTAGCCGTCCGGACGAAGTGTTGATTGTACGGATTTGGCTTTCGCTCAGACCCAGAGCATAAGCTTATAAATGGATTGTATGTCTGACATTGTATTCTTTTATACTGTATTCGTTGATCTCTGCTAAACATATATCTGTTTGGTGTTTTACACCCTTCTTTGAGACGTACGAGCTTAGAGGCTATATGTTGGTAGAAATCAATGGTATGGTATGGATTGACGATGTGGCATGCTAAGTTGCATATGATCAAGGTTCTGTTGAAAAGAAGGCCTTGTGGGATGATCAAAGCATAGCCTGTTTAGGCATAGCATGTTTAGGCATAGCTTTGTGTATAGCGTGACTTCGCGAGCCTCACAACCCGGTGGAGTCTAAAACGGGAGAAGGGAACGCAGGGAGAGCAACACGTTTCTTTCTAGCTAGAAGTGGTGTTTGGGCTCTAACACGGCCCGACATTTTACTTATGTGGATGATGGAATGAGGCGCCTCGGATGATAGGTCCTATAGGACCGGGAAACGTGTTTTCAGGAATAACTAATCCGCAACTCGTATGGTGGACCAGACCTGCAGCTATCCAAGGGTTCACTGCGGGGGATCTTGAGGCATTAGCTAGAGTGTCTCGAATCGGTAAGGAGCTCCTCCCTAGCCTTGGCTCATGTTGGAAACCCAGTTTCCAATACGACCTCATGCGGTTTTGATTGTATTACTAGTATGGAAGCATAGTATTATGGTATCTATGTGTTCTAGGATTGATACATTATGATTGAAATGTTTTTAAAACATATATACACTAATAATAATATCAAAATCCTTTTTTATCGTATCAAGCATTTTTGACAATTATAAGGTAAAACCCTATCCTCTGGTTTGCGTTGCATTGTGTGATGGGACTTGGGTCTTATGATGGTTTCATTTTTCTAAAAAGCATTGCGTTGTTTTAACGAATTACTTTAGTTTATGCAGCGACAATCCATTGGAGTAAACCCGTTCCGCATTAGCGGCGTGGTCCTTGGATTTGCCTTATTACTATTAGTTAAATTAGTTAAGAATTCTCACACCAGTCCCATGACTGACCCGTTGTTTGTTTCCACCTTTAGAAACTCGGGTGCCCTCTTTCCACATGGGCAGTCGAGTAGTTTGTCTTCAGATTCTTATCTCGAGCAGGATTCTGGATTGAAGCCTAAAGCTGTGTCCAGAGCATAGTTGTCTTCCGTTGCCTTTGTTATTTTATTTCCGCTGCAATGTATTGAAATATTGTAATTTATCTTCCGCTGTAATTTTATTCAATATACTCTGATATTCTGTACTCTGATGTAACATTACTATAATGTTATAAAAGTCAGTTGTTGTTGTTTTGATGTGTTGTAGCCCAAAGTAAGCGTATCCGGCGATTTCCGCCAAGGGCGATTTTCGGGTTGTTACATATCTTTCAACTTCTAAAGTGAAATCTCAGTTTCTTACATCCGATAGAAAGATATCGTCAAACAGATTTAGATATTTCTGGTTTCGTCCAATTCCGACTTAAAACGAATTCTGTATATTCATTTAAAATTCAAAATCAAAATTTCAAACTACCGCGCCATTTCAGACTCGTTATATAATTAAAATAAATTCATTCGTTTTAACTTCGTCGAAAATAAAATTTTCATCATTATTATTTAAAATAATTCATTTTAAATAATCAAAATTCATTGAAATAGCCAAAATAAAAAAATTAAATTGGCTCGGATTTCTAGGTTATTACATATATCAATTTGAACATCATGTGAAATATTTTAAACAATTTTCTTCCAAAAATAATTATTCAAAGTTTTCAAATATTTCGGACGATATATAATAAATTTTATTATATACTTTAAAATTTCAAATTAGAAAATTACATAATATACTTGTAAATATACATTACTAAGTTTCATAATGAAGAATTTGTACACAACTCATTTATAAAATTCAAAATTTTAATATTTTAATGGTTTATAAGTTCCATATGATAAACTCTTACTTTGAAAAGGTAATTTCATTCATAACATCAATATAATTATGTGTAAAATATTTATTAAAATTATTACTTATATTCAGAAAGACTGCTATTTAAGATATCAACATTATTTTAAAAATTAAGTAAAACGGGGCAAACATAACGACTCTATATAAAAATAAATTTTTATATAATAACTACTAACCTAATTTTCACATATCAATAATTCAAAATAGAATTAACATTTAAACCAATATTGCTCTCAGTTATGACCAATGTTATTACCTTTTAAATCATCATCAATAAATTTTCTATTTACTACCATTTATACTAGAACTATTCAAAGTTAATTTAAAATTTTCCAAACAAATTTTTATTTAAGTAACAGCTAACCCGAATTGTTTATACAAGTCATGTTTCAAAATCCATACTTAAACGAATCATATCTTAAAAGTATTTAACTTTACAAATTGAAATTTCTATATATTCTTCAAAATTAATATTTAAAAAAAAATAACTTTGTACCACTAAAATTCATTTTCATAAATAGTCTATTTAGAATTAAATTAGTAATTTCATATATGTTTACTTAAAATGAATTTATTAATTCCAAAGATATCATAATTATGAAAAATGCAATTTATATTAATATATAGAATGAAAATATTATGTTTCTTAAATGTTTCATATTTCAAAAGTTGAGAAAACAATTAATTTAAGAAACTATAAAATAAGTCCTTAAAATTTCTATTCCTAGATAAATCCTTTTTTTTTAACTCAATAAAATTCTCTTACTTGTAACCTTCATTTTGAACAAAACGATGGTAGAAATCTTCTTTTAAGAATCTTATATATATATATATATAATCTTTATTATATAATTTCATAACAATGTTAAACCTATAAAATTCTTTTCTTTAGAAGAAAATTCCCTCATTATTATATTATCATCTTTTAAATCATATTCATACAAATTCCTCAATATCACATCTTCGATTTTCATAACCAAACAGATTCTTTGTAAACACTTTTATCAAATTCTATAAAAATATCCTTAAAAAAATCTTTAAGCACTTTCCAAAATACTACATTTTAAATCAATAATTTATAAATTAAGTGATAAATACTATATGTAACAACCCACATTTTACGTATCGTAGGATCGTGAAATATTTTTATTTTATTCCCTGAGGGTTGGATCATTCTCATATCTTAATATGTTGTTTATGGGGATCTGAGACATATCCATATTTTTTACCAATTTTGTTTCTGACCATTTTGCCTCTATCAGTTTTGTACAGGGTATTATTTTTTACTGGTGTTGAATCAGGTGTTGAAAGCTATGCCATTGGAAAGAAAATGATGTTTCCCTTTCCGTAGAGTGGTCACATTAAAGATTTGGTTCAACGGTTTGGGAGGAATCGCTGTTTTAAGGTTTTACAGTTAGGTGTCCAGGTTTTTAAGCCATAATGGGCTGATTTAGAGAGGCCCATTAGTGGGCTGGTGGGAGGCTATAAATAGGGGGTTCGAGGCATGGAGAATAGTTTACTTTTTTCATTCTCTAATTTGGTTGAGCTCGTGATACTCCTTGCTCAATCAAATACACATTTCCACAATTAAAATTCTAGACCTACATGTGAAGATTGAATATCTACATCGTTTGAAGCTAGATCTACGCCATTTCAAGAGAGAGTTCATCGAATCGAAGAGTTTAGAGAAAATTCTTCGCTGCCCTGAATCATAATTCATTGCTTTTGAGTGGTTATGAAGAATTGGTGAGTGACATGCATCTCTCATGCGGATTAAATCAAGTATATGAGTTTTATGATCTTCATTTCATCATTTTCAAGTCGTTTTCACTTAGATCTACATTATGGTATGTGTATTTTCACATGAATCGCCATAGGATCTAATCTAACAACTTAAAACCGGTAATCTTGTATGTTAATTCATGTTTATGCAAGTTTAGATCCATTATTTTTTCTACTTATTGATCTATCGTGATTTAAGTGAAATTTTCATGTTTGGATGATGGTTACTAGTTGAATTAATCGATTTGGATGACTTAGATCAATTGTTTAAATCGTTGTTGTTGTTTGGCGAAGATTTGGTCAAATATGGAGCTAATCTGGTCAGATCTGATGTCATGTCGCAAGTCGTATTTGATAGCATTGGAAAAATGTTGTGGAAAGTCATGTCGTTTTCTTCTTCTCCAAGAAATGAAGTCATGTCGGATGTCGCACTTAACATTGGAGAAATGTTGTGGAAAGTCATGTCACATGTCGTATTTGACAGCAATGGAGAAATGCTGTTAAAAGTCATGTCGTATTTGAAGGCATTGGAGAAATGTTATGGAAAGTCATGTCGCAGGTCGCATATTGTATTTGACAACGTTGGAGAAATGTTGTGGAAAGTCATGTCGCATGTCGCATATTGCTTAAGTTGTAGGTTGTATATCGCACCTGAGCTATGACAGCCCTTATGAAACGCTGTAAAAAGGCAGAAACGCTGTGAAAGCCAATTTTGATGTTTTTATTGGTTTTTCACACTAGATTGATGCTGAATTGAACTAGGGGATATAACAGCACTTCTGAAATGCTGTAAAAGGCTATTTTAACATTGTGTCCAGTTTCTCATAACAAAAGAGTTGGAAATGCTATAAATGCAGTATCGACTAAACAAAGCTTCTTTTTGGGTCGATAATGGTTATAGCTTCGAAACGAGTTCAAGGGGGAATGTCGAAGTGATGTGAAGCGTTTTTTGCTAATCGTAATGCAACGGGTGTGATGACAACTCAAAGGTGTTCTGAGTTGGTTGATAATGGTTGGATGGTAGCCGTCGATGACGATTAGAGATACCGGAGGCCAAGGAATCATCGTTATCGTAGGTTCTAGCGGGCTCATAGCAGGGGTTACACAATTTCGTCGTATGGTCGAGTACCCTGGGTGTCGTGTATGGCCTAGACACATTTCGTCGTATGGTGTATGGGGTTTTAGCTAGAACTGGGGTTTACCATTGACCCTTGACAATTGATGGCAAATTGTTTAGCTGGTCAGAAGATCAACAATGGTTTCGAAGAAGGAATGGCAGTGATAGCCAAAGTCTGTCTTGTATGATTGTTTGTTTTGCTTGTACCGTTTCACGTAGATTGTCCAACATCTGAGGAGATGTTTCTTGGGTGCATGTCTGATATTGGTTTAGGCATTTGGGGCTTGTGCTTGAGGGATGTTGAATTCGATTAATAGGTTTACATGAGATATATAATCTGGATGTTATGAGTGTTATTATGGATTACTTCTGGTTGCCATGATTGAATGGTTGCTTGGATTACCTTGGTCGTATAATTGAAATGCTTATTGTAAAGGCTATCACTGTCCGATGCGGGGAAGATGAGAGTCGAGTTCTTCTCTGGTGTTGTGGTTAGATTAGTTCTTTTATTTACCCATTCTTATATACTTTATTAATGATGTTAGATAGTTGTTTTATCGCTCACTAAGACTGTTGTCTAACTCAAGGTTTTATGTTTCCCTCTTATTTCCTTGGGCTGGTCATCCGATTATTGGATGGGCAGACTAGGTGACAAGTGATAGGTGATAGCTTAATGAGGACGATGTTGTTGTTCGGAGGCGAGCAGGAGGCTGGCGTATTACCATACCTACTATATCGTATTTGGATATCCGATGTTTGTTATTCTTCTCTGAGTGTTTTAGTGGGGAAAATTTGTACAGACATATGTTGTAGTCCTGGTGTATGGATATACTTCTTAATTGTTTTGAAAGTTTGAAATTTCTACTCAAAGATGCTTCACTAATATTACCTGCTGTATATATTCTATTATACTTTATCCTTGCGCTGTGAGATTTATGACAGGTTGCTTGTGTTATCATACCTTGATGATCGTCTACAGCTGCCTGGCACGTCTTTCAGTGCACTATTCCTCTTTTTTAGTGCAGGGGTTATGGGCGGTCGTTACATTTGGTATCAGAGATCTGGTTATCAATTTTAATTAAAGTTCAAAGACGTAATCATGTATGAGTGACGTAGTTGTAGATTTCCATTGGGTGTATAATATGTAGTAGTGTATAGTATAAAAGTGTTCAGATTTCATTTCTGTAGTTATCTTATATGTGGACTAATCATTCTATTTTTAGATTTAGAATGAGTTGTCAAATTTCGAGAAACACTTCTAGGGATGAGCCTGCGACTGGAAGGGTAGGTGATGGTAACCAGTTAGGAGCTTCAGCTGTTATGCCTAAATGTTTGGTTATGTTCAGAGCCATAATGACAGCAGTCCAAGTCTAACTAAGGATGCCCATTTCAAAAGCGGCAGTAGAACGTGGTATTCCTATGCATGTACCTAGGGATGATTCCACTAAGCGATATAGGGATTATACCCCTACATATGAAGAAGATGAGTTAAGAAGAAGTAGGGATTTGTAGCAACTTCGACGCCAAGTTAAGAAGCGAGAATAAAGAATCAATGCTGCTTGGGATGAGGCTTTTAGAAGCAGGCATGAGCCACATGAAAAAAACTTTTACCGGCCCCGGTAGAACAAGGAAGCTGAATAAGAAAAAGAAGAAACCCTAGAAGAATGACATTTGTTTCAACTGTCAGCTAGAGGGCCATTATGCCAAGGATTGTAAGAAGCCAAGAGCCGAAAGGAATTGCTTTAAATGTGGCAAGCCTGGGCATAAGATGAAAGATTGCCCTGGTTTTTTTGAAGGATAAGCCATCTGAGAAATCATGTGTTCTGGAAGCTATTATGATTTCCTATTGCATTCCTGATGAGAATCAGTAGAAGCTGTTGTTAGTTTAGACGTTCTTTCTGCCGGTGGAGTTTGTTTGACTTATATTCAGTACTAGAGAATCGTCTTCTCTTACTTATAATAAGACTGTATGCTGAATGGGTTCGGAAATTGAAGTTGTAATGGTACTTTGATTGTAATTAATTCAGTGTGGGGTTTATCTACTCTTTGAAGGACTTGTCATGGTCTGGTTCATTCGGTCATGTTTGCTTTTATGAATGATCCTTTCGTTGTGACTTTCGCTAGGTTTGAGATTGTTTTGGGATATGGATTGGCTCAAGGGGTGTGCGGCAAAAATGGATTGTGAAAAGCTGTAGGTGACAGTCAGGAATGTGGAAGGGTGAATTGTTGTGACTCGATGTAGGCCAAAGACTGTGTCTTCGTAAGTTATTTACATTCTCTTGTGATTCCATGGGAAGACTTGTCATCGGCGATGATCGTAAGTGAGTTCAAATATGTCTTTGTAGAAGTCAAAGGTTTGCTACTGCATATGGAGATTGAGTTCAAAATCGAGTTGGTTGAGGGTGTTAGGCCTATCATTATGCTTCTTAGGCGGATGGTGCCTAAGGAACAGTGAGAGTTAGAGGTGCAAGTTTGTAACCTTTTGAAAAAAGTATTCATCCGAAGGAGTGTATCCGAACGGGGTGCACCAGTCATGTTTGCAACCAAGGCTGATGGCTCATAGAGATTATGTGTGGACTATAGTGAGCTGAATACGGTGACCGAGAAGAACATGTATATATCCGTTGTCGAGGATCGATGACTTGTTTGTTCAGCTTCACAAGGCCAAAGTGTTTTCTCAAGATGGGTTTGGCAATGGGATTCCACTGGTTGAGAGTGACAAAGGATAAGGTAGTGGCCTACGCAAGTCGACAGCTAAGACCGCATGAAAGGAATTGTCGAACTTATGATTTGGAGTTGGCGGCGATTGTGTTTCTTTGAAGATGTGGAAACATTACCCGTTGGGAGTTCGGTTCAAGTTGTTACGGATGACAAGTTGTTAAAGTATCTTTTCTTCTAAAAGGATTTGAATCTTCGGCAGCAACAGTGGTTAGAGTTTCTGGCATCATATAATTTTGGTACATCCTATACCCCAGGAACAGGTAACGCAGTTGCAGATGCATTGAGTCGAAGACATGCAGGATTGGGAGCAATGTTTTCGGAATGGAAGAACCTCGAGTTTTTGGCTGGGTTTGATTTCAGGCCAAGGTGTGAGTTGGAACCTAAAATGTTGGAAAACTTGTCAATAAGACGTACTCTTATTGAATGGATTGCCGAAAGCCAAAAGAGAGATGTAAAGCTTGTCAAGATTATCCAGATGTTGGAACCCAAAGATAAAAAGTTCGAGGTCGATCGAGAGGGTTGGCTTCGAAACCAAGGACGACTAGTTGTTCCTGATATAGATGGATTGAGAGATGATGTTCTAAAGGAATTTCATTACTCAAAGTTAAAGATTCATCCCGGTGGTAATAAAATGTATCAGGACATGAAGCGAATCTACTAATGGGAGGGGATGAAGCGAGATATTGGAAAGTTCACTTCCAAATGCATGAACTGTCAATTAGTGAAATTCGAACAGAAAAAGCCGAGTGGATTGCTTCAGCCATTGGAATTTCCTACGTGGAAGTGGGAGCGGATATCGATTGATTTTATCAATGGACTACCTAGAACCAGGACAGGAAATGAAGGGATTTGGGTCATCATGGATCATTTGACCAAAAGTGCAAGGTTCATTCCTGTCAAATCAACTAGGACGACAACAAAATTGGCTGAACTTTATGTGAAATGGATAGTTCGATTCCATGGTATCCCAAAGAGCATAGTCAGTGATCGAGATCCATTGTTCACAAGTGGATTTAGAAGAGTTTGCAAGATACTTTGGGAACCAAGTTGTTTTTTTAGTACGACTTATCATCCCCAAACTGATGGTCAACAGAAAGGGTTAATCGAGCTTTGGAAGATCTTCTAAGAGCTTGTGTGTTAGGCCTTGGAGGATGATAACGATTGTATATTGTTATTATTTATCTTGCTCTTAAAATTCCTCATGTTAGGATAAGGCTATGGATGCATGGTTTGATGACTGCTAATTTAGATGATAGAATTAATTACTTCTGATCATGGATGATAGGCATGCAGAATCGTTTTGGTTGCTTATGGTTGTGGGAATTTCGGGAGCGAAATTCTTAAGGGGGATGCCGGGGGGGGGAAGGGATGTAACAGCCCGCATTTCGTAAAATATTTTTATTTTATTCCCTGAGGGTTGGATCATTCTCATATTTTTAATATGTTGTTCATGGGGATGTGAGACATGTCCATAATTTTTACCAATTTTGTTTGTGACCATTTTGCCCATGTTAGTCTTGTACAAGGCATAGCACTTGACTAGACTTGAATCAGGTGTTGAAACTTGTGCCATTGGAAAGGAAATGATGTTTCCCTTTCCGTAGAGGAGTCACATTAAAGATTTGGTTCAACGGCTTGGGTGGAATTGCTGTTTTAAGGTTTTACACTTGATTGTCCAGGTTTTTAAGCCATAATGGGCTGATTTAGAGAGGCCCATTAGTGGGCTGGTGGGCGGTTATAAATAGGGTTTAGAGGCGTGGAGAATATTTTACTTTTATCATTCTCTCATTTGGTTGAGCTCGTGATCCTCCTTGCTCAATCAAATACACCTTTCCACCATTAAAATTCTAGATGTACATGTGAAGATGAAGATCTACATCATTTGAAGCTAGATTTACGCCATTCCTAGATAGAGGTCATCGAATCAAAGAGTTTAGAGCAAATTCCTCGCTGTCTGGAATCGTAATTCATTGCTTTTGAGTTGTTTTGAAGAATTGGTGAGTGAGATGCATCTCTCATGCAGATTCAATCAAGTATACGAGTTCTATGATCTTAATTTCACCATTTTCAAGTCGTTTTCACTTAGATCTACATCATGGTAAGCGTTTTTCACATGAATCGCCATAGGATCTAATCTAGCAACTTAAAGCCGATAATTTCTTATGTTAATTCATGTTTATGCTAGTTTAGATCCATTATTTTGTCTACTTATTTATCTATCATAATTTTAGGGAAATTCTCATGTTTGGATGATGGTTACTAGTTGAATTAAACGATTTGGATGACTTAGATCAGTTGTTTGAATCATTGTTGTCATTTGGCGAAGATTTGGTCATGTTTGGAACTAATTTGGTCAGATCTAAAGTCAAATCGCATGTCGTATTTGGCAGCATAAAAAAATGATTTGGAAAGTCATGTCGTTTTCTTCTTCTCCAAGAAATGAAGTTATGTCGCATGTCGTATTTGACAGCATTGGAGAAATGTTGTGGAAAGTCATGTCGCAATTTGCATGTCGTATTTGATAGCATTGGAGAAATGCTGTGGAAAGTCATGTCGCATGTCGTATTTGACAGCATTGTAAAAATGCTATGGAAAGTCATGTCGCATGTCGCATATTGCTTAAGCTGTTGGTCGTATATCGCACCTGAACTATGACAACACTTATGAAACAATGTAAAAAGGCAGAAACGATGTAAAAGCCAATTTTGATGTTTTGTTTAGTTTTTCACACAAGATTGATGCTGGATTCAACTGGGGGATATAACAGCACTTCTGAAACGATATAAAAGGATATTTTAAAATTGTGGCCAGTTTCTCATAAAGAAAGAGCTGGAAATGCTATAAAATGTAGTACCGACCAAACGAAGCTTGTTTTCGAGTTAATAATGATTCTAACTTTGATACGAGTTCAAGGGGGAATGTCGAAGTGATGTGAAATGTTCGTTGCTAATCATTATGCAACGGGTGTGATGATGACTCAAAGGTGTTTTGAGTTGGTTGATAATAGTTGGATGGTAGCCGTCGATGACGACTAGAGATTCTGGTGTCCGAGGAATCATCATTATCATAGGTTCTAGCCTGATCAAAGCAGGGATTCCACGATTTTGTCGTATGGTCGAATACCCTGGGTGTCATGTTTGACCTAAACACGTTTCATCGTATGGCGTGAGGGGTTTAACTACAACCGGGGTTTACCATTGATCCTTGACAATTGATGACAAATTGTTCAGCCGGCCAGAAGATCAACGATGGTTTCGAAGCAAGATTGGTGGTGATAGCCAGAGTCTGTCTTGTATGATTGATTTTTTTTCTTGTACCGTCTTATGTAGATTATCCGACATCGGAGGACATGTTTCTTGGGTGCCTGTCTGATATTGGTTTAGGCCTTTAGGGCTTGTGCTTGAGGGATGTTGAATTCAATTAAGAAGTTTACGTGAGATATATAATCTGGATGTTATGAGTATTATTAAGGATTACTTCTGGTTGCCATGATTGAATGGTTGCTTGGATTACCTTGGTCGTATGGTTGAAATGCTTGTTGTAAAGGCTATCACTGTCCGATGTGGGGAAGATGGGAGTCGAGTTCTTCCCTGGTATTGTGGGTACATTAGTTCGTTTATTTACCCATTTTCATATACTTAATTGATAATGTTAGATAGTTGTTTTATCGCTTTGACTCAAGGTTTTATGTTTCCCTCTTTTTGCCTTGGGTTGTTCATCCGATTGTTGGATAGGCATACTAGGTGGCTGGTGACAGGTGATAGCTTAGTGAGGACGATGTTGTTGTTCGAAGGCGAGCAGGAGGTCAGTGAATTACCTTAACTACTATATCGTATTTGGATTTTCAGTATTTGTTATTCTTCTTTGAGTGCTATAGTGAGGCAAATTTGTATAGACATATGTTGCAGTCCGGGTGTATATTCTAGTTGTTTTGGAAGTTTGAAATTTCTACTCAAATAAGCTTCACTAGTATTACCTGTTGTACATGTTCTATTATATTTTATCCTTGCGCTGTGAGATTTGTGATAGGTTCTGCTTTTGTTATCATACCTTGATGATCGTCCATAGCAGTCTGACACCCCTTTCAGTGCATTATTCCTCTTGTTTAGTGCAGGGGTAATGGGTGGTCGTTACACGACAGTTCTTAAAACATTCATATTACTTCTTTTTTAAAATTCTTCTTCATTAGTTCATAAATAATAATTTATACTTATATTCTTGCATATACGCTTTCAAAGACATAATTATACTCATAATTTGTTAAGCCAAGTTTATTCACTTAATGACTAAAAATTTGTTTATGATATAGGTCTCAACAAAATCTTCTTATGTTGTATAAGATAAATTACCTATATTTGGCTTAACAACTTTTTAAAATCTCACTTAATAATTAATTCTCATAAATTAGTCGGCCACAACTATTCAACAATAAATAGCAATTGCACATAATTATTATTATTTTCAAACAATCATACTCTGGTATAATTTATAAATTTTTTGTTATATATATAAATATAATCAGAGGTAAAAGCAAGCATGCTTCCCCTCCTCTTAGCTTATTCAATGCTTTTACCATTCTAGGAGACGATGAATGTTTGGATGCGACGCTGGTTGTCTATCCATCCAAATCAGATTCATCTTCTATTGTGGCCAAATCAAGTAGAGATGGGTTGTTATGCCATTTTTTGCAGGTGTTCGAGTTGGTTTATGAAGCTAAGCCTGCTGTTGTGTTATTTTGCGAGCTGTCGCTTGAGTTATTTTCTCATCTTCTCCTTTGTTAGGTGTGGATTTCATATTTTTCTCCTATCTTTGTTGTTTTTTCTTGGAAGTTTGATTTATATTGTTGGTCCTTGGATGATGTTGTGTGCGATATTGTGAGCCTTGTCACACGATCATGTGAGCTCCCTGTCACTGTTACTCCATATTTGGAAGTTAACGTGAGTGGTCACGTGTGCATTGATTCTTGTGTTGTTATGATCCCTTTTCATGTTGTTAGTATCTCCTTTATGCCTGCATTTTTGTGCTTGTCTAACGCTTTGCCAGGGCCTATCCTCTATTCTGTGGGTGTCCAGTGTGCCTTTCTTGGTTCGGTTGTTTCTTGTTTAGAAGTGAGCCGACCTTATTGGTCCGTGCCTTCAGGTACCAAACAGCTTGTGTCTTCGTGGACCTTTGGTTCTGTCTCCCTGACTTTGTAGGCTTTTTGCTGGCATTGTCGTCTTTGTCTTGTGGTTAGTGTTGGTCGAATAGCGAGAGGTTGCACTTACCAGTCGATTGTTCAGCTGTTGTGTGGGCCGAGTTTCGCTTTCTATTGGGTTTTTGTGTCGGATATGGGGTTGTCTGCTTGTAAGAGTCACGATGAAGCCGTTATTGTGTCGTTTTTGACTTGATTTGTTTGTTTTTGGCTTTCGGAGTTTTGTGGGTTTATTTGGTAGCTATTTTGGGTTCTTTCTTATTAGGATGGGTGGTCTCCCTGTCGTGGACATATAGCAGAATCAGATTTGGTTCACTATACGACCTATAAAGGAGGCGGCCTCCCGATTGTGACATTACCTTATGATGGATTCAGTTTCGCTGGTTTGCGAACTTTGCCTATTCTGTGGGGCCATCAACCTAATGGCAGCTCGGCTTTGGTAAAGTTCACACTGCAACAGGTGTTTTCTCCTTTGAAAAACTCCACAATTTTGTCTGTTTTTTCTGCTTTTATTGACCTGGTGTGTCCCTTGTATCTTCTTGTAGTCCGGTGCCTTCTACTCCCGACTCGATCCCCCTTCTTAGTAAGGATGAGATAACGATTATTAATGATCGACTATCTTGGCTTACTAAGAATTCATCCCCCTCTTGGTATGGTGTGTCAGCTTCATATCCACCAGATCAGGGTCTAATGTTCGCTATATGGTCCTCTGTGTTGTATGACGATTCTGTTTTCTCATCCACTTGCACATCGCGTCGTAGACAGCGAGCGGCTCCTCGCACTCTTCGTACCATTCGCACACGGTCTATACCAGCTTTTTAGTAGATCGTTAGATCTACTTGATACATGCTTTATCTGAACTAAGCTGTGTGGTCTGTTCTTCTCCTGAGTGCAGCGTGTTCTCTTTTTTCTGGTCTTTGGTTGTCTTCTCCTTTTCCTGGATGGTGAATTTCCTTTTTTGGAACGTTTGTGGTATAGGCAATGATGCGTCGGTGGCTAGACTCAGTCGCATTATTAAGAAGCATTCTATCTATCTAGTGGATCTTCTGGAACCTTTTGTGGGCCCAAAGGAGATCACCAAGTCAGTTTTATCTCTTGGCTTTAGAGTGCCTTACCCAATGTGTCTGACAAGATTTGGATTCTTTGGTCCAAAGACATTGTCGTTCATCCTATCTTCGACTCCAATCAACTATTCTTGGTAGCTTGTTCGATTCCCTCGTCCTCCTCCTCTTTTCTTTTCTTGACGATCTATGCCAAGTGTGATAGAATTGAGAGGTTGGGCCTCTGGTCCGACATCCTCTCTCTTTCTGACTTGGCTTTTTCGGTTTCGATTTTGGGAGACGATTTCAATATTGTCGCCTGCCAAGCTGAAAAGCAGGGAGAGAACGCCGTTAACTGTGTGGTGGCGGCAGATTTTAATGTCTTTATTGTGGGTTCGGGTCTTTCTGAAGTCTCCTTTGTTGGTTCTACTTTCACCTGGTGCAACAACAAAGATGAGCAAAATCAGACTCTTTCTAGACTAGACAGAGTCTTCAGATCGGAAGGGTAGTTCAACCATCCACTCTCATTCTCTGTATCCCATTTGCATCATACTTTCTCGTATCATGATCATATGATTCTTCACAGTTCTCCCCTAGCTCTTTCTGGACCGTCTTCTTTTAGGTTCCAAAGTATATGGAGATCACAACACACATTTCATAGTGTTGTGAGGGACTCCTAGAATTCCTCTGTTCTCAGTTCCTTGTGTGTTATGTTTTCTAGTAAGATGAAGCATCTTAAGGCTTGCCTTAAGGCGTGAAACATTCTTGTTTTTTTTAGAATATCTTTGACCACATAAGGGCGGCCAAAGAAACTCTTATTCTTGTTGAATCATCTTTTGATGAGGATCCCTCTGTTGCTAATAAGGAGGCTTGAGTGATTGCCTAGCTGGGCTTGTCGTCGGAGCTTTGAATTAAGCATGACTAACTTCGCTAGAAGGCGAGGGTTAAGTGGATTGTTAAAGGTTATTTGAGCTACAAAATTTTCCATTCATCTATCCATAAGAAGAATAATCTTCTTATGATTCATCATATCTTGCATCCAGGTCTTTTGTTACTTCAACGTTGAGTGAAGTCAAAGAAACTATTTTGTCCAATTCCCCGACCTTTCTTGGCTACCCCTCTGTGCCCGTTTATGTCCCGACTCTGCTAGCTTTCATGCCTGGATTGGTCTTTCCTTTGGATAGCTCCAATATCGCCGCACCTACTTACTTGGACGAAATACGTTCTTGTGTATTTGATCTAAGTAAGAACAGTGCGAGCGGGTCTGACGATTTCAATGGGGTCTTCTACCTGAGTGTCTAGCCGATTATTCAGGCAGACTTCTGTCTTGTCGTTCAGTTTTTCTTTTCTGGTTGAGATCTTCCGATGGGTTGGACTTCCACCAACTTGGTTCTTATTCCAAAATGTGAAAACCCAAGAACATGAGCATATTTTTTCCCGATTAGTCTATGCAACTTCTTTAACAAGGTTATCTCGAAGGTTCTGGCCACTAGGATTGCTCAGTTTCTTAAGCATATCATCTCTTCCTCTCACGCTAGGTTTGTGAAAAGATGTTTGATCACTGATAATGTCCTTTTAGCACAAGAGATGGTTTCTCAGATCGATATGAAGGTCTGAGGTTCTAATGTGGTCGTTAAGACAGATATGGCTAAGTCCTACATTCACATGTCTTGGTTTTTCTTTATTAAGGTCCTACGGGCATTCGCTTCCTAGAAACTCTTATTGATCTTATTTGGAGGCTCATTTCCAACTGTTGGTTTTATGTTCTTGTTAACAGATCGATAAACAGTTACTTTAAGGAGGGTAGGGGTCTGCGTTAGGGAGACACCCTCTCCCCTTTTCTGTTTGTGATCGTTGTTGCGGCTTTTGTACGTGGTCTTCTTTGACTTATGACAGCTAGGAAGATTCATAGGTTTGGCAGTCCTAAGGGCTGCCTCTTGTGTCCTCCCTTTCTTTCGTTGATGACATAACTAATGGTAGCCGTCACTTTATCCACCATCTAATCGGCCTTATTCAGCAGTACGAGAGTTTCTCGGGGTAACTCGTCAAATATGCTAAAAGCTGCTTCGTCCTCGTAAAAGATTTATCTTCGATTAGATCTTCTTGGATCAAAAACTTCACTGGTTTTAAGCCTACTTCCATTCCCTTACCTTATCTCGGCACAGTACTATACCGAGGAAGGATGCTTAATGAAACGACCCAAACTTCCCCGTGAAGGAAAGCACGGATTGAGTTTTGAAAATGACTAATCAGAACACAAACAGAAGGATATTTCATTGCTTATTACAACAATTCCATCAGAATACAAGAATATAACAGAGTATGAATAAATAAAATACATTCGATAAATATCAAAGATTACAATACATTACATAGCAGCGGAAAAATAATACAATGCACAACTGAAGGAGATATACAGATACAGAGCTTTCCGAATATCATTCCAGTTGTAAACCAGGATCCTGTGAATATAAATCTGTAAAACCAAAACTACTAGTTGCCCGTGTTGAAAATAGGGGCACCTAGAGTTTAGGTTAAAACAATAAACTCCAGGTCAGTCATGTGACTGGTGTGAGAACTAAAACAGTTATTAATCTTTATTTTTAAAGTTAGGTAAATCAAGGGACCATGCCGTATAACACGGAACGGGTTTCCTCCCAAGAATACCAGTGCATAAAACAAACAGCTCAATGCTAAATAAAGAACAATGAAGCTATTGTAAGACCCAGGTCTTATCACATAATGCAACGCAAGCCGGAGGATAGTGTTTTACCTTATAATAGCCAAATGATGCTTGATATGAAAAATTTAATCTTTTATTATTACTATAAGTGAAGAAATCAACTTCAAATATAAATGTATCAATCATAGGCAGCATGAGCACCCCATCCCACTATGTCGCCATATATAGGATTACAACTAAAACCGAAATGTCGTATTGGAAATTGGATTTCCATTGTGAGCCAAGGCAAGAGGTAAGCTCCTCACCGGCTTCGAGACACTCTAGCAAATGCCTCAGATTCCCCGCAGAGAACCCTTGGAATCGGCTGGGCTGTTCCACACTTACGTTAGCGGATTGGTAATTCCCGAACACACGTTTACCGGTCCTATCAGAACTATCCATCAGCTCCGAAGAGACCTATATTGTAACAACATGGAAAATGGGAATCAATTTAATATTTTTAAAATTGGTTATTGTCAAAGAATTTAAACAATTGAAATGGAATATTTCAATAAAATAATGTATTGGAAATAGTGAGGCAGTTTGAAAATTTGAATTCAAACTTTGACTGACTGTACCGAGTGGAAAATATAACAGATTTTAGCGAAACCAAAAATATTTAAATCTGTTTACGAATACCTTTCTAACGAATCTGAAAAATCGAAGTTTCATAGCGGGAGTCAAAAGTTATGGCCAAATGAATTTTCAGAAAGGTCGCTATATAGGATATATAACACTTGAAAATAGACTTTTTGCATACGACCTCGGAATTCGACGAAACTAATTTTGTTGGATCCGGGATGTCAAACTATTGCCAGGTTTCAAATGTCATAATTTTTGAAGCTAGTATGTGAGCGGGGAAAAAGAAAATGTGTTTGGTAAATTTCTGTTAAAATGGGTCGACCAGAAAATAGATTTTTTGCAAACGATCTCAGAATTCGACGAAACTAGTTTTGTTGGGACCGTATCGTCAAGACATAGCTAGATTTATTTTTCTGGAATTTTTCGATTCAGTTTGTGGCCCTGGCAAATTGAAATGTACGTTCAAATTGAATATTAAATGTTTTATACTTTAATTTGAAAAATAACTGACTTTAACAGTCGAATTGGCCAACGAAACATATCCCATTGTGTCCGGAATGGGGGTATTTAGCTAGGGGCGACAGTCGTTGGGTTGAAATTGGTGTTTGTTTGTTCAAAAGGATATTTTTGGAATTTAAAATTTAAAATTTAAATATAATAGGTCAAAGCCCCTATTTTCTCTCACTTCTGAAAATTCGATCAAACTCCTACCACGAACAACGGAAAAGGGCTCAAAACTTCCAGGCCCGATCGCCGCCGCCACGCGCGTTTTCACCGCCCCCTCTAGTTAGCTTTTCTGTTCATCTTCCCCTCCTCTTTCAATCCATCCAACCCTCGTCAGAAATCGGTTGTTATTCGTGTCGAATTTCTGCGAGGAAGTCATCATCTTTGGAGCGCCGCCGAGCATCGCAGGGACCACCGAGTTGAGTGCAACCACCGGCGCTGGAGATCCTGTTCGAAGCTCTTCGACATTGCAGCATCTGATCGTGACAATACTTCACGGATCGATCGTGAAATTAAAACCTAGTTTTGAAGGTTTGGCAAAGGTATCGGCTTTGAAACTTCTGAAATGAAAATAACACTTTTAAGTGTTGCAAAACTTTGAAAAATCATATCTTTTTAGTGTGTTGATGAAATTCGATGAAACGGGAAACATCGGGACCGCAAGGAGGCTCTCTACCATCTAGCAGAGACCGCAGATTTTTCTAGTCTACCTTCGATTTTTAGAACTTCAAAAACCAATGTGAGGAATCTAATTTAAATTGTGTGAATGGAATCGTGATGTATAAATTTTATAAGCGAAGTGTAAATTATATACGCATTGTATACCTCATGTACATGTGTTGTATAAGTTATATTAGCGATGTATAAATTATACAAGCGTTGTATGAAACATATATGCTTTGAATTGTGTTTAAATGCAAGTGAAATATAGAAATAATATATATATATATATATACACACTCCCCTCGTCCATAGACCATGGACGATATTTATTGCTTGTTATTGGCGTGAAAATATATAGTATGACGAATGGTTGGAAATAATTGTTTGTGGTTGATATTGTGGTTGAAAAATACCTTTGTGGTTGAAAAATACCCTCTTGTGGTTGAAACAAATTAGAATAGGATTATGGAAATGAAAATAAAACATGTCGCCTGCGTGCGAACTAGATGCATGATTCCCCATTGTCAAAAACCACGAGGTTTTAAGGTAGAGCGAGGAGCCGTACTAGGGACGGTCCCGGTTTTAACTACCCTGTCGTTATGCTGCCGAAATTTTCTGAAATATTCATGTGTTAGAATAATTTTCATTTGTTGAAATTATTTTCATATGTTGAAACCAATATTCATGTGTTAGAATAATTTTCATTTGTTTAAATTATTTTCATATGTTGAAACCAATATTCATGTGTTGAATTGAAATTCATTCGTTGAATTGAAATTCATGTGTTGAATGTTATTCGAATTTTAAATAAATAGCTTTAACGATAAAAATCACATTTTTATATATATACAAACTATAGAGAACATTCATGTGTTGAATTGAAATTCATTCGTTGAATTGAAATTCATGTGTTGAATGTTATTCGAATTTTAAATAAATAGCTTTAACGATAAAAATTACATTTTTATATATATACAAACTATAGAGAACATTCATGTGTTGAATTGACTTTCATTCGTTGAATTGAAATTCATGTGTTGAATGTTATTTGAATTTTAAATAAATAGCTTTAACGATAAAAATCACATTTATATATATATATATATACAAACTGTAAAGAATATTCATGTGTTGAATTGAAATTCATTCGTTGAATTGAAATTCATGTGTTGAATGTTATTCGAATTTTAAATAAATAGCTTTAACGATAAAAGCACATTTTTATATATATACAAACTATAGAGAACATTCATGTGTTGAATTGAAATTCATTCGTTGAATTGAAATTCATTCGTTGAATTGAAATTCATGTGTTGAATGTTATTCGAATTTTAAATAAATAGCTTTAACGATAAAAGTCACTTTTTTATGTATATACAAACTATAGAGAACATTCATGTGTTGAATTGAAATTCATTCGTTGAATTGAAATTCATGTGTTGAATGTTATTCGTATTTTAAATAAATTGATTAGACAATATAAATTACATTTTTTATTGTGAATATGAAGTGTTAAAAACATTCACGTGTTGAATAAATATTTTTGATGATAAAAATATTACTTTTATCATGTATACGCTTTGATAAAAATACACACGTGTTGAAATAAATATTAGTTCGCTAGAAATATTAGTATTAGCTTTGTTCTACATATATATACATGTGTCGAACAGGGAAAATGGATTAGCTGTAGAGTAAAGAAATTATTTGCGTGCCCGACAAATAGGTAAGCCTTGATGAGTTGGCTGCGCAATTTTATTTTTATATCAACTCCTGCGAATGCCATTGGTTGCGGAGTGCTGGTTATTCTGTGTGTAATGATAAACATCGCCATAGGATAGTAACAATTAATTTTGAACTACACTACAAGGCATACTTCTTGACGATAGGCATACTTCATCATATTCCACATAAGCATTTGGAGCTTGTGTGACGAGGTTGAAGATTTACCATACGAGCGAGAGGCTTGTATGGCGATGATTATATATTACAGGTTGAACTGATGACTGATACGGACTATATAAAATATAACGATAAATTGCCAGATAAATAAAACCCCACACGGGTCTGAAGTTGACAATAATCACGCCTCTCTAGTCATTAGATACGGCACATGGACTATTTATTCCCACACGGGACGAGGTGACGAGGATTTATCCTCTGGAGTAATTAAAAATAAACGCTCCCTCAGGCTTGACAGGGTGACGAGAATTTATTCTCTGGAGTTATTATCTATACACGCTCCCCTGTAAACACCAGGATATATCACTATAAATATGTGTATGCTTTATAGGATTTATTGGGTACCTAACACGGCCCAATAAATTTCCAAACCCCTTCCCGTACAAAGGAGGTTATGGCGAAATTTTTCGAAATATAAAGGCATTAGTGAAATATTTGAAGTGGAAACGATATTGAAATTAAAGAATGAACTATATTTATATATATATATAAATAGAATTGAAAGGAATCGAAGTCGTGCAGTTCGTGTTTTGAAATCGTAATTTGAATCGATTAGTACGAGAGATCCGACCATCGGATTTTCCCGAAACCGCAACCGTTGGGTTCGCCTTGGAAATATCTTTCCAACGGCACCAACTTTGTAAAAATCCAACGGTTGGATTGTCTGGAATGTTTAATTCAAATCTGAAGAAAAACAGCGCCAGAATCGTTTATATTTATATCTAAATATAAATATAATTAAATTAAATCGAATAACGATGCTGCAGTTCGTATTTTGAAAACGTAACTTCAAACGACCAGTGTGGAAGATCCGACCGTCGGATTTTCACGAAACTGGAACCGTTGGATTCGCTTTGGAAATACCTTCCCAGTGGTATAGACATTGTAGAAATCCAACGGTTAGATTTTCCGATATGTGTAAAACAAATTAGGGGGAAAACAGCGCCAGTGCCACGGCACGACCTGAAACGTCGTTTAATTAAATATGGCCATTTTTAAATAAATAAAAATGGCGAAAAATCGAAATAAAATATTATAAGCAACATGGATTGGAAATAAACCAATTTTGCTTGACCTGCTTGATATGTGATGGTTGTATGTGTTTGACATGAAAATAATACTAAAGAACTGAAATGTGAATGTCGAATAATATAACCATGGAAAGAATTGATTTGAATTCTAATTATACGTGAATTATTTGAAAAGGCCGAGCAAACCCTCATTTTAAAATAATTGATCGAACGATTCGAAGGTGAAAATACAAAGACGATTCAAGACCGACGATCTTCGTATCGGTTGGATAGGTGCTGCTGAGGTTCCTGATTGGAGTAGCTACCGTGAAGGAACGGAAGTTGTAGTCGTCTGAACGTATGTGTTGATTGTACGGATATACGAGGAATTTGGTGCCTTCGGTTTCGTTCAGACCCAGAACGGACTTGTAAATGGACTGTGTGTCTGACATTGGATTTTGTTCTATGCGGATTGATCTCTGTTAAATATATATCTGTTTGGCGGCGGAGAATTAATTCTTTTGCTTAACGCCCTCCTCTGAGACGTACAAGCTCAGAGGATATATATCGATAGAAATCAGTCGTATGGATTGGTTGCCTATGTGGCATGCCAAGATGAAGTGATCAAGGCTTCTGTTGCAAAGCAAAGTCTTGTGTTCGATGATCAAAGCACGACCTACGTGGTCTGGCTTTGTGTATAACGTGGATTCGCGAGCCTCACACCTCGGTATGAGTTAAAAACGGGATAAGGACTGCAGGGAGAGCACGACGTTTCTTTCTAGTTGTGGTGGTGTCAGTGACCTACCAGCCCTGACATTTATATCTACTTTTCACCTATGTGGTTGTTGGAATGCGAGGTGCCTCGATATTAGGTCTGTTAGGACCGGGAAACGTGTGCTCAGGAATTGCCAATCCACTAACGTAAGTGTGGACCGGCCCTGAAGCATCCAAGGGTTACCCAGAGTGTGTAGTCCTGAGGTATTTGCTAGAGTGTCTCGAAGCGGAGAGGAGCTTGCCCCTTGCCTCGACTCATGACGGAAATCCAATTTCCAATACGAAATAACGGATTTGATTATAGAACTAGTATGGCGACATAGTGGTATGGGGCACTTATGCCGCCTATGATTGATATTTATGATGCTTTTCGTTTTTGAAACATATACGCACTAGTAATAATATCAAATGATTTTGCTTTGCACGTATTAAGCATATTTGGCCATTATAAGGTAAAACTCTATCCTCCGGTTTGCGTTGCATTGTATGATGGGACTTGAGTCTTATAACGGCTTCATTTTTTAAAAGCATTGCGTTGTTTTTAAAGAATTTACTCTGTTTTAAATGCACCGGCAATCACTGGAGTAAACCCGTTCCGCGAAAGTGGCGTGGTCCTATGATTGCCATATTACTGTTGTTTAACCAGTTAAGTAGATTTCTCATACCAGTCCCATGACTGACTCATTGTTTGTTTCACTTTGCAAACTCGGGTGCCCTTATTTTCACACGGGCAGCCTAGTTCACAGATGACAGGTTGTTTTGGCTTAGCACTGTAGTATGGAGTGCACTTTTGGCTTATGGCGAGGCTGACTTCACCGAGATGACTTTGACATTTTCAGCCATTATTGTATATATATTATGATTATGCCACAGGCGATGCAGACTGTTTTACTTCCAGTATTTATTATCATATGTATATGTACCGCCTCCGGCGATGTAGACTGATACCCTTATTATGTCTCACTGTATGTATATATTCCGCCTACGGCGATGGTGACTGATCATTCCCCTTTTATTTACTAAGTTATATCCTACGTTGTGCTATTCTGATGTTGTTACATATTATGATTCCGCTGTCATATCTATGTAAAATTATTCTATTTATTGTTTTTGCTATTATCTGTACTCTGCTATGATGATTGATGTGTTATATTCCAATGATTATCCTTAAGATCGTCACACGGATTTTGGGATCGTCACAGTTGGTATCAGAGCCAGGTTAACCTTAGTTCTGGAATCTAACACATTAAACACCTCGTCAGAATAGAATCAGTAGTGTTCTAAGGCGAGTAGCTCATTAGAGATAGGATTAGAGATGTCCTAGAATGAGCTAAGCAGAATGGCAAAACAATTTGATCAGTACATCATTACCTTTCCTTATGTTCTCCTGCTTTATCATATATGAAAGTTATCATTTCTGCGAGCTTGACTCTTTTCTTGCTTATACAGTACTTTATCTGATGGTTACACGAGCAGCTGCAGCCAGAGGTGGCCGAGGAGGCAGAGCTGGAGGATGGGGGAATATCCCCGTAGCAGAGGAGGGTCCTATTATTCAGCCACCAGCACCCCAGGACTTCGAGCTTGACAGAGTAGCAAAGAGATACAAGAACCTGGGAGGCAAACCCTTTTCTGGCCTTCGTACCGTGACAGAGGCTATTGCATGGTTGAAGACTTGTGAGAAGATTTTTGAGGGCATGGAACTGGGGACCCACAACAAGGCATGTCTAGGCATTTGGCTCTTACAGGAGGAGGCCGAGTTGTGGTGGGATGCCATCACCTCCGAAGATGAGGAGGGTACTGTTAGGACCTGGGAACAATTCAAGACCATGTTCAAGGAAAAATTCATCCTTGAGCAGGCCTTAGAGCGGATGCGTGATCAGTTTGCTAATCTCCAACAGGGAGACCTCTCTATCCAAGACTACCTCAACAAATTCACTCAGCTATCACGCTATGCTCCAGAGCTTATTTTGACAACTAAAGCTAAGAATAAGAGGTTTATATTTGGGCTACGGTGTAATTACCAGGACCGAGCCATGAGGAACATCAAACTCCCATTCTCAGAATTGGTAGAGATGGCCTGCAACTACGAAGGTCTGGATGAGAGAAACTCTAACCTAGGCCGTGCCAAAAGCCAAGCTGGAAACAAGTGCAAAGCTTCAGGAGATCAGCCAGAGTCCAACAAAGCAGCAGCCGCTACTCAGCAATCTGGAAAGATACCCAAAGGAAGCTGCTACAACTGCGGAAAGAAAGGACATTATTCGAATGTGTGCACAGCCCCAAAGAAGCTAAAGGCAAATTCAGACCGCAGCTCAGCCGAATGCTATAACTACCATCAGAAAGGGCACTATAACAGGAATTGTCCTTTGAAGAAGAATGCACAGGTGGCTCATGTTTATGACGGGGAGACCCCGCCAGCTATCACCGATGGATCAGGTAAACCCGACGTCTTGGGAGGTACCCTTACCATTAAAAATATTCCTGTTTCTGTACTTTTTGATACTGGTGCATCATGTAGCTTCATTTCTAGTAACACTGTTCACAAGTTAAAATTGAAACAAAGAAAGCTTAAAGAACCAATTAAAGTTCAAAACCCGATAGGAGGTTCTATTATTCTCAGTTCATATTGTGGAGTGTCTGTCTCTTATTCTTGCTACAAGTTCTCTTTTGATTTGATCATCATGGAACTTTCTGAATTTGATGTTATACTGGGCCTGGACTGGTTAACAAAATATAAGGCGGAAGTTAGATGTGCCGAAAGAATCGTTAAAGTCGAAACGAAGCTTGGACATATATATATACCATGCCATGGCTCAGAAACTGATAGAAAAGAATTCTGGTCTGCTTTAGAAGTTAGTCCCACTTCATTAGAAAAGATACCGGTCGTTAAAAACTATGCGGATGTGTTTGAAGAAGTCGAAAACTTACCTCTGCAAAGAAAAATTGAATTCAGAATAGATCTAATTCCGAATGCCCGACCAGTAGTACACCCAATTAGAAGAATGGCCCTGAAAGAAAAAGAAGAGTTAGGCTACCAAACCTGAGAATTGCTTTGGAAAGGTCTGATCAGACCAAGCTTTTCAGATTGGGGAGCAGCAGTAGTATTTGTCCCGAAATCAGACGGTACTCTACGACTTTGTGTTGACTACCGGGATCTCAATAAGCAGACACTGAAGAACAAATATCCCTTGCCACGTATAGATGATCTGTTAAATCAATTAAATGGGGCGACAGTATTCTCCAGGATGGACCTAGCTACAGGTTTCCACCAATTACGTATAGCCGAAGACTATGTTCCTTTGACAGCCTTCAGGGGTCCCGATTTATTCTACGAAAGGTTAGTGATGCCGTTCGACTTGTGTAACGCTCCAGCATACTTCGTCGATCTTATGAACAGAGTGTTCCGTGGTGTTTTGAATATATTTGTTCTGGTCTTCATCGATGATATTTTAATCTACTCCAAGTCAGAAGGCGAGCATGCAAAACATTTAGAACAAGTGTTGATAATTCCAAGGAGAAATGTTTTGAAAGCTAAATTTTCTAAGTGTATCTTCTTGCAGGATGAAGTTCCTTGGCCATGACGTATCAAAAGAAGGGATTGCTGTAGATCCAAGAAAAATTACAGCGATTCAGGACTGGAAACAGCCTACTACCCCCATAGAAGTTCGAAGTTTCCTTGGATTGGCTAGTTACTATCGGAAATTTGTTAAGGATTTTTCAAAGATATCTGGTGTATTAACAAAGCTTACAAAGAAGCATGAGAAATTCAAATGGACTCCCGAATGTGAGGAAGCTTTCCAGGAGCTGAAACTGAAATTGACAACTGCTCCCGTATTGACAATTATAGAAGGCAACCAGGACTTGACTGTATGGACAGATGCTTCTATTAGAGGGCTTGGCGTGGTATTAATGCAAAAGGGCCAAGTGGTCGCTTATGCCAGCCGTCAGCTGAAGCTGCATGAAAGAAACTATGCAACTCATGATCTTGAGTTGTTACCTATCGTGTTTGCTTTAAGAATCTGGAGGCATTATTTATTGGGCGAGAGGTTCGAGCTGTTTACTGATCATCAATCATTGAAGTATCTATTCACTCAGAAAAATCTAAACTTGAGACAACAGCGTTGGTTATAATTCCTTGCAGCATACGATTTTGAGATTCTATACACTCCGGGGAAAGCCAATGTTATCGCAGATGCGCTCAGTAGAAAGAATGAAATCATCGCCAGCTTTATCATCACGTCTTCATTAATTGACAGGATCTCGACCCTTCAGAAAGAAGATAATTTTGCTAAGGAGATGGTCAAAAGAATCAAAGAAGGCATAGACTCCAGCTTCCAAGTTGATAGTGAGGGAGTTCTGAGATTAAAAGGAAGAATTTGTGTTCTTGACATCTCCGAGCTAAAAAGGGAAGTGCTTGATGAATGTCATAGGTCCAAACTCAGTATCCATCCCGGTGTGAGCAAAATGTATAACGACCTCAAACGCACCTTTTGGTGGGAGGCGATGAAAAGAGATATTTCATTATATGTTAGCAGATGCTCCACTTGTCAGCTAGTTAAGAGCGATCAGCAGAAATTGGCTGGATTATTACAACCATTAGATATCCCAGGATGGAAGTGGGAGCAGATTTTTATGGACTTCATTGATGGTTTGCCTCGAACCAAGAAAGGAAACGACAGTATTTGGGTGATCGTAGATCGCTTCACGAAGACTGCCCATTTCATACTTGTCAGATCCAACAGTACAGCTCAAAGTTTAGCACAGATTTACTTCAAAGAAATAGTTAAACTACATGGAGTGCCGCTCAATATAGTCATTGATAGAGATCCCCTATTTACTAGCAAATTCTGGGAAGCATTCCAGACAGAATTGGGAACCAAATTGAATCTAAGCACCTCTTATCACCCTCAGACAGACGACCAAACTGAGCGGGTGAATAGAATTCTATAAGATTTACTACGGGGTTGCATTATTGATTTTGGCGGGTCATGGGAAGATCACTTACATTTGGCAGAATTCTCTTATAACAATAGCTATCAAGCAAGTTTGGGAATGTCGCCATTTGAAGCATTATACGGTAGACCGTGCAGATCTCCCGCATGTTGGGTAGAACCTGGCAACAGACTTGTGTTGGGGCCCGATATGATTCGAGAAGCATCTGATAAAGTCGATTTCGTCAAGAAGCTGTTGAAAACCGTACAAAGCCAACAGAAAAGTTATGCTGATGCGAGAAGAAGAGAATTATCATTTGCCATTGGCTATTATGTTTATTTAAAAGTTTCTCCGATGAGGGGAGTAATCAGATTTGGCAAAATGGGGAACTTAGCACCGAGATTTATTGGTCCCTTTCCTATACTTGAACGGATTGGAACTCTTGCATATAGGGTCTCATTACCTGATTGGTTGCCTGGAGTGCATGA
Organism: Allium sativum; assembly: GCA_030737875.1. Taxonomy (NCBI): domain Eukaryota; kingdom Viridiplantae; phylum Streptophyta; class Magnoliopsida; order Asparagales; family Amaryllidaceae; genus Allium; species Allium sativum. Next base: position 257,459,226 of record CM060911.1, on the reverse strand, counting down.
TGTGTTCCACGTATCTCAACTTAGAAAACATGTGCATGATCCGGATCTTGTTGTAGAAGAAGCAGCACAACAGGACTTGGAAATTACTCCAGAATTAGCAGTCAGAAGAGAGCCATTGAAGATCGTTGGCAAAGAAACTAGAGAGCTAAGGAGCAAAAAGATTCGTTTAGTTAAAGTGCAGTGCAGTAGTGATCCTAGAGACTGTACTTGGGAGACAGAGGAAAGCATTAAACAAGCCTACCCCAAATGCAGAGTGGACATCTCTGACTAACTCCATTGCAAGGTACCTTTACAAAACTTTGCATTTACATTTTGTTTCCTACTGTACTGTTGTTACCTTTTCGAGGACGAAAAGTTTTAAGTGGGGGAGATTGTAACAACCCGGAAAATGTGAACCAATTTAAAATTTTTAAAATTGGTTATTGTCAAAGAATTTAAACAATTGAAATGGAATATTTCAATAAAATAATGTATTGGAAATAGTGAGGCAGTTTGAAAATTTCAATTCAAACTTTGACTGACTGTACCGGGTGGAAAATATAGCAGATTTTATGAAACCAAAAATATTTAAATCTGCTTACGAATACCTTTCTAACGAATCTGAAAAATCGAAGTTTCATAGCGGGAGTCAAAAGTTATGGCCAAATGAATTTTCAGAAAGGTCGCTATATAGGATATATAGCCCTTGAAAATAGACAATTTGCATACGACCTCGGAATTCAATGAAACCGCTTTTGTTGGATTCAGGATGTCAAACTATTGCTAGGTTTCAAATTTCATAATTTTTGAAGCTAGTATGTGAGCGGGGCAAAAGAAAATGTGTTTGGTAAATTTCTGTTAAAATGGGTCGACCAGAAAATAGATATATTGCAAACGATCTCAGAATTCGACGAAACTAGTTTTGTTGGGACCGTATCATCAAGACATAGCTAGATTTATTTTTCTAGAATTTTTCGATTCAGTTTGTGGCCCTGGCAAATTGAAATGTACGTTCAAATTGAATATTAAATGTTTTATACTTTAATTTGAAAAATAACTGACTGTAACAGTCGAATTGGCCAACGAAACATATCCCATTGTGTTCGGAAAGGGGGTATTTAGCTAGGGGCGACAGTCGTTGGGTAGAAATTGGTGTTCGTTTGTTCAAAAGGATATTTTTGGAATTTAAAATTTAAATATAATAGGTCAAAGCCCCTATTTTCTCCCACTTCTGAAAACTCGATCAAACCCCTACCACGAACGACGGAAAAGGGCTCAGAACTTCCAGGCCCGATCGCCGCCGCCACGCGCGTTTTCACCGCCCCCTCTAGTTAGCTTTTCTGTTCATCTTCCCCTCCTCTTTCAATCCCTCCAACCCTCGTCAGAAATAGGTTGCTATTCGTGTCGAATTTCTGCGAGGAAGTCATCGTCTTTGGAGCACCGCCGAGCATCGCAGGAACCACCGAGTTGAGTGCCACCACCGACGCTGGAGACCCTGTTCGAAGCTCTTCGACGTTGCAGCATCTGATCGTGACAATACTTCACGGATCGATCGTGAAATTAAAACCTAGTTTCGAAGGTTTGGCAAAGGTATCGGCTTTGAAACTTCTGAAATGAAAATAACACTTTTAAGTGTTGCAAAACTTTGAAAAATCATATCTTATTAGTGTGTTGATGAAATTCGATGAAACAGGAAACATCGGGACCGCAAGGAGGCTCTCTACCATCTAGCAGAGACCGCGGATTTTTCTGGTCTACCTATGATTTTTAGCACTTCAAAAACCAATGTGAGGAATCTAAATTAAATTGTGTGAATGGAATCGTGTTGTATAAATTATATAAGCGAAGTGTAAATTATATACGCATTGTATACCTCATGTACATGTGTTGTATAAGTTATATTAGTGATGTATAAATTATACAAGCATTGTATGAAACATACATGCTTTGAATTGTGTTTAAATGCAAGTGAAATATAGAAATTATATATATATATATATATATATACATATATATATATATATATACTCCCCTCGTCCACAGACCATGGACGATATTTATTGCTTGTGATTGGCGTGAAAATATATAGTATGACGAATGGTTGGAAATAATTGTTTGTGGTTGATATTGTGGTTGAAAAATACCTTTGTGGTTGAAAAATACCTTTGTGGTTGAAAAATACCCTCTTGTGGTTGAAACAAATTAGAATAGGATTGTGGAAATGAAAATAAAACATGCCGCCTGCGTGCGAACTAGATTCATGATTCCCCATTGTCAAAAACCGTGAGGTTTTAAGGTTGAGCGAGGAGCCGTACTAGGGACGGTCCCGGTTTTAACTACCCTGTCGTTATGCTACCGAAATTTTCTGAAATATTCATGTGTTAGAATAAGTTTCATTTGTTGAAATTATTTTCATATGTTGAAACCAATATTCATGTGTTAGAATAATTTTCATTTGTTGAAATTATTTTCATATGTTGAAACCAATATTCATGTGTTGAATTGAAATTCATTCGTTGAATTGAAATTTATGTGTTGAATGTTATTCGAATTTTAAATAAATAGCTTTAACGATAAAAATCACATTTTTATATATATACAAACTATACAGAATATTCATGTGTTGAATTGAAGTTCATTCGTTGAATTGAAATTCATGTGTTGAATGTTATTCGAATTTTAAATAAATAGCTTTAACGATAAAAATCACATTTTTATATATATACAAACTATACAGAATATTCATGTGTTGAATTGAAATTCATTCGTTGAATTGAAATTCATGTCTTGAATGTTATTCGAATTTTAAATAAATAGCTTTAACGATAAAAATCACATTTTTATATATATACAAACTATACAGAATATTCATGTGTTGAATTGAAATTCATTCGTTGAATTGAAATTCATGTGTTGAATGTTATTCGAATTTTAAATAAATAGCTTTAACGATAAAAATCACATTTTTATATATATACAAACTATAGAGAACATTCATGTGTTGAATTGAAATTCATTCGTTGAATTGAAATTCATGTGTTGAATGTTATTCGAATTTTAAATAAATAGCTTTGACGATAAAAGTCACATTTTTATATATATATACAAACTATAGAGAACATTCATGTGTTGAATTGAAATTCATTCGTTGAATTGAAATTCATGTGTTGAATGTTATTCGTATTTTAAATAAATTGATTAGACAATAAAAATTACATTTTTTATTGTGAATATGAAGTGTTAAAAACATTCACGTGTTGAATAAATATTAGTTCTCTAGAAATATTAGTATTAGCTTTGTTCTGCATATATATACATGTGTCGAACGGGGAAAATGGATTAGCTGTCGAGTAAAGAAATTATTTGCGTGCCCGACAAATAGGTAAGCCTTGATGAGTTGGCTGCGCAATTTTATTTTTATATCAACTCCTGTGAATGCCATTGGTTGCGGAGTGCTGGTTATTCTGTGTGTATTGATAAACATCGCCATAGGATAGTAACAATTAATTTTGAACTATACTACATGGCATACTTCTTGACGATAGACATACTTCATCATATTCCACATAAGCATTTGGAGCTTGTGTGACGAGGTTGAAGATTTACCATACGAGCGAGAGGCTTGTATGGCGATGATTATATATTACAGGTTGAACTGATGACTGATATGGACTCTATAATATATAACGATAAATTGCCAGATAAATAAAACCCCACACGGGTCTGGCGTTGACAATAATCACGTCTCTCTAGTCATTAGATACGGCACATGGACTATTTATTCCCACGCGGGACGAGGTGACGAGGATTTATCCTCTGGAGTAATTAAAAATACACGCTCCCTCAGGCTTGACAGGGTGACGAGAATTTATTCTCTGGAGTTATTATCTATACACGCTCCCCTGTAAACACCAGGATATATCACTATAAATATGTGTATGCTTTATAGGATTTATTGGGTACCTAACATGGCCCAATAAATTTCCAAACCCCTTCCCGTACAAAGGAGGTTATGGCGAAATTTTTCGAAATATAAAGGCGTTAGTGAAATATTTGAAGTGGAAACGATATTGAAATTAAAGAATGAACTATATTTATATATATATATATATAAATAGAATTGAAAGGAATCGAAGTCGTGCAGTTCGTGTTTTGAAATCGTAATTTGAATTGATTAGTACGAGAGATCCGACCATCGGATTTTCCCGAAACCGCAACCGTTGGGTTCGCCTTGGAAATATCTTTCCAACGGCACCAACTTTGTAAAAATCCAACGGTTGGATTGTCTGGAATGTTTAATTCAAATCTGAAGAAAAACAGCGCCAGAATCGTTTATATTTATATATAAATATAAATATAATTAAATTAAATCGAATAACGACGATGCAGTTCGTATTTTGAAAACGTAACTTCAAACGACTAGTGTGGAAGATCCGACCGTCGGATTTCCACGAAACTAGAACCGTTGGATTCGCTTTGTAAATACCTTCCCAGTGGTATAGACTTTGTAGAAATCCAACGGTTAGATTTTCCGATATGTGTAAAACAAATTATGGGAAAAATAGCGCCAGTGACACAGCACGACCTGAAACGTCATTTAATTAAATATGGCCATTTTTAAATAAATAAAAATGGCGAAAAAAAGTTATAAAATATTATAAGCAACATGGATTGGAAATAAACCAATTTTGCTTGACCTGCTTGATATGTGATGAAAATAATACTAAAGAACTGAAATGTGAATGTCGAATAATATAACCATGGAAAGAATTGATTTGAATTCTAATTATACGTGAATTATTTGAAAAGGCCGAGCTAACCCTCATTTCAAATAATTGATCGAACGATTCGAAGGAGAAAATACAAAGACGATTCAAGACCGACGATCTTCGTATCGGTTGGATGGGTGCTGCTGAGGTTCCTGATTGGAGTAGCTACCGTGAAGGAACGGAAGTAGTAGCCGTCTGAATGTAAGTGTTGATTGTACGGATATACGAGGAATTTGGTGCCTCCGGTTTCGTCCAGACCCAGAACGGACATGTAAATGGACTGTGTGTCTGACATTGGATTTTGTTCTATACTAATTGATCTCTGTTAAATATATATCTGTTTGGCGGCAGAGAATTTATTCTTTTGCTTAACGCCCTTCTCTGAGACGTACGAGCTCAAAGGATATATATCGATAGAAATCAGTCGTATGGAGTGGATTGCCTATGTGGCATGCCAAGATGCAGTGATCAAGGCTTCTGTTGCAAAGCAAAGTCTTGTGTTCGATGATCAAAGCACGACCTACGTGGTCTGGCTTTGTGTATAGTGTGGATTCGCGAGCCTCACACCTCAGTATGAGTTAAAAACGAGATAAGGACTGCAGGGAGAGCATGACGTTTCTTTCTAGCTATGGTGGTGTCAGTGACCTACCAGCCCTAACATTTATATCTACTTTTCACCTATGTGGTTGTTGGAATGCGAGGCACCTCGATATTAGGTCTGTTAGGACCTGGAAACGTGTGCTCAGGAATTGCCAATCCACTAACGTAAGTGTGGACCAGCCCTGAAGCATCCAAGGGTTACCCAGAGTGTGTAGTCCAGAGGCATTTGCTAGAGTGTCTCGAAGTGGAGAGGAGCTTGCCCCTTGCCTCGACTCATGACGGAAATCCAATTTCCAATACAAAATAACGGATTTGATTGTAGAACTAGTATGGCGATATAGTGGTATGGGGCACTTATGCCGCCTATGATTGATATTTATAATGCTATTTGTTTTTGAAACATATATGCACTAGTAATAATATCAAATGATTTTGCTTTGCACGTATTAAGCATATTTGGCCATTATAAGGTAAAACTCTATTCTCCGGTTTGCGTTGCATTGTATGATGGGACTTGAGTCTTATAACGGCTTCATTTTTTTAAAAGCATTGCGTTGTTTTTAAAGAATTTACTCTGTTTTAAATGCACCGGCAATCACTGGAGTAAACCCGTTCCGCGAAAGTGGTGTGGTCCTATGATTGCCGTATTACTGTTGTTTAACCAGTTAAGTAGATTTCTTATACCAATCCCATGACTGACTCATTGTTTGTTTCACTTTGCAAACTCGGGTGCCCTTATTTTCACACGGGCAGCCTAGTTCACAGATGACAGGTTGTTTTAGCTTAGCACTGTAGTATGGAGTGCACTTCTGGCTTATGGCGAGGCTGACTTCACCGAGATGACTTTGACATTTTCCGCCATTATTGTATATATATTATGATTCCGCCATAGGCGATGCAGACTGTTTTACTTCCAATATTTATTATCGTATGTATATGTACCGCCTCCGGCGATGTAGACTGATACCCTTATTATGTCTCACTGTATGTATATATTCCGCCTATGGCGATGGTGACTGATCATTCCCCTTTTATTTACTAAGTTATATCCTACGTTGTGCTATTCTGATGTTGTTAAATATTATGATTCCACTGTCATATCTATGTAAAATTATTCTATTTATTGTTTTTGCTATTATCTGTACTCTGCTATTATGATTGATGTGTTATATTCCAATGATTATCCTTAAGATCGTCACACGGATTTTGGGATCGTCACGGATATATCCGAGGCGCCTCGCATTCCAACATCCACAAAGGTATAATAATCAACGATGTCAGGGCTAGTAAAACGCTGACCCCACCTATAACTAGAAAGAAACGTCATGTTCTCCCAGCGGTCCTTATCCCTTTTTAACTCATACAGAGGTGTGAGGCTCGCGAATTAACGCTATACACAAAGCTACGCTGTATTAAAGTCGTGCTTTGATCATCAACCACAAGACTATGCTTTTCAACAAAAACCTTGATCACTACATCTCAGCATGCCACACAGGCAATTCATGCCATGCCACTGATATCTATCGATATATAACCTCTGAGCTCGTACGTCTCAGAGAAGGGTGTTAAGCAAGAGAATAAATCCTCCGTCGCCAAACAGATATATATTTAATAGAAATCAATCAGCATAGAACAAAATCCAATGTCAGACATACAATCCATTTATAAGTTCGGTCTGGGTCTGAACAAAACCGGAGGAACTTTATTCCTTCCCCATATGTCCAATATAGGGGAGAGGTCCTCTCATATCCGTCGATCTCCAAGTACGTATGGACGATCACCACTTATTACCTCGGCTTGGGTGTACAGCCCAATCAAGACATCAGTAATCATCCAAACGATGCGAAAACCTCCAGTCTTCAACTACGGTCTTCATCGTTGGCATATCGTTGAATCAGTTATTCAGAATGGGTATAAACCCGACCTTTTCCGAATAACTCGCGTATATAATAAACAATTGCTATAACCCACAACACACGCCTCGTTCCAATTCTAAATATTCTTTTATTCAAATATTCACATACTTTGGGAAAGGTTCCCAATAATTTTATCAAAGATAAATTCTTTAAATTTATTCTTTAATCTTCCTTTGGATATCATTTCAATCTAATTAAAGATTCATTAAAACTCCACTTGGTTTTAATCTTCCCAAAAATCAATGTCAATGATTATTTAACTTGGGAAATCATATCCTGTCTTTATCTGGGTTAAAGAATCAATGTCATTTAAAATACGGTTCAAGACAAACCCAAAATCACATTCCATTCCATCAGCCTCTAACCGTAAATTAGCAAGTGAACAATTCCCTAAGTATTAACCCCGAAGGCCGAAACCAACATCAGATCAATACCCAGGAAACCATTTAACTTAACTAATCTCCAGTTAGTTTCTGATTCTCTTAACTCCATTCTTAATCGGGTTAAAGAACCAGTGTTATCTAAAACACCGTTCACGATAAACCCAAAGACCAATTTCAATTCAGTTGCAATTAAATATATTAAATTGGAAACTTTACTTTGGAAAATTCCCGTCAAATCTTAATAAAAAGATTTATAAATTCCAAATCTCATTTCATTGTAAATCGGGTTAAAGAACGAATGTCGTTAAAAACACAGTTCACAACAGACCCAAAATCCCATCAGTCTCTAACCGTAAATTAGTAAGAGAACAATTCCCTAAGTATTAATCCCGAAGGCCGAAACCAACATCAGATCAATACCCAGCAAACCATTCAACTTAACTAATCTCTTAGTCGGTTTCTAATTTTCTTAACTCCATTCGGTTCAAGAACGGTATTATTAAAGATACCATTCACGACAAACCCAAAATCCAATTTGATATTAAATACGAGGCTCTGAATAGAAAATATATCGGCTTATACCCAATATCAAATTCTGAAACCAACAAATATCGTATTGGAATAATGATATATATATATATCTTCCAAATTCCTCCACAATATCCGTATAATCACGAAATCCAATATTGAAATGTTCCGAAGATAACTTTGATTCAAATCCATTCCAATTCATATATCGGAAATCCTGGTTATTTTTAAAACCATTTCAAATCCAATTTATTTATTTTAAAAATATTGGATTTATAATTCTAGTTCATTTTAATAAAAAAATATTTTTACCTTTTCGAATATGGAATTTTTCATCCCAATTCTTTCCAAATCATTTAATATGATTTTACACAAATTATTAATATTTTTAATAATTTTATCAAGGCCCATACAGTCGATTTCCATAAACGGTCGTCGAACTGCACTTACAGCGACCTTTTCCAAATTTGATTTGGACATATTTCCAAATCCAACCATTAGATTTCAAATCTCTAATATTCGTTGAAAATCTCTTTTCGATATGAACCCAACGGTTCTAGTTTTAGGAGAATCCGATAGTCGGATCTCCCGTAATGTCCGTTCGAAGTTAGTGGTTGAAATTCGCGAACTGCCGTAGCGCGGCGCGTTCTATTCAAGCCATTATATATATATATAATATATATATATATTATATACTTCGTCGATTTCCATTTATAACGTATTTTATAAATCGTTTTAAATTCATTTTCAAAACGATTTCAACTTCATATTCAATTTCAAATCAAAATTGAATATTCCATGTCATCGATATATAAATGATAGTATTTTCGAAACTTTATATTTCGAAATCATTTCCTTTTGAATATTCATTATAACAATGAATAAAATCAATATAAATATCACTCACGTTAAAATGGCGTTAATCTAATCAAAACGACTTTATATATTTAAATATATTCATGTCCATCCCAAATGGGACAACAAAATCAGACTTTGATCTTTTAATGAATATTATTTTAAAATATTCATCATTTTAAAACATTCGTTATTTTAAAATATTTATTATTTCTGAACTGGAATCAGACACAATCAATTACCATATAATGTTGACTATATGAATTTTATACCACACATTTACACAACAACAACCAAACACAGCAAACCATCATCCAAAGTGGATTCTACACTGCATAAGCATCAAATATAAATATTTAACGCTTATGTAGCCTGTCAACCAATCGATTGACATATAACTAATTATTGGGATTAGTGTATGTCCTATATCATCCCAGTACCCGTGTGGGGTTTCAATCAACAAATAATGAATTTTATTTGTGCAGTTGGGCGACATGTAAAATTTATCGTCCCAATCAATATCCGTAAAATGTGTGTACATAAACAAATCGTCCGATTTGTTTATAAATATTTATTTTATTCATATACAGGTTAAAAATTATATTTTTAACTATAAGATATTTATTTCAACACATGGATATTTTATTCAGTTCATATATACAATAAAAATGATATTTTTATTGATCTAACATTTTTTTTAGAAAATTTTGGTAGTATAACGACGTGATATCAAAATCGGGTAAAGTCTAGCATTACCCTTCTCCTGATATTAGCTCACGCCATACACACATAACAATTCTAATCAATTCATTTCACCCAAACAACCAAATTCAACCAAATAATCTAATTAGCCAAACCAAACAATCAAACAAGTCATCCATGGTCTGTGGACGACGGGGAACAGTTCATATATGCAGTTTTAAAATAAATAACTGTATAAAAAATTATAGTGAGGAGTTCTCACCTTCGGTTTCCACCCCGCTGTTTTTATTTCTGAATTTCAGAACAGTCCTGACTTGCCTGAAATTCCAACGCAATCTTCTTCACGCTGTTCATACTAAAAATCACATTTTTATTTCAATTCTAAAAATTATATTTTTACTTTGCTAAAAAATATATTTTTTATACTCTATATATATATAAAAATCATATTTTTAATGTTGCTACATGTACATAAAAAATATATTTTTATAACACTACATGTACATAAAAAATCATATTTTTAATGTCGCTACTACATAAATAAAAAAATTGGATTTTTAGCCAACTAATAATTATTTATTTGTATGACCATTTTATAAATAACATATATAATCTAAAATCATATTTTTATCTTTCTAAAAACATTTCCATGCCATACACTAGTTAAAAGTCATATTTTTAATCTTGCCAAAAATATTTCCTTCCTACGATAAAAATCCCTTTTTTAACTAACCAAAACTGATTTTTTTACGTAACTAAAAATCATAACTTTATGTAATTAAAATTCATAACTTTATATAATTAAAAATCATAACTTTATATAAATAAAAATCATAACTTTATATAAATAAAAATCATAACTTTATAAAGTTCATACGTCAAAAACCATAGAAGCTTTAAAGCGGAGAAAACTCACATATTTTCTATCGCCAGGATTTGTTGTTCTGGTTCCAGAGTTTGCAAACGAGCTCCAATATTCACGCCATCTTTTTTTTAGCTTAAACGCGCCATTCCGGACAGCTTTCGCCTAGTGGTCTTCCTTCCGAAAATATTCCATTTCGCCGGAAATCGCGAAAAGACAGCATTTGGACAGTGTTTGGAAAGCAGACTTTGGACGCGTTTTCCCGACAACTCGGCAATCCAAAATAGGACTTTCATATACCAAATCGAGGAGAAAACTATGCTCTTCGAATTTGGTACTGTGGAGTTTTGGCCAGAAGCGCTCGGTTTGGGAGTTATGGGATGTGGAAGCTCAGGGTGTTATTTGCAAAAACGAGATTTTTGTTGAAAATAAGTTTTTGGGTGATGGGGGCCACACGGCCTAGGGGAGGGTGGCCAGAGGCGGCACCGGACCTGATTGGACGTGGGGGAGGTGCAGGTTGTGGCGCTAGGGTAGTGGTGGCCCACGGCGGCAAGGGTTTGCAATTTGGGCTTAGGGTTTGCAAATTTGAAGAAAGAAAGAGGAGGAGAGAGAGGAGAGGAGGAAGAAGAGAAGGAGGGGAGGAAGAGGAGGCCGACGATGGTGTTTGGGGAGAGTGGTGGTGGTTGTGATGGGAGGGAGGTGCGTGCGTTTCTTATTTTTTTCCTTACGGTGACTGAAGATGGAGAGAAGAGATAAAGGAGGGTTAACTAAGTATATATTTATTTAATTTAATTCTCCAAAAAGTTATTTTTTTCTTTTGAACTCTAAATCGAACCCAACGACTGTCGCTCCTAGCTAAATAACCCCATTCTGGACACAATGGGATATGTTCCGTAAGCCAATTCGATTGTTTCCATCAGTTTTTATCAAAATTAAAATATGAACCAATATATTGAATTTTAACGTACATTTTAATTTACTGGGGCCACATACTGACTCCAAAACTCCAGAAAAATAAATCTAGCTATGTTTTGATGATACGATCCTAACAAAACTAATTTCGCTAAATTTGGAGACCATTTGAAAAATGGTCATTTTCCAGTCGATTAAAATTGACTGAAAATGTCAAAACACGTTTAACTTCGTCACGATCACATATTGATTCCAAAAATTATGAAAATTGGAATCAAGCAATAACTTGACATCCGAGTTCCAACAAAAGTGGTTTCTTTAAAAACGGAGGTCATTTGCAAAATTTTCATTTTTAAGGGCTATATTTCCATAGCGACTATTTTGAATTTTCAACTGGGCATAACTTTTTATTACCACTATGAAATTTCAATTTTTCGGATTCATTGGAAAGATACTCTCAAATAGATTCTAATATTTTTGGTTTTGCTAAAATCTGGTTTATTTTTAATCCTATACATTCATTTGAAATTTGAAATCGAATTTTCAAACTACCGCGCCACATTCCTTTTATAATTAAAAATAATTATTTATATTCTAACGACGATTCAAATAAATATATACATTCTAATTCTATTCAACATAAATTTCTCGTCGTTATTATTTAAAATAAATCATTTTAAATATTCAAAATTCATAAAAATTGCCAAAATAAAAAAATTTAAATTGGTTCTGATTTCCCGGTTTGTTACAATCTCCCCCACTAAAAATCTTTTCGTCCTTGAAAAGGAACGGAGCTGAAAGTTGTTTTACAAACCAACTCAACTTTCATTATTTTCATTATAGCTTCATTCTTCAACTTTTCAGTTTCTAAGAATTTTCCAATTCTTCAAAAAATTGGCTAGCACCCTAAATTTTTGAAAAATTTCGCCATAACCACTCCTGTACGGGAGCACCGGGAAAATCCCCAAACTGCCACACAGGTCTCTCCAAACAAAAAGAAAAAGAAACAGCCAAGCGACTAGCCAATCGGCTCATAAAATCATTAAAAACCCCAAGAAATACCATAAACATGTACCTATTTGTCGGGCAAACAATTTTATTCCTCTTCTCTAGCCTCCTTGCTATGTCCTGTTCACACATATATATGTACATGCATGCATTTCCAAATAATTTTCAATTCAGTTGAAAATTTGATTCAATTTGCCCTAATTCACCTTTCATTCACATGTCGGTTTAAACGAATAATCATACAACACAAACATCAATCAATTAGTGGATTAACGTTTCAAATTCATAATTTTGATATATATACAGAGAATCATGTTTTTGATGCCAATTCACAACAATAGACCCTATCTAATTTTGGTTCTCACACCAGTCAATTGAAATCATATAGAAATCCCACTTTCGTCACTCGAGCATAAATTCTGATGACGAGTACTCAATCATCAGAATCATCTTCGGGCTATGGAGTATGATTCTATATCTATCCAGTATATTAAAACTTCAAATATTCGTTTGCAAGGCGTATATGCAAAATATTTATATATTTGATTGTCCAAATTCAATACAAATAAATATTCAAATACGTTGAATAAGGTTTAAATTTTCAAAACAATAATGGTTTTCATTTTTAAAAATATATTTTTCACACTCGTTCTAGGATACTACTGATCCCATATCTAACGAGTCATTCTCATTGGATATTACTAATCCAATCTCTGATGTATTCTTTCGTATGGTTCTAATGTGCCTTGTTCTCGAGCTCTGTAAACCAAAGCTCTGGTACCAAATGAAACGACCAGAACTTCCCCGTGAAGGAAAGCATGAATTGAGTTGAGAACAGGAGTAATCAGAACACAAACAGAAAGATATTTCATTGCTTATTACAACAATTCCATCAGAATACAGTAATATAACAGAGTATGAATAAATAAAATACATTCGATAAATATCAAAGATTACAATACATTACATAGCAGCGGAAAAATAATACAATGCACAACTGAAGGAGATATACAGATACAGAGCTTTCCGAATATCATTCCAGCTGTAAACCAGGATCCTGTGAATATAAATCTGTAAAACCAAAACTACTAGTTGCCCGTGTTGAAAATAGGGGCACCTAGAGTTTAGGTTAAAACAATAAACTCCAGGTCAGTCATGTGACTGGTGTGAGAACTAAAACAGTTATTAATCTTTATTTTTAAAGTTAGGTAAATCAAGGGACCATGTCGTATAACACGGAACGGGTTTCCTCCCAAGAATACCAGTGCATAAAACAAACAGCTCAATGCTAAATAAAGAACAATGAAGCTATTGTAAGACCCAGGTCTTATCACATAATGCAACGCAAGCCGGGGGATAGTGTTTTACCTTATAATAGCCAAATGATGCTTAATATGTGAAATTTAATCTTTTATTATTACTATAAGTGAAGAAATCAACTCCAAATATAAATGTATCAATCATAGGGGGCATGAGCGCCCTATCCCACTATGTCGCCATATATAGGATTACAACTAAAACCGAAATGTCGTATTGGAAATTGGATTTCCATCGTGAGTCGAGGCAAGGGGCAAGCTCCTCAGCAGCTTCGAGACACTTAGCAAATGCCTCAGGATTCCCCGCAGAGAACCCTTGGAATCGGCTGGACCGGTCCACACTTACGTAAGTGGATTGGCAATTTCCGAACACAAGTTTCCCGGTCCTATCGGACCTATCCATCGGTTCCAAAGAGACCGATATATCCGAGGCGCTCGCATTCCAACATCCACAAAGGTATAATAATCAACGATGTCAGGGCTAGTAAAACGCTAACACCACCCACAACTAGAAAGAAACGTCGTGTTCTCCCAGCGGTCCTTATCCCGTTTTTAACTCATATCGAGGTGCGAGACTCGCGAATTAACGCTATACACAAAGCTACGCTGTATTAAAGTCGTGCTTTGATCATCAACTACAAGACTCTGCTTTTCAACAAAATCCTTGATCACTGCATTTCAGCATGCCATAACAGGCAATTCATGCCATGCCACTGATATCTATCGATATATAACCTCTGAGCTCGTACGTCTCAGAGAAGGGCGTTAAGCAAGAGAATAAATTCTCCGCTGCCAAATAGATATATATTTAATATAAATCAATCAGCACGGAAGAAAATCTAATTTCGGACGCACAATCCATTTATAAGTTCGTTCCGCGTCTGAACGAAACCGGAGGCATCTTATTCCTCCCCCATATGTCCAATATAGGGGAGAGGTCCTCGCATATCCGTCAATCTCCAAGTACGTCTGGACAATCATCACTTATTAACTCGGCTTGGGTGTAAAGCCCAATCAAGACATCAGTAATCGTCCAAACGATGTAAAGACCTCCGGCCTTTAACCACCGTCTTCATCGTTGACATATCGTCGAATCAGTTACTCAGAATGGGTACAAACCATGCCTTTTCGAATAACTCGCGTATATAATAAACAAGTGCTATAAACCATAACACACGCCTCATTCCAATTCTAAATATTCTTTTATTCAAATACTCACATAATTTGGGAAATGTTCCCAATAATTTTATCAAAGATAAATTCTTTAAATTTATTCTTTAATCTTCCTTTGGCTATCATTTCAATCTAATTAAAGATTCATTGAAACTCCGCTTGGTTTTAACCTTCCCAAAATTTAATATCAATGATTATTTGACTTGGGAAATCATATCCTATCTTTAACTGGATTAAAGAACCAATGTCATTTAAAACCCGGTTCACGATAAACCCAAAATCACATTCCATTCCATCAACCTCTAACCGTAAATTAGCAAGTGAACAATTCCCTAAGTATTAACCCCGAAGGCCGAAACCAACATCAGATCAATACCCAGTAAACCATTCAACTTAACTAATCTCCAGTTAGTTTCTAATTCTCTTAACTCCATTGTTAATCGGGTTAAAGAACCAGTGTTATTTTAAACATCGTTCACGATAAACCTAAAGACCAATTTCAATTCAATTCCAATTAAATATATTAAATTGGAAACTTTACTTTGGAAAATTCCCGTTAAATCTTAATAAAAAGATTTATAAATTCCAAATCTCATTTCATTGTAAATCGGGTTAAAAAACGAATGTCGTTAAAAACACAGTTCATAACAAACCCAAAATCCCATCGGTCTCTAACCGTAAACTAGTAAGAGAACAATTCCCTAAGTATTAACCCCGAAGGCCAAAACCAACATCAGATCAATACCCAGGAAACCATTCAATTTAACTAATCTCCAGCCAGTTTCTAATTTTCTTAACTCCATTCGGTTCAAGAAAAATATTATTAAAGATACCATTCATGACAAACCCAAATCTAATTTGATATTAAATACAAAGCTCTAAATAGAAAATATATCGGCTTATATTCAATATCAAATTCTGAAACTAACAAATATCGTATTGGAATAACGATATATATATATATATCTTCCAAATCCCTCCACAATATCCGTATAATCACGAAATCCAATATCGAAATATTCCGAAGATAATTTCGATTCAAATCCATTCCAATTCATATATCGGAAATCCTGGTTATTTTTAATACCATTTCAAATCCAATTTATTTATTTTAAAAATATTGGATTTATAATTCTAGTTCATTTCGATAAAAATATATTTTTATCTTTTCAAATATGGATTTTTTCATCCCAATCCTTTCCAAATCATTTAATACGATTTTACACAGATTATTGATATTTTTAATAATTTTATCAAAGCACGTACAGTCGATTTCCATAAACGGTCGTCGGACTGCACTTACAGTGACCTTTTCCAAATTTGATCTGGACATAATTCCAAATCCAACCGTTAGATTTCAAATCTCTAAAATTCATTTGAAAGCTCTTTTCGATACGAACCCAAAGGTTCCGGTTTTTGGAGAATCCGAATGTCGGATCTCCCGTGATGTCCGTTCGAAGTCAATGGTCGAAATTCGCGAACTGCCACAACGCGGCGTGATCTACTTGGGCCATTATATATATATATATAATATATGTATTATATATACTTCGTCGATTTCCATTTATAACGTATTTTATAAATCGTTTTAAATTCATTTTCAAAACAATTTCAACTTCATATTCAATTTCAAATCAAAATTGAATATTTCATATCAACGATATATAAATGATAATATTTTCAAAAAAATATATTTCGAAATCATTTCCTTCTGAATATTCATTATAACAATGAATAAAATCGATATAAATATCGTTCACGTCAAAATGGTGTTAATCTAATCAACACGGCTTTATATATTTAAATATATTCGTGTCCATCCCAAATCGGACATCAAAATTAGATTTTGATCTTTTACTAAAAATTATTTTAAAATATTATTCGTTATTTTAAAATATTTATATTTCTGAACTGGAATCAGACACAATCAATTACCATATAATGTTGATTATATGAATTTCATACCACACATTTACACAACAACTACCAAGCATAGTCAACCATCAACCAAAGTGCATTCTACACTGCGTAAGCATCATATATAAATATTTAATGCTTATGCAGCATGTTAACCAATCGATTGACATACAACTAATTATTGGGAGTAGTGTATGTCTTATATCATCCCAATACATGTGTGGGGTTTCAATCAACAAATAATGAATTTTATTTGTGCAGTTGTACGATGTGTAAAATTTATCATCTCACTCAATGTCCGTCAAATGTGTGTACATAAACAAATCATCCAATTTGTTTATAAATATTTATTTTATTCATATACACGTTAAAAATTATATTTTTAACTATAAGATATTTATTTCAACACATGAATATTTTATTCAGTTCATTTATACAATAAAAATGATATTTTTATTGTTCTAACATTTTTTTTAGAAAATTTTGGTAGCATAACGACACGATATCAAAATCAGGTAATGTCTATCATTACCCCTCTCCTGATATTTTCTCGTGCCATACACACATAACAATTCTAATCAATTCATTTCACCCAAACAACCAAATTCAACCAAATAATCTAATCAGCCAAACCAAAAAATCAAACAAGTCGTCCATTGTAATGACCCGCATTTTCAGCGGTATAATAATTAATTTATTTAATTATTTAAAAGGTGATTAAGAGGATTTAATGGTCGTTGAATTAAATAATGGTGAATATTTAATTAAAATAATATAATTAATTCTGAAATAATCACAATTGGCTGAAATGGTGATATGGTGTGAACTGGATCATCTGTAATATTTAATTCAGTTTAGAATTGAATTGGAATAACGAATATATTGTTTGAACAAAGTTTGAATGTATAATTATATTATAATTAAAATCGAGCTTGAAAGGGCGCTACTGTTCGTAATTTGGTAATTTGAACTTCAACTGAATGTACAGGATTCGTTTTAAGCCAGATTTCTGTGAAACAAGAAACGTTAGGAGCTGGTGAAGTATATGTTTCTAGTGGAAGAGAAAAATCAGGATTTCATCGTGTAGATTTTGATTTATGTCCAAATCAAATTTTAGATGTGGAATTCCTTTATAATTTATAAAGAAATTATTTATATTTCAAAAAGGAATTTCAATATAAATCGAATATCGGGTTGACCCAGATTTGAAATATCGAGTTAGAAATCCATATAGGGTTTTCTGAACTGTATGGTATTCCACTGTGAATATAGACGATAATATTTATTTTTAAATATTAAATTTAATTATATTTAAATATATTTATATATTTAAATGGGCTATTTAGGGCTTTAAAAATAGCCACTTTTGCAAACGAAGTCGGAATTCGACGAAACTAATTTCGTTGGATCTGCAATGCTAAATAGTTGTTAGATTTCCAGTTTCGTGATTTTTAGAGTCACTATGGCCGTACGGATTTTTAGAGTGAAAAACAGTCAGTATTTTGACCGTTAAAAATATGCTGTGTGAGCAAACGGAGTCGGAATTCAATGAAACCAGTTTCATTGGGACCGTAATGTCAAACTGTAGCTACATGACCATTTTCATGATTTTTGAATACTGTGGGTGATCAAACGTATTTTTAGAAGGGAAAATGAAATATAAAATGATAAAAATAAAATAGCTTAAATTATCTAAAAATATCTAAATGGCCTATAAATACCCTTATACACTTCTAAAAACCTAATTTCATTTTCCACTTTAGTCAACATAGCTCAAAAACTCAGCCGCCACCATATTCTTGAGGAAAACGTTGGAAAGCATTTTCTTTAGAAAATCAAACACTCGAAATATAATCCAATAAATTATGAAATATATATTTCTGAGTTCTTGCAACAATTCCCTTCGATTCGGTATCAGTTTTGTGTTGTGCGATTCATGTTTGAGGGCTCGACAGTGTACAGCGTCTGTCGCCATATTCTAGGGTTTGATAAATTGGGGATTTGAGGCATGAAGGGATGAAGTGGATACTGTAGTGTGGTTGGCGATAAAATTTAGCAGTTGTACGCAAAACTTGGTGGATTTCGGTGATGATTATTGTCGAGGTCTGTACGGTGGTTGCAGCTTATGGCTGAGGACGGGATCCATGGGATTCGTGCGAGTTGGATATTAAGGGTATGAAAGTGTAGAGATTTGGATGAGGATCGAAGGGGTGGTGTCGGTTTTGAGATCGATGGTGAGATGAAGGTGCGGTGGAGCTGGGAATACACGGTAATGGACTGGAGCTTGGGAGTTGTTTCGTTGGAAGAAAGAGGACCAGGAGAAGGCGGGTTAGGCTTGGGTCGTTGATTTAAAAAGGTTAAGGCCCAAAGAAATTAATTTTAATTCAAGTTTTGTTTTATATAAATATGTCCTAACTTGTAAAATGAATAAATTTATCATACATTATTGAAACACAGCGAAACAAGATCCGACAGGATCGTATGGACGGGCACTACCCAATGGAACTGACTGGAAGTGGATTTGAGCTCGTTTGAATTTATGGCGAGATAAACTGTTTGATTCAAATCAAACAACAGTTTATCGTTCTTTAACGATGAACTGCAAATGTGAGTAAATCTTACTAACTCTGAACAGTTTATAATTTCATGTTGTATTTTTAGAACTGTTAAATATTGGCTGATTGACTGTGTGTTGACTGTTTGATTGAACTGCTAGTTAGTTAGTTGAATTTCTATATTGATTCTGTTTAACAGAATATATCATATGGGACTGAAAGTGATGTTGATTTTATTGTGTAACATCTGTGGATGCAGGGAATCAGGTTGGAGGAATCCGACTGGATTCCTCAACAGTTATTTTATTGTTTTTCATATATTTTGATATATGATGTGAATTATAATGTAACAACCAGCATTCTACGCATCGGAGGATCGTAGAATATTTATTTCTTTCCTATATTAAGGCGTATGGTCATGTATCTTTAGGAAACGACTATTGGGGTCATTTCCCATGATCATGATTTTTGCTGATTTTTAAATGACCGTTTTGCCCCTAGCTGGTACTGTTTTGGCCATAACTTTTGACTAAAAAGGAATTTTGACCTAAAACCACTTCCATTAGATTCGTTTGATGGTTTTCCTTTCCGTAGAGTGGTCATAATAGCCAAACGGACTTACCCTTTGGGAGATATGGCAGTAATAAGGTTTGGAAGGTGAAAAACTGCTTAACCGGGCCAAATAGGGTAATTAGTGAATGGGCCCATAACCCATTTCGGGATTAGGGTTATGGGGAGGCTGAAAAGAGTTAGGGATTCATTCCATTTCAGTTTTCTAGCCTCCACTTTCCTCTTAGAAACCCTAAAAATGGCCTCCAACCTCTAAATCACCCCAAATCACTTTCTAATCAAGGATTAGGCTTAGCAACATCAAATCAAGGGAGATCTTCACCAGATCAAGATTAGAGCTGCTGACTTGCATTGTTATTCGCGCCCAAACAGAGATTTATTTCAGATCTAAGGTTTATTTGTGGGTAAGGAGGGTGATTTGCATAGTTCCTCACTAATTATGGCTAATTAAGGGTAATTAGTGTTAATTAGCGAATTTAAACATGATAAAATTCTGGAAAAATATTTATAAATTCTTAAATGATGTTTTAGACCTCTGATATGAACTTGGGTTAATTTGGTTAAGTTCTGCTAATCCTATCATTAATTATGCTTGAACATGTTTAAGGGAAAATATGGGGTTTTGACCATGTTTGATCCATTTTAACCTATCATATTGATGTTTTGGTGTTTGAGGTTACCTCAATTTGTTGCTATGACATTGGGGTATGCTTTGTGATTGATTAGAATAGAATGGTCGAAAACGCCGTCGAATGGCGTAAAACACTTGCTGGAAAAGTTGCAGAAAATGGTGCAGGCTTCCGGATCGGATCGGAGGGATGGGCTCGGATCGGATAGTGAACTGGGAAAGGGATCACCGAACCGAACCAAGGCTTGGCACAAGGGAAAGTATGGCAAAAAGGAAGGCCACAATGGTTGAACTGGGATTGGATCGAGCTAAAGAAGGGGGAATCGGATCGACTGAAGAGAAGAGGAAGCGGATCGGAGCGGAAGAGGAAGGGGAGTGGATCGGATCGGAGACCAGGAACCCGATCTGAACCAATGGATCAAGGGTACACCGACCCGACCCGCCATAGAACACCCGAATCGAACCAACGTTCTACGAGGAGACTAGGAGGCCACGACCCGACCTGGAGCACTTAGAAGAGACCGATCCGAACCGACAGAGAAGAAAGACTGGGGATCTGAACCAATCCAGTGATGACCAAGAACCCGAGATGCAAAGGTAGTCCAAATGGAAGTTAGAGCTCAGGATCCAATTGGGAACCAAGGAGTTCACTTCATGGTTGGACTTTGCTGCGGGACATGTGCTAAGGAGTTGTCGACATTCATAACTTCGATTCACCACTGAAAAGGAATGATGGGCTACGTATCAGTGCAGTAGAGTCATCGTGACTCGAGGGGCAAAGTGATCGTACCAAGACTATGAGCTAGTGCAGTGGAGCCATTGTGACTCCATGGGGCAGAGTGGACATAGTAAAAGATTAGTAAGGCTATGAGCCAGTGCAGTGGGGTGTGAATGACTCCATGGGGCAAAGTGGACGTAGCGAAGGATTAGTGGCTATGGATCAATGCAGTGAAGCCGTTATGACTTCATGGGGCAGAGTGATCATAACAAAGTATTGGGTGATTTAAGTGGTGGATATCGTATACTTTACGCATTGAGTGAGAGATGTGAGGATGGTTGCTATGTTTGATTGTTTGCCATCACTATGACATGCACACCCCACCCCCGTTATCTTTACACTATTTATTCAGTGGCACCTTAGAGTGTTGTACAGTATGTAGTGCTAACTCTTTGGTTGCAGGTCCAGGTTCAGGTATGATTTAGTATACCTGTTATTATTCTGTTTAGCTGCTTATCGCTCATACCAGACTTTTTGTCTGGCCTAGAGTTTTATGTCTCTTCTTATTACTCTGGGTGCTCTCACGAGTAGACTAGAGGCAGGTTAGCTGGTGATGCGCGAGTAGCGGATTCGGAGGCGAGCAGGAGGCTTCCACGTATGATATATATATATATATATATATATATATATATATATTCTCCCTGTGTCGTTGCTAGTCACTACTTTGGGCATTAGTAGTGTACCTTTCTTGTTAGCTATTTGAGACAGTTTTAAAAGTTGTAATAATGTTGGCTTTGGATCATAAGCTATACTTTGGGATTCTCCGCTGCTATGATAGTTGTTTTCAGCTTATGCACTGTCTCACCTGTTTTATGTCAAGTATGTTGTTATTATATTTTGTTCCATGCGATGTGAGACATTCTGCAGGTTCCTAGTTGATTCTTTGTTTTCTTTCTTTCCTTCTGACGACCGTTCTGTGCTAACTGAACATGTGTACATCGCACTTTTGGGGTAAATGTCGGTTGGTGCGGGTCGGGTTGTCACATTTGGTATCAGAACTCTAGGTTGCATAGTTAACCTCGGGAAAGACACTATGGTGAGATAGTATGTATATGAGAAAGCGTATTTGTGATTACTTTGGTTTTCAAAAGCTATGTATATATACTATTAGTGTAGCTAAGGATGAAGTTGCACTGCACTAGCACCACTATGGAGATGGTTAATCGTTTTCTCTTTACAAATTGAACGATGAGCCGATACGCAAGAGGTGCTGGCAGAGGAGCCAATAATGGGAATGCTGCTGACATGAGGGCGATGTTTACTGACCTTATGAGAGACATGCTTAGGGATGTACAAGGGGCAGCTCCCAATGCTGGTAATGGTGGTGGTCCAATAGTGCAGGCGCCTAGGGTCGATTTCACCAAGATGTCCAAGGATTACACTAACCTTGTTGGGAAGCCGTTCCACGGAACGGAGTCGGCCATGGATGTTCAGGATTGGTTGGATAGCTGTGATTGTATCTTCGATGACTTGGGTATCGAGGATGCGATGAAGAGAAGGCTAGCGTCTCGTCAACTGCAAGGGCAAGTGATGAATTGGTGGAATGCTATTGAAACACCCCACCTCCGTTAGGGTCACTCACAAAGGGAATGCCCTAATTTTGGTGGAGGTTTATTAGTATAAGTCACAGATACACAAGACAGATATAAATACACATATTTTTAAACAGCGGAAACAACAGCAACTTTTATTTCATCAAAATACGTGTTACACAAACCATACCATAATTGTCTTACAATACTTCCAAAAACATTACATTTCCATAACTGTCTTGATTATCAAAGAACCATAAAACATAAAATAAAGCAACAAAATCCCCATAATGATATCCAAAGCCATGATCCAAGCCAAAGAGATCCAAACCGTACATCTACTGTCTTCAAGCTTGCAAAAGAGTCTGACTAAGCTGAGTTGTTTCTTCCTTGTGGACCTGGGGGGGACCAAAGAAAAGAAGACGAAAAGAAAAACGGAGTCAGACATAAAGCCTGAGTAAATCTAGTGACTTTTCAGTATGTGAATAAGAAAAGGATATGATAGACATAAAATGAAAACAGGATAGTATCATAACTAAGGGAGTGTAGTCTAGAATCGAATATACTATCGAACCCACACTATATCCCTGCATTTACTAGAATTACTCTAACCGGCACCCCATGCTGAGGGTGAAGTGATCCTTTTTGTTTTCTAAAGATCGGATCCTACTGTACGTGTGTCTTACGGCTACCCCAAGAAGTGTAGATACCTATGCTGGTCCCACCATGGGGTGTATCAAGACCCATGGTGGCGGCCCCGACACAATTACTAGAAGGCATAGGATATACTACTGGTGCCCCCAGTGCCCTGCTTGTCTGCTCCGAAGTGCGTGCACGACCGCACCCCGTTAGACCTACACTGTGCACCTAACATTGTCGTTATTTGACCGCTTACAATCAGCCCAGTAATCGTGCCCCACCCTGCCTAGTTTCAGGGTACCATTGATACCTAAATTGGGTTACCACTGAAACGGGTCCCTACGTTACCAGGGTTTTCTAGTCAAACATGTTAAGTGGTTAAGTGTATGTATATACCTAACCCCCACCCATCAATATTTGTTAACATGTTGAATCTTGGTTAAGTGTTTTCAGTTGACTTAACCCTACTACCTGTCCTTAGCCTCTTGGAGCACCGACCACTCACATTAGACAGATATCACTACGGTTACTGGATGTGCCGGTTGGTTCCGGGCAGGTTTACATCGTAGTTCAGTCTAACCTCGGGTCTTTATTAGGCTCAATGTTTAACCACCCACATTGGATAGGTATTGTTGTGACTACTGGACAGCCGGGCGGGTCCGGGCAGGTTTATGTCACAACTCAATCCAACCTCGGGTCAAACATGTCTTCTTTTCTAGATTTACATATTTTATTATTTATGCAAACGTCGTGTCATCTTTTAATTTGGGTATAACAATTTATACCGCTAAAATGTCACAGTCGTTGGCACGCGCCAAACATGCCAACATATTTATTATATCATGTTTTACACCCAACGCTATTACCCCCGTTTGTACGTACTAATGTTGGGCTCGACACAATTCAGCCCAACTTGATAAACGTGAGAAAAGGGGAAATCCAGAACATATAATATTTCAATGATACATAGAAGGTGTAGCGCATGAACTTGCAAATTGGCGTTAACATAAACATTGGATCATGTGAACTTGCATTCAAAATTGGTATACAACTAAATGGGTGTCACATAGGATGGCATATGTAGATTTATACAAACTTGGGTTTTAACATATTAACATGGCATAATGTCGAACACAAAACTAGCATGTTGTAAATTAATCCAAAAATGTCCAAATCTAATATATAGTCTATTTCCACATGAACTTGCATAGTTTATGTAACCCAAACTACATTTAACATAGTTCTAATCATACTTGTAATGGATCTAAGATGTATACATAAGTTTTGAGTCATGTAGGCATAAAAGATCTCAGATCTAGGATATGTTTACATAAGTATATGGCCCATGATATCAACATAAACATAAAGGGGATATTAACATAAACATAAGAGGGATCTAATCATAGATTTTGCCACAAACTTGCAATTGCAGTTACTTTCATATACAATCGTATAATAAACTTACATCGACCCATTTATCCCACTAATCAATACACATAATCACGATAGAAACATCACAATACACAAGATCTACATCATTATACAACAACAATACAATTCGATTCTCAATTACATCGTATCACATCATAATTTTATTCAGATTCTGAAAGACCACTATACTTACAACGTGTGACGAGATCTTGTTTTCTGATTTCTGTTTTCTGAATTTGGAGGTGCTCTCCTTTGGGTAGCAATTTGTTGATTGATTTGATTAGACTTTAATTTGCTTCTTAGTTTGATTCTTGGCGGCTACGATCAACTCCTTCCTGGCAGCATGACGACTCCTCTCTTATTTTCTTATGTGAATTAGTTGAGTTTAGGGTGTATTTATAGAGTTTTCAAGTTAATTTGAGCCGTCAGATGCAAACAGGGAGGGAAATCAGACTGTACAGCACACCAGAAGTTGAACCAGGGTCAGACCCACCTGGTCAGGCCGACCAGGCAAGTCGACCTGCAGGTCGACACCCAAGTCGACTGCGCAGTCGACTTGGGGGGGCCAGGTCGACTGCCCAGTCGACACTAGTGTCGACCTGATCACTGAGCGGGAATTTTCCCGCCCAGCCCAGTTTGAACTCGAATTCGAATTTTAAACCTGTTCTGAGCTATTTTTGAATTTCAAATTTATTCTGAAACTTCCGGAGATCATAACTCCTTCATACGGAGTCCGTTTCACGCAAACTCGGACTCTATCTCAACCAGAATTCCGAGACGAACGCAATGGCGTAAGCCATTTCCCTTAATTATTTCATTAGAATTAATTATACTTTAATTTATGAATTTCACTGTTATAGAATATACGGGGTGTTACATTCTCCCACACTTAAAAGGATTTCGTCCCCGAAATCTTCAAGTTTAGGAAGAATGTATATCCTACCATCCAATCGTCCATCTACTCAACCAACAAACACAGGTGTCCATTGTCCTTAAAGACTTCTAATGCTTTATGATCATATGCATTGTGTGTGTAAATGTCCCTATCTAATGCAGAAATCAGGCGGTCGACTGATTCAGTTGACCTCCTAAATGTGAATCATGTAAGTGTCATGAATCCATTATGTATGCAAATTTTTTCCTACTCATAATTCTACATGAGTGCACAACAATTCATACAAATGCGATAACCATATGATAACATATAAAATTTCAACCACATATGAACGAGAATACATATATGCATATGCAGTATGAAGTGACTGAGCCGATCTAAATCCTAGGGTGTGTGTGTATATGCATCCATGAGCAACCACTAGCAATCACTTGCAACCACTTGCAGCCATAATCCATAACATGTTTTCAAATACATGTTTGCATCCATTTGTTTTCTACCTAAGGAGTTAAGGAGAAAGGGCCGAGGAAATATGCCTAAAAGATAGATAAAGCATAACTTAAGGAAAAAGAGAGATCAAAAGATGTACCCTCAAAAAGAAAAGGGTAGGCTGCGCGTATTCTAGCCTCAGTTTCCCAAGTTGCGTCTTCCTCGGCGTCGCTCCACTGAACTTTGACGAGCTTGACTTCGCGGTTGCGTAGCTTTTTCACTTCAGTTCCTAAGATGCGTGTTGGAACTCTTCTCATAGTTGCTTCACGTTCCACTTCGGCTTCTTCTAAAATGCTAGGCTCTACTATTTTAGCAGACTCGTGTAAACACTTCCGGAGGTGAGAAACATGAAAGACGTTGTGAACTCCGGCCAGTTTTTCGGGTATCTCTAATCTATAGGCCATCTTCCCAACCTTCTCGATGATAGGAAATGGTCCTACAAATCTCGATGCTAGCTTTCCAGTGGATCCAAAACGAACAACGTTCCTTAGAGGAGATACCTTAAGAAAAACTCTGTCCTCAACCTCAAACTCAAGGTCGGTCCTTCTCTTGTCGGCGTAGGATTTCTGTCTATCTTGGGCCGTCTTCATCCTTCTTCGTATCAAGTCCACTTTTTCTGAAGTTTCTCTGATCATGTCTGGACCAAGAATAAACTTATCTGTAGACTCCCACCAACAAGTTGGTGACTTGCACAGTCTTCCATACAATGCTTCGAAGGGTGCCATGCCTATGGTAGCTTGGAAGCTATTGTTGTAAGCAAACTCCACTAAGGGAAGGTGATCCTCCCACGTCCCTCAAAAGTCAAGAACACAAAGTCTCAAAAGATCCTCTAAAACTCTATTCACCCTTTCCGTGTTGCCATCGGTCTGAGGGTGATAGGCCGTGCTTAAACATAACTGAGTGCCTACAGCTTCTTGCAAACTTCGCCAAAACTCGCTTGTGTAGATAGGGTCTCGGTCACTAACAATGCTGGAGGGTATCCCATGGAGTCGAACTATCTCCTTGATGTAAAGAGACGCTAGGGATGAGGCGGTCCTTCTACTCTTGACAGGTAAAAAGTGGGCGCTTTTTGTAAGCCTATCCACTTTTACCCAAATGCTAGTATTGCCCCTTCTCGACCTAGGAAGCCCATCAACGAAGTCCATTGAAATGCTATCCCACTTCCACTGTGGGACCTCTAGGGGATGAAGCAGTCCTCCAGGCTTTTTCTGTTCCGCTTTAACTTGTTGGCATACCATACACTTAGAAACGAAATCTGCCACGTCCTTCTTCATGTCGTTCCAAAAGAAAACTCTTTTCATGTCCTTGTACATTTTGTCTCCGCCTGGGTGTATTGTCATCTTGGAACGATGTGCTTCCTCGAGAACCTTATTTATCAACTCCCTTGCTTGTGGAACGCATAGTCTTCCGTCGCGTCTCAGCCAGCCTTTATCATCGATAGAGTATCTACTGAGGTGACTAGAAGTCTCACCCCTAATTAGCTTATCAACCACTTCAACTAGCTGAGGGTCCTCACGTTGTGCCGTCCCTATTGTGTCCAAAAAAGTAGGACGCACCTCAAGAGATGCTAACAAACCCGGTACGAAATCAGAGGAGGGCCTAAAGTTAAAACTGGCTATATAGTCTAGGCTTTGCCTTTCTACAAAGAGTGGGCTTAGGGTCAGTTTCTTTCTACTCAAGGCGTCTGCCACCACATTGCCCTTGCCCGGAGTATAGGAAATCTCGAAGTCATACGAGGCAAGAAACTCCATCCATCTCTGTTGCCTCAAGTTAAGATCTTTCTGCGAGAAAAGATATTTCAACGATTTATGGTCAGTGTAAAGTTCGAACTTCTCACCTAGGAGATAATGTCGCCAAGACTTAAGTGCAAAGACGATGGCGGCTAACTCAAGATCGTGGGTATGGTAGTTCTTTTCATGAACTTTCAATTGCCTTCCACCATAAGCTACTACCCTCCCTTCTTGCATCAAGACAGCGCCTAGCCCTGTCCCACATGCATCTGTATAAACTGTGAACATCTTGCTTACGTCTGGCAGAGTCAGGACTGGGGCTGTTGTAAGAGCCCTTTTTAGGTGTTGGAAAGCCAACTCGCAATCCAAGTCCCAATTGAACACTAGATTCTTCTTTGTCATCCTTGTGAGTGGAGCTGAGATTTTCACAAAATCCCTTATGAATTTTCGGTAGAAACCTGCTAGTCCTAGAAAATTTCGGACCTCAGTTGCATTCTTTGGTGCCTTCCAGTCTTGCACCGCAACTACCTTCGCGGGGTCTACGGCCAGCCCTTCTTTAGATACTACATGCCCAAGAAACCTTACTTCTTCTCTCCAAAAGTGGCATTTTGAAAATTTTGCCTTTAGCTGATGTGCTCGGGGAGTATCCATGATTTCCTTCAGATGTTCAGCATGCTCTTCCTCACTCTTTGAAAAGATCAAGATATCGTCTACGAAGACAACCACAAACTTGTTGAGGAATTCTCTGAACACTCTGCTCATTAGGTCCACGAAATAAGCGGGTGCATTCGTCAGGCCGAAAGGCATGACAAGCCACTCAAAGAAACCGTCTGGGGTTCTGAATGCCGTTTTATCAATACTATCCTCAGCTACTCTTAGCTGATGGAACCCAGTTGCTAGATCAAGTTGGGAGAAAACCGACGCGCCTACAAGCTGATCAAACAAATCGTCGATTCGGGGAAGAGGGTGCCTATTTTTCTTGGTCAACTTGTTTAACTCCCTATAGTCAACGCAGAGGTGAAGCGAACCGTCTGCTTTGGTTGCGAACACCACTGGAGCACCCCATTCTGAAATGCTCCTTCTAATGAACTCCTTTTCTAGAAGCTCTTTAACCTACTTACTGAGCTCCTTTCTCTCTTTTGGAGCCATATGTCTGGCAGGTAAAGCTACGGGCTTTGCATTATCTACAAGATAGATACGGAAGTCTATTTCCCGCTTCGGAGGTAAGCCTTTCACCTCCTCGAAGACATCCGGATATTCCTGGACTACTCTAACCGACTGCAAATTCTCGTTAGAAGCATCAAGCGACTCTAGATAACTAAGCATAACAGCATTCAAAGGGTTACAGGAAATTTCTAGAGTGTTATCAAGCCGAGTCAAGAGTCTAACTACTCTTTTCTCACAATCAAGAATGGTACCGTTACTGGATAACCAGTCCATGCCTAAGATCAAACCATATCCCGAGAAGCCTAGAACAAAGGCATTACAACTAAACTCAACACTGAGAATAGAGATTTTCAAACCCAAACAAACCATTGACAAGTAAGCGGAGCCCCCAATTGGATTTGAAACTACTAAGGGATCCTCAACCATACTAGTGTCTAGATGCAAAGATTCTACTAAAGCAGATGAAATAAAGGAGTGTGATGCACCAGAGTCAAAAAGTGTGCGAACTGGATGATCATAAAGATAGACTACACTTTCTACAGAAATATTACTACCTCGTTCCTGTGGAGGTGCTGTCAGAGCATGAACTTGACCCCCTGAAGTAGATCCAGCTTTCTGTCCCTGTCCTTTCTTCTTTGGGCAGTCCTTAGCTTGGTGCCCAGTCTCTCCGCAATGAAAGCAACCACCCATCTTTGCCTTCTTCTTCCGACAGTCTTTCTCTATATGTCCAACTATGCCATAGAAATGGCACTTTCTCTTCTCACGGGACTTCTTGTTCTTTCCTTCTTTCTTAAAGTCTGTCTTCTTAGCTTGTAAACCTTCTTTCTTTTCCTCCGCCGTAGTCTCTTTCTTGTCGTGGTCTTCCTCGTGTAGCAACGCCATGTCCACCAAGCTTTCATAAGTTGCTCCCGTGGACACATGGGTCATGGCAAGGCTGTGTATAGGCTCATTCAGACCTTTGACGAAGCGAAGCGCCTTCTTGTGTTGGGTATTTACTAAGTCCAACCCAAATCTGGCCAGCTGATTAAACTGATTGACGTACTCCCTGACCGTCATGCTTCCCTATTTAAGATTCAAGAACTTCTCTATTTGCAGGCTCCTTTCAGCTTGGGAGAGGAATTTCAGTTCGAACCTTGTCCTAAAATCATCCCAAGTTTCCACTGCCCTCTGAGCATTAGTGATCTCCCACCAATAGGAAGCTTCATCTTTGAGAAACCACACTGCTAGCTGTATCTTTTGCCTATCATCAACTCCGAAGATGTCAAACAGATCCTCGGTCTCCTTTAGCCAATTTCTTGCTCCTACAAAGGATTCAGTTCCATGGAAGTCTTTTCCACCCATAGACTTAAAGTCTCTACATGTTTTGGAAAAAGCATTTCCAAGGAGAGGAGCAGGAGGAGGAGGAACTGGTGCTACTGGGGGAGGAAGGATATATGTTGGGCCCGCGCCATTTGCGGCCCTAGCTTCTAAGAACCTCCTAAACCAACCGGGTAACGGTACTCCTTCAGGAATGTTAAGGTCTCCAGACATGCTGAAATAGAAAGGAAAGATTCAAAACGAAAGATAGAGGGAGATAGTACACATGGCTTTGGGGGATCGTGCCTTTTAAAATATAACACTTTTTCTTAAAAAAAATGCTTCTTCAAACTTTCTTTTGAAAATAATATCAAAAACTTTATCATATCTGGTAAACCTATGCTCTGATACCAAGTGAAACACCCCACCTCCGTTAGGGTCACTCACAAAGGGAATGCCCTAATTTTGGTGGAGGTTTATAAGTATAAGTCACAGATACACAAGACAGATATAAATACACATATTTTTAAACAGCGGAAACAATAGCAACTTTTATTTCATCAAAATATGTGTTACACAAACCATACCATAATTGTCTTCAATACTTCCAAAAACATTACATTTCCATAACTGTCTTGATTATCAAAGAAGCATAAAACATAAAATAAAGCAACAAAATCCCCATAATGACATCCAAAGCCATGATCCAAGCCAAAGAGATCCAAACTGTATATCTACTGTCTTCAAGCTTGCAAAAGAGTCTGACTAAGCTGAGTTGTTTCCTCCCTGTGGACCTGGGGGGGGGGAAACGAAAGAAAAGAAGACGAAAAGAAAAACGGAGTCAGACATAAAGCCTGAGTAAATCTAGTGACTTTTCAGTATGTGAATAAGAAAAGGACATGATAGACATAAAATGAAAACAGGATAGTATCATAACTAAGGGAGTGTAGTCTAGAATCGAATATACTATCGAACCCACACTATATCTCTGCATTTACTAGAATTACTCTAACCGGCACCCCATGCTGAGGGTGAAGTGATCCTTTTTGTTTTCTAAAGATCGGCTCCTACTCGTACGTGTGTCTTACGGCTACCCCAAGAAGTGTAGATACCTATGTTGGTCCCACCATGGGGTGTATCAAGACCCATGGTGGCGACCCCGACACAATTACTAGAAGGCATAGGATATACTACTGGTGCCACCAGTGCCCTGCTTGTCTGCTCCGAAGTGCGTGCACGACCGCACCCCGTTAGACCTACACTGTGCACCTAACATTGCCGTTATTTGACCGCTTACAATCAGCCCAGTAATCGTGCCCCACCCTGCCTAGTTTCAGGGTACCATTGATACCTAAATTGGGTTACTGCTGAAACGGGTCCCTATGTTACCAGGGTTTTCTAGTCAAACATGTTAAGTGGTTAAGTGTATGTATATACCTAACCCCCACCCATCAATATTTGTTAACATGTTGAATCTTGGTTAAGTGTTTTCAGTTGACTTAACCCTACTACCTGTCCTTAGCCTCTTGGAGCACCGACCACTCACATTAGACAGATATCACTACGGTTACTGGATGTGCCGGTTGGTTCCGGGCAGGTTTACACCGTAGTTCAGTCTAACCTCGGGTCTTTATTGGGCTCAATGTTTAACCACCCACATTGGATAGGTATTGTTGTGACTACTGGACAGCCGGGCGGGTCCGGGCAGGTTTATGTCACAACTCAATCCAACCTCGGGTCAAACATGTCGTCTTTTCTCGATTTACATATTTTATTATTTATGCAAACGTCATGTCGTCTTTTAATTTGGGTATAACAATTTATACCGCTAAAATGTCACAGTCGTTGGCACGCGCCAAACATGCCAACATATTTATTATATCATGTTTTACACCCAACGCTATTACTCCCATTTGTACGTACTAATGTTGGGCTTGACACAATTCAGCCCAACTTGATAAACGTGAGAAAAGGGGAAATCCAGAACATATAATATTTCTATGATACATAGAAGGTGTAGCGCATGAACTTGCAAATTGGCGTTAACATAAACATTGGATCATGTGAACTTGCATTCAAAATTGGTATACAACTAAATAGGTGTCACATAGGATGGCATATGTAGATTTATAAAAACTTGGGTTTTAACATATTAACATGGCATAATGTCGAACACAAAACTAGCATGTTGTAAATTAACCCAAAAATGTCCAAATCTAATATATAGTCTATTTCCACATGAACTTGCATAGTTTATGTAACCCAAACTGCATTTAACATAGTTCTAATCATACTTGTAATGGATCTAAGATGTATACATAAGTTTTGAGTCATGTAGTCATAAAAGATCTTAGATCTAGGATATGTTTACATAAGTATATGGTCTATGATATCAACATAAACATAAAGGGGATATTAACATAAACATAAGAGGGATCTAATCATAGATTTTGCCACAAACTTGCAATTGCAATTACTTTCATATACAATCGTATAATAAACTTGTATCGACCCATTTATGCCACTAATCAATACACATAATCACGATAGAAACATCACAATACACAAGATCTACATCATTATACAACAACAATACAATTCGATTCTCAAGTACATCGTATCACATCATAATTTTATTCAGATTCTGAAAGACCACTATACTTACAATGTGTGACGAGATCTTGTTTTCTGATTTCTGTTTTCTGAATTTGGAGGTGCTCTCCTTTGGGTAGCAATTTGTTGATTGATTTGATTAGACTTTAATTTGCTTCTTAGTTTGATTCTTGGCGGCTACGATCAACTCCTTCCCGGCAGCACGACGACTCCTCTCTTATTTTCTTATGTGAATTAGTTGAGTTTAGGGTGTATTTATAGAGTTTTCAAGTTAATTTGAGCCGTCAGATGCAAACAGGGAGGGAAATCAGACTGTACAGCACACCAGAAGTCGAACCAGGGCCAGACCCACCTGGTCAGGCCGACCAGGCAAGTCGACCTGCAGGTCGACACCCAAGTCGACTACGCAGTCGACTTGGGGGGGCCAGGTCGACTGCCCAGTCGACACTAGTGTTGACCTGGTCACTGGGCGGGAATTTTCCCGCCCAGCTCAGTTTGAACTCGAATTCGAATTTTAAACCTGTTCTGAGCTGTTTTTGAATTTCAAATTTATTCTGAAACTTCCGGAGATCATAACTCCTTCATACGGAGTCCGTTTCATGCAAACTCGGATCTATCTCAACCAGAATTCCGAGACGAACGCAATGGCGTAAGCCATTTCCCTTAATTCTTTCATTAGAATTAATTATACTTTAATTTATGAATTTCTCTGTAATAGAATATACAGTGTGTTACAGCTATTAAGACAGCCACTCCAGAGGATCAGGTCACTTGGGATCAGTTTAAGGCTCGCTTTAGCGACAAGTTTATCCCAGTTGCTCAGAAGTCGGAATTGTTTAGGAAGTTCTTGGAGCTTAAACAGAATGGTAGAGCAGTCTCGGACTATATTGCTGAGTTCGACACTTTGTCGAAGTATGGATTATCCCTTATCGATACTCCTAAGAAGAAGAATGAGAAATTCATTACTGGTTTGGATGGATACTTGGGGGAAAGGCATATCAACCACATCGATGTGACTTTTGAATCGATTGTTGGGAAAGCTTTGAGATCAGAGAGTCTTTACCCCAAGTCAAGGACTGAGGTTGCATCTGCAGAAGGGCTGAAGCCGCAAGCAAGCGGTGGAGGCAAGAATAACACTCAGAACAAGAGGAAGCAGAACCAAACTAAGGATGGCCAGAAAAAGAATAAGAAAGATGTTGAGTGCTTCAGCTGTGGTAAGAAGGGCCATTATGCCAAAGAATGTCGGGCCAAGCCAGCGGATAGGAAGTGCTACAACTGTGGCTAAGTGGGACATCATAAGGATAAATGTCCATAATCTCTTAACGAGAAGCAGATTGTGAAAGCATATGCTATCGGTGCTATTCCTTCTTCGTCGAATGCCCCAACTGCGGCGGAAAAAGGAAAGAATGTCGTCATTCAAGGTATGCTTTCTATTCATGATGTACCTGTTCGAGTTTTTTTTTATACTGGGGCTTCCCGTTCCTTCATATCTAGTGACCTGGTAGATAGGTTGGGACTGGAACCCGAGATAGTCGATAGACCGTTGGTTGTGACGAACCCGATTGGTGGTTCGACTAACCTCAGTATAATTTGCCGAAATTTGGTCTTATTGAGTCATGGATGTATGTTTGTTTGTGATTGCTTTGTTTTGGGCTTTACTGGGTATGGCATTATATTGGGAGTCGATTGGCTCCAAAGATACGGGGTGGTGGTAGACTATGAGAGCTTTTTGGTGACAGTTAAGGCGGATGATGGGCGGAGGGTAGTGTTTGGTAGTCTACCTAGTGATGGGGTAATGGCTAGTTTTATAAATTCCCTCGACATCCCACATGATGAGTTGTCAGATGTGCCCGTGGTTCGCCAGTATCCGGACGTCTTCGAGGAAGTGACCGAGCTTCCACCACACCGAGAGATTGAGTTCCGTATTGATTTAGTGAAAGATGTCAGACCTATAGTGATGCCACTTCGTCGTATGGCACCAAAGGAGCAGCGAGAGCTCGAGGTGCAAGTAAGCGATCTTTTGAAGAAGGGGTTTATTAGAAGAAGTGTCTCCGAGTGGGGAGCACCAGTTGTGTTTGCCACTAAGGCAGATGGTTCCCTTCGTTTGTGTGTGGACTATCGCGAGTTGAATAAGGTGACGAGGAAGAATAAGTATCCTCTACCGCGAATAGATGATTTGTTTGATCAACTGGAAGGAGCAAGAGTGTTCTCCCAGTTGGACCTCGCGACAGGGTTTCATCAGCTTCGAGTAGCGGCTGAGAGTCCCCCGAAAATGGCATTTAGGACGCCGTTTGGATTCTATGAGTGGTTGGTCATGCCATTTGGGTTGACCAATGCACCATCATATTTCGTGGATCTTATGGATCGGGTGTTCAGAGATCAGTTGAATAAGTTTGTTCTTGTGTTCGTAGATGACATCCTTGTTTACTCGAGGACAGAGGAAGAACACAAGGGGCATTTGAGGATAGTGATGGAGGTGTTGAGAAAACACCAATTGAAAGCGAAATTCTCTAAGTGTCACTTTTGGAGGAGGGAAGCGAGATTCTTGGGCCATGTTGTTTCAGAGAATGGTATTGCCGTGGACCCTGCGAAGGTGGCTACGGTACAGGATTGGCCTACGCCCAAGAATGCAACAGATGTGAGAAGCTTCTTGGGGTTAGCTGGATATTATCGTAAGTTTATCCAGGACTTCTCCAGGATAGCAGCACCGTTGACTCAATTAACTAAGAAAAATCAAGCCTTCGTCTGGGACGGAGTGTGTGAGAATGCATTCAAGAGTCTAAAAGAAAAGTTGACACGTGCGCCAGTATTAGTCATTCCTAAAGGGAATGAAGTGATGACGGTATACACGGATGCTTGTGGTACTAGACTAGGTGTTGTATTGATACAAAGAGGTAGGGTTGTAGCTTATGCTAGTCGTCAATTAAAGCCGCATGAGAAAAAGTATCCAACCCATGATTTGGAACTGGCAGCGATCATGTTCGCGTTGAAGATGTGGAGACATTATCTCTTGAGAGAAAAATTTGAGTTGTTTACCGATCATAAATCATTAAAGTATCTCTTCTCTCAGAAGGAACTAAATCTCCGACCGCAAAGATGGATAGAGTTCTTGGCTTCGTATGATTTTGATATCGCACATACACCTGGGAAAGGCAATGCGGTAGCCGATGCCTTGAGTAGGAGACATGCCAGTTTAGGGGCTATGTTTCTTGAATGGAAGCAACTGTAGTACATCGCAGGGTATGATTTCAGACCAAAGTGCGAATTGGATCCAGAGATATTAGCTAGTTTGACGATCAGACCCACCTTGATTGAGCGGATTGGTTCCAGTCAGAAGGACGATCCTAATCTATTGGAAATCATCTCCAAGTTATAGATGGATATCGACAGCGAGGAGATGAGTTTGTATGGGCTTGATCGAGAAGGATGGCTTCGAAAGAATAGAAGACTAGTTGTACCCAACGTGAATGGTTTGAGAGATGAAGTGCTTAGGGAATGTCATCACTCAAAACTGACTATACACCCCGGTGGTGATAAGATGTATCGAGACATAAAACAGACTTACTACTGGGAAGGGATGAAAAGAGACGTTGGTAAGTTTATATCCAAGTGCATGAATTGCCAGCTAGTTAAAGCTGAGCAAAAGAAGCCTAGTGGTTTGTTACAACCATTAGAAATTCCAGAATGGAAATGGGAGCTAGTCTCAATGGATTTCGTTGATGGTTTACCAAAAACTAGATCAGGACATGATGGCATTCGGGTAATTGTGGATCGATTGACTAAGAGTGCAAGATTTATACCAGTCAAATCGACCAGAAAGACAGCTAAGTTAGCAGAATTTCATATGAAGTGGGTAGTGAGATTTCATGGAATACCTAAAAGCATTGTGAGTGACCGAGACCCGTTGTTCACTAGTGGGTTTTGGAAGAGCTTATAAGAGGCTCTAGGGTCGGAACTATATCTCAGTACCGCGTATCATCCTCAAACTGATGGTTAGACAGAGAGGGTGAATCGTATATTGGAAGATCTCTTGAGAGCTTGTATATTGGATTTTGGTGG
Source organism: Allium sativum (assembly GCA_030737875.1). Taxonomy (NCBI): domain Eukaryota; kingdom Viridiplantae; phylum Streptophyta; class Magnoliopsida; order Asparagales; family Amaryllidaceae; genus Allium; species Allium sativum. The sequence goes on along the minus strand of CM060911.1, from coordinate 257,421,924 downwards.
ATCATGGGATGACCATTTGCATCTAGTAGAGTTTGCATATAATAATAGTTACCAATCCAGTATCGGTATGGCTCCATATGAAGCTTTGTACGGAAGACCGTGCAAATCACCATCATGTTGGATAGAGACTGGCGAGAAGTTTATGCTTGGACCAGATGTGGTGAGGGAAACTTCGGATAAGATTAAGATCATTCAACAACGGATGAAGGCTGCCCCGGATAGGCAGAAGAGTTATGCTGACAAGAGGAGAAAAGACTTAAAATTTTCCATTGGTGACTTGGTGTTTGTCAAGGTTTCTCCGTTGAAGAGCGTGATACGATTCGGTAGGAGAGGCAAGTTGGCATGAAGATTTGTTGGCCCATTCCCATTTCTCGAGCAAGTTGGGAATTTGGCGTATAGAGTTGACTTACCCGAAAAGATGGCGGGAGTTCATAACATATTTAATGTTTTCCAGTTAAGGAAGTTCGTGCACGACCCAGATTTGACTATTTCACCTGATCAGTTAGAGGACTTCGAAGTGGGACCCGAGGCGGTTAGGAACCGCAAGCCAATTCGTATTGTCGAGCACGATACGAAGTGACTTCAAAGGAAGGTGGTGAAGCTAGTCAAGGTTCAGTGGGGCGAGAACGAGAATGACTATACTTGGGAGACAGAGGAGAGCATTAGGAAAACATATCCAGAACTCTTTGCCTGGTAAGATTTACTTTGCAATTTAGTTATTCCGCATGCTAGGATAGACTTGTTTTGCTTGTTTTGTATGTTTGATGGTTGTTTTATGGCTGATAGGCATGCGGGACCCTTTGTGTGTTTTGGTTAGGGAATTTCGAGGATGAAATTTCTTAAGGGGGGAGAATGTAACAACCCGCATTCTACGCATCGGAGGATCGTAGAATATTTATTTCTTTCTTATATGAAGGCGTATGGTCATGTAACTTTAGGAAACGACTATTGGGGTCATTTTCCAAGATCACGATTTTTTCCGATTTTTAAATGATCGTTTTGCCCCTAGCTGGTAGTGTTTTGTCCATATCTTTTGGTTGGAAAGGAATTTTGACCTGAAAGCACTTCCATTAGATTCGTTTGATGGTTTACCTTTTCGTAGAGTGGTCATAATAGCCAAACGGACTTACCGTTTGGGAGATATGGCTGAAATAAGGTTTGTAAGGTGAAAAACTGCTTAACCAGGCCAAATAGGGTGATTAGTGAATGGGCCCATAACCCATTTCGGGATTGGGGTTATAGGGAGGCTGAAAAGAGTTAGGGATTCATTCCATTTCAGTTTTCTAGCCTTCACTTACCTCCTAGAAACCCTAAAAATGGCCTCCAACCACTAAATCACCCCATATCACTTTCTAATCAAGGATTAGGCTTAGCAACATCAAATCAAGGGAAATCTTCACAAATCAAGATTAGAGCTGCTGATTTGCATTGTTATTCGCGTCCAAACAGAGATCTATTTCAGATCTAAGGTTTATTTGTGGCTAAGGTGAGTGATTTGCATAGTTCCTCACTAATTATGGCTAATTAAGGGTAATTAATGTTAATTAGCGAATTTAAACATGATAAAATTCTGGAAAAATATTTATAAATTCTTAAATGATGTTTTAGACCTCTGATATGAACTTGGGTTAATTTGGTTTAGTTTTGCTAATCCTATCATTAATTATGCTTGAACATGTTTAAGGGAAAATGTGGGGTTTTGACTTGTTTGATCCATTTTAACCTATCATATTGATGTTTTGGTGTTTGAGGTTACCTCAATTTGTTGCTATGACTTTGGGGTATGCTTTGTGATTGATTAGAATAGATAGAATGGTCGAAAACGCCGTCGAATGGCATAAAACACTTGCTGGAAAAAGTTGCAGAAAATGGTGTAGGCTTCCGGATCGGATCGGAGGGATGGGCTCGGATCGGATAGTGAACTGGGCAAGGAATCACTGAACCGAACCGAGGCTTGGCATAAGGGAAAGCATGGCAAAAAGGAAGGCCACAGTGGTTGAACTGGGATCGGATCGAGCTAAAGAAGGGGGAATCAGATCGACTGAAGAGAAGAGGAAGGTGATCGGAGCGGAAGAGGAAGGGGAGTGGATCAGATCGGAGACCAGGAACCCGATCTGAACCGATGGAGCAAGGGTACACTGACTCGACCTGCCATAGAGCACCCGAACCGAACCAATGTACTACGAGGGGACTAGGAGGCCACGACCCGACCCGGAGCACTTAGAAGAGACCTATCTGAACCGACAGAGAAGAAAGACTGGGGATCCGAACCGATCCAGTGATGACCAATAACCTGAGATGCAAAGGTAGTCCAAATGGAAGATAGTGCTCAGGATCCAATTGGGAACCAAGGAGTTCACTTCATGGTTGGGCTTTGCTGTGGGACGTGTGCTAAGGAGTTGTCGACATTCATAACTTCGATTCACCACTGAAAAGGAATGATGGGCTACGTATCAGTGCAGTAGAGTCATCGTGACTCGAGGGGCAAAGTGATCGTAGCAAGACTATGAGCCAGTGCAGTGGAGCCATTGTGACTCCATGGGGCAGAGTGGACATAGTAAAGTATTAGTAAGGCTATGAGCCAGTGCAGTGGGGTGTGAACGACTCCATGGGGCAAAGTGGACATAACGAAGGATTAATGGCTATGGATCAGTGCCGTGAAGCCGTTATGACTTCATGGGGCAGAGTGATCATAGCAAAGTATTGGGTGATCTAAGTGGTGGATATCGTATACTTTACGCACTGAGTGAGAGATGTGAGGATGGTTGCTATGTTTGATTGTTTGCCATCACTATGACACGCACACCCCACCCCCATTATCTTTACACCATTTATTCAGTGGCACCTTAGAGTGTTGTACAGTATGTAGTGCTAACTCTTTGGTTGCAGTTCCAAGTTCAGGTATGGTTTAGTATACCTGTTATTGTTCTGTTTAGCTGCTTATCGCTCATACCAGACTTTTTGTCTGACCTAGAGTTTTATGTCTCTTCTTATTACTCTGGGTGCTCTCACGAGCAGACTAGAGACAGGTTAGCTGGTGATGCGTGAGTAGCGGATTCGGAGGCGGGCAGGAGGCTACCACTTATGATATATATATATATATATATTTAGATATTCTCCATGTGTCGTTGCTGGTCACTACTTGGGCATTAGTAGTGTACCTTTCTTGTTAGCTTTTTGAGACAGTTTTAAAACTTGTAATAATGTTGGCTTTGGATCATAAGCTGTACTTTGGGATTTTCCGCTGCTATGATAGTTGTTTTCAGCTTATGCATTGTCTCACCTGTTTTATGTCAAGTATGTTGTTATTATATTTTGTTCCATGCGCCGTGAGACATTCTACAGATTCCTTGTTGATTCTTTGTTTTCTTTCTTTCCTTCTGACGACCGTTCCGTGCTAACTGGGTGTGACGGCAAGGAATCTCGCTCGGTCCGAACCAGTCGCTAAACCGACCCAGACCGCTCGAAACGCCCTATCGTTTGAGAACACGACAAAACAGAACGCATACAAAAGAACATTTCACTGTATATTACAACAATGCATCAGATTACAAGAATATACAGAGTATAAAAGAATATTACACAGAAATATCAGAGATTTAAATAACATTTAAATACATAGCAGCGGAAAAATAATACAATACACAACTAGAATGAGATATACGGATACAAAGCTTTCCGGATATCGTTCCAGCTGTAAACCAGGATCCTGTGAATATAAATCTGCAAAACCAAAACTACTAGCTGCCCGTGTCAAAATAGGGGCACCCAGAGTTTAGGTTAAAACAATAAACTCCAGGTCAGTCATGGTACTGGTGTGAGAACTAAAACAGTTATTCTTTATTTTAAAATTAGGTAAATCAAGGGACCACGCCGTATAACACGGAACGGGTTTCCTCCCAAGAATACCAGTGCATAAAACAAACAGCGCAATGCTAAATAAAGAAAAATGAAGCTGTTATAAGACCCAAGTCCTATCACACAATGCAACGCAAGCCGGGGGATAGGGTTTTTACCTTATAACAGCCAAAGAATGCTTGATACGTTTAAAACAAACCATTTGATACTATTATAAGTGCACAGTGTATAAAACAACTTCAAATCATAAGTATCAATCATAGGCGGCATGAATGCCCCATACCACTATGTCGCCATATATAGGTTATACAATCAAAACCGCAAATGTCACGTATTTGGAAATTGGATTTCCATCTATGAACCGAGGCAAAAGATAGTCCTCAACCGATTCGAGACTCTCTAGCCCGAGCCTCAGGCAAGTACTCAGTCAAGCCTTGGATCCTCAGGGCCAGTCCACCGATGTGGATTAAACTTAAACCCTGAACATGCGTCTCCCCACCCTATGGGGTGTAAGTCTGGTCCGTCTGCCGACCAGAATGCATCGGCCGAAACCGATATAACCGAGGCGCCTCGCAACAGCAACAACCACATAAGTCAAACTCGTCAGGGCGTGTAAAACCACTGACGCCACTTCTAGCTAGAAAGAAACGCATGCCCTCCCTGACGTCCTCTCCCGTTTTTGGTTCACAACCGGGGTGTGAGGCTCGCGAATTCACGTTACACAAAGCTGTGCCACACAGGCTGTGCTTTGATCATCACCACGAGACTTTGCTTTTCAACAGAAGCCTCGATCAGTTGCCACTTAGGCATGCCACATAGGCAATTCACTCCATGCGTTTGATATCCATCAATATATAACCCCTGAGCTCGTACGTCTCAGAGAAGGGCGTTAAGCAAGAGAATAAATTTTCCGCCGCCAAACAGATATATATTTAATAGAGATCAATCACACGGACTAAAATCCAATGTCAGACACACAGTCCATTTACAAGTTCGTTCTGGGTCTGAACGAAACCGGAGGCACCTAGTACCCTGCATCTCCATCGATCTCCAAGTACGTCTGGACGATCACTAACTGTTTCCATCTTCTTGGGTGTACAGCCCAATCAAGATCATCAGTAACTACCCAAACGACGTGAAGACCTCCGGTCTTCGACCATCGTCTTCATCTTCGACTTATCGTCGTATCAGTTATTCAGAATGGGATAAACCCGGTCTTTCCGAATAACTCGCGTATATTTTAAATAAGTGTTACACAAACACAACATACGCCTCATTCCAATTCATTAGTCACTAACCGTAAATTAATCAAGAGAATAATTCCCCAAATATTAACCCCGAAGGCCGAAACCAACATCAGATCAATATCCAGAAAACCATTCTGCTTGGCTAACCGACAGTTAGTTTCTAAATTTCACATTCATAGGGAAAGGTTCCCATTAATTTTATCCAAGATAAATTCCTTGAATTTATTCTTTATTCTATTTTTGAATCTCAATTCAAACTAGTCGGGATTAGCGAACCTTACCGAAGTAATCATTTGTTTTAATTTCCCAATCCCAACCTATTTATCCCATGAAGTAAAACTGGTAATACTTCATATCTAACACCACAGTGTTATCGGTAAATTCAATTACCATTTCACGTTCAAATCTAATTAAAGATTTAACTATCGCCTGGAGCAAAACTGGTGGTACTCCATTTTCGATCTTTTCAATCTAATTAAAGATTCATTAAATCTCCACTTAGTTTTAATCTTTGACTGGGTTAAAGAATCAGTGTCATTTAAAAACACGGTTCACGATAAACCCAAAGTCACCTTCATTAATTATCGGGTTAAAGAACGAGTGTTATTTAAAACACTGTTCACGATAAACCCAAAAATCAATATCAATTCAATTCCAATTAAATATCATTTAATTGGTACACTTCATTAAATCTAAATAAAAAGATTTAATCTTTTCTCAAATGGGTTCAAGAACAGTGTTAGTGAAGACACCATTCACGACAAACCCAAATCACATTCGATATTCAATACAAGGCTCTGAATAGAAAATATATCGGCCTATATTCAATATCAAATTCTACGATTAACAAATGTCGTATTGGAAATAACGATATAAATATATATCTTTCAAATTTCCATAACAACACCTGTATAATCACGAATTCCAACATCGAAATATTCCGAAGACAATTTCGATTCAAATCCCCTCCAATGCAATCATTGGATATTCTGGTTATTTTCAAAACCCTTTTTAAATTCAATTCATTTATTTAAAAATAAATAGAATTATAATTCTAGTTCAAAACTAGTTCCTTTCGATAAAAATCTATTTTTATCTTTTCAAATATGGTGTTTTTCATCCCAAATCTTCACAAATCATTTCTTATGATTTTACACTAATTATTACTATTTTTAATAATTTTATCAAGGCCCGTACAGTCGATTTCCATCAATGGCCATCGAACTGCACTTACAGCGACCTTTTTCAAATTTGATTTGGACGTAACTCCAAATCCAACCGTTAGATGTCAAATTTCTAATTTTCATTAGAAAGCTCTTTTCGATACGAACCCAACGGTTCCGGTTTTAGGAGAATCCGACGGTCGGATCTCCCGTAATGTCTGTTTGAAATAAATGGTCGAAATTCACGAACTGCCGCGGCGCGGCGCGTTCTATTCAGGCCATTATATTATATATATAATATATATAATATATATTTCGTCGATTTCTATTTAAAACGAATTATATAAATAGTTTTGAATTCGTTTCAAAAATCTATTTCAACTTCCATTTCAATTCAAAGCAAAATTGAATTCTTCTTTATAGATTCGTTTCAAAATTCATTTCTATTCAATTCAAATTTCAATTCAATTTGAATTCATTTCAATTCACTTCATTTCGAATTCGTTTTCAATTCAATTCATTTCGAATTCGTTTTCAATTCAATTCATTTCGAAACCGTTTTCAATTCAATTCATTTCGAAATCGTTTTCAATTCAATTCATTTCGAAATCGTTTTCAATTCAATTCATTTCGAAATCGTTTTCGATTCAATTCATTTCGAAACCGTTTTCAATTCAATTCATTTCGAAATCGTTTTCAATTCAATTCATTTCGAAACCGTTTTCAATTCAATTCATTTCGAAATCGTTTTCAATTCAATTCATTTCGAAACCGTTTTCAATTCAATTCATTTCGAAATCGTTTTCAATTCAATTCATTTCGAAATCGTTTTCAATTCAATTCATTTCGAAATCGTTTTCAATTCAATTCATTTCGAAACCGTTTTAAAATCGATATAAATATCGTTCACGTCAAAATGGCGTCAATCTAATCAACACGGCTTCATATATTCCTTTATTTTCAAATATTCTATTTCAAATATTTCTTTTTCAAATATTTCTATTTTAAAACTGGAATGAGGCCCAATCAATTACCATATAAAGTTAATTATATGGATTTTCATACAACACATGTATAATAGCATTGAAAAATAATCAACCATCAACCAAAGTGCACTACACTGTATAAGCATCAAATATAGATATCTAACGCTTATAACAGCCTGTCAATCAATCGATCGACATATTTAATCAATCAGGATGAGTGAACTTCAAATTTCATCCCAACACCCGTGTGGGGTTTCATACAATCAAACACAGATTTTATTTGTGCAGTTGGGCGATGTGTAAAATTTATCGACCCAATCAATGTCCTTCAAATAGGTGTACATAAACAAACCGTCTGGTTTGTAAATGAATATTTATTTATTCACATTCACATTCATGTTAAAAATTATATTTTTAACGACAAAACATTTTATTCCAACATATGAATTTCTATTCAGTTCATTTATTCAATAAAATGATATTTTTATTTTTCTAACTTATTTTAGAAAATTTCGGCGGCATAACGGCACGATACTAGAAACGGGACAAGGCCTAGCCTTATCCCCGGTCTAGTGAAGGCCCACGCCTTTCACACATCAATCATATCAATTCATTTCACCAAACAATTCAATTTCAATCAATAATCTAACTAATTTGCAACCAAACAAACAAGTCCATGGTCTGTGGACGATTGTGTCGGGTGCTACTAAGCACCGTCTGCATCCTAGTATATATATATAAATAGAAAAAGAAATTGAAAGGTGAGAAATTCTCACATATAGCTATCCAACTTCACGACTCTTCCTTTATAGAAATCTTCGCCTTTTGTCGCTTTCGCCCGTATTCTCTACACATGTAAAAATCGAATTTTTATTATGCTATTCAATGTATAAAAATCTGATTTCTACCTCGACTTTCAATATATAAAAATATGATTTTTACTTTCGACTTTCGATATATAAAAATATGATTTTTACTTCGACTTTCGATATATAAAAATATAATCTTTACTTCGACTTTCGATATATAAAAATATAATCTTTACTTCGACTTTCGATATATAAAAATATAATCTTTACTTCGACTTTCGATATATAAAAATATGATTTTTACTTTCGACTTTCGATATATAAAAATATAATCTTTACTTCGACTTTCGATATATAAAAATATGATTTTTACTTTCGACTTTCGATATATAAAAATATAATCTTTCTTCGCTAAAAAATCTCATCTTTATATTATTTTCTCGTCTTTATATTATATAAAAATCAAATCTTTATCATATAAACAAAAATCATATTTTTAGATCACTAACCTCATAATAAAAATCGTATTTTTATTTCTATACTCATATAATAATAGATCTAATTTTTCCATGCTACTTCATATAAAAACTGACTTTTATTTTTAAATTAGTTACATTGAATAAATAAAATTAAGTAGACAAAAATAATTAAACAAACTTACAGGGGGGTCTACAGGTGGAGTGGCGGTCATAGGAGGGCCAGGAGGAGTCATAGGTAGTGCGGGGGTTGCGGGGATCGCCGGCGGTGCGGAGGTAGGTGTCGGTTTTGGGGTATTCGGGCATAGGGTTCGCGCTGGGGAAGGATGAGAGTGGTGAGAGGGAGAGAGAGGAGGTAGGGGCGTCGGTCGGAGGTCAAGAGGAAGGGGCGACGGTCATCTCCATCGACGGCGGCGCAAGTGGAAGAGGAGACGAGGTAGAGATTTGGGTTTTTTTTATTTCTGTTTCTGATTTAGTCAACGGGGGGAGAAGAAGAGAGTGGAGGGTATGGGTTATATAATAATTTAATTATTTAATCATTTTATCCTCCTTAAAGTTAGATTTTTATTCGAACCCCAAATCGAACCCAACGATTGTCGCCCCTAGCTAATTACCCCTATTCTGAACACAATGGGCTATGTATCGTGAGCCGATTCAGCTGTTTCGATCAGTTTCCATTTGAATTTACATTTAAATCATTATACTGAAATTTGAACGTACGTTTCAAATTACCGGGGTCACATACTAACTAGAAAAATTCCAGAAAAATATTTTCTAGCTTCGTATTGACGATACGGTCCTAACAAAACTAGTTTCATCGAATTCTGAGACCGTTTGAAAAATGGCCAATTTCCAGTCGATTAAATTCAACAAAAACTGGTCATACGCGTTTTCTTTTGCCACGCTCACATATTGATTCGGAAAATTATGAAACTTGAAACCTAGCAATAATTCGACATCACGGACCCAACAAAACTGGTTTCGTCGAAATCCGAGGTCGTTTGCAAAATTGCTATTTTTAAGGGCCTTATATATATAAAAATATATATAAATTCCACAGCGACTATTTCTAATTTTAAACTGGACATATCTTATCATTTCTAAGATGAAATCTCAGTTTGTTAACTTCGTTACAAAGATATAGTTATACAGATTCAAATATTTCTTGTTTCTTTCAATTCTGACTTATATTGAATTCTGTATATTCATTTGAAATTAGAAATCGAATTTTCAAACTACCGCGCCATTTTCAATTCCTTTTATAATTATATATAATTATTATATATTCTAACGACGACGTATATAATATATACGTCGAATTCTATTCAAAATAAATTTCTCGTCGATTTTATTTAAAATAATTCATTTTAAATATTCAAATCCAGCTAAAATTGCCAAAATAAAAATTTCAAACTGGCTCGCATTTTCCGGGTTATTACAATCTCCCCCACTTAAAACTTTTCGTCCCCGAAAAGGAACAAAGTCGAAAGTGGTTTGATTAATCAACTCTACGCCCGATCTGGCTTCCATTCTCCAACTCTTTAGTTTCTGAGAATTTTCAAAATTTCAAAAATTTGGCTAACACCCTAAATTTTCGAAAAATTTCGCCATAACCTCCCCTGCAATGGGAGCATCGGGGAATTTCAAATAGCTTCCCCGGTCCTTCAGATCTCAAAAAGAAAAAGAAAAAGCCAAGCGGCTAGCCAATAGGCTCATAAAATCATCATCACCCAAGCAAAACAGTAAATTATGTAGTAAACATGTACCTATTTGTCGGGCAAACAAATTTTATTCTTCGGCTCTAGCCTCTTTGCTATGACCTGTTCAATGTAAGTATATGTATATGCAAGCAATTGCGACCAATTTCAATACAATTCATTATGTGATTCAGTTAGGCTAAATGGCTAAAAATTAGCAAACAAATAAACAAACAACACAAACATCAATCAATTAGTGAATTAGAGTTTCAAATTGATAACTTTGATACATAGTCAAAAATCAGGTTTTTGATGCCAAATCACAACAATAGGCCCTATCTAATTTTGGTTCTCACACCAGTCTAATGGAAACATATAGAAATCACACCTTCGAAACACGAAAATAAATACTGGTGATGGCGCGCCATCATCAGAATCATGTCCGGGCGACTAGAGTGTGATTCTATATCTATCCAGTATATTAAAATTTCGAATACACGCGGATCAGACGTATACGCAAAATCTATATATACTGGATTGTCCACATCAATCTAAATAGATAATCAAATACGAATAATTGATTTAAATCTTCAAAACCAAAAATTTGTTTTCATTTTCAAAAATATACTCTTCACACTCGTTCTAGGATAATACTGATCCCATCTCTAACGAGTCATTCTAAGTGGATATTACTAATCCAATATCTGATGAATTCTTTCGTATGGTTCTAATGTGCCTTGTTCTCTAGCTTTGTAAACCTGGCTCTGATACCAACTGTGACGGCAAGGAATCTCGCTCGGTCCGAACCAGTCGCTAAACCGACCCAGACCGCTCGAAACGCCCTATCGTTTGAGAACACGACAAAACAGAACGCATACAAAAGAACATTTCACTGTATATTACAACAATGCATCAGATTACAAGAATATACAGAGTATAAAAGAATATTACACAGAAATATCAGAGATTTAAATAACATTTAAATACATAGCAGCGGAAAAATAATACAATACACAACTAGAATGAGATATACGGATACAAAGCTTTCCGGATATCGTTCCAGCTGTAAACCAGGATCCTGTGAATATAAATCTGCAAAACCAAAACTACTAACTGCCCGTGTCAAAATAGGGGCACCCAGAGTTTAGGTTAAAACAATAAACTCCAGGTCAGTCATGGGACTGGTGTGAGAACTAAAACAGTTATTCTTTATTTTAAAATTAGGTAAATCAAGGGACCACGCCGTATAACACGGAACGGGTTTCCTCCAAAGAATACCAGTGCATAAAACAAACAGCGCAATGCTAAATAAAGAAAAATGAAGCTGTTATAAGACCCAAGTCCTATCACACAATGCAACGCAAGCCGGGGGATAGGGTTTTTACCTTATAACAGCCAAAGAATGCTTGATACGTTTAAAACAAACCATTTGATACTATTATAAGTGCATAGTGTATAAAACAACTTCAAATCATAAGTATCAATCATAGGCGGCATGAATGCCCCATACCACTATGTCGCCATATATAGGTTATACAATCAAAACCGCAAATGTCACGTATTTGGAAATTGGATTTCCATCTATGAACCGAGGCAAAAGATAGTCCTCAACCGATTCGAGACTCCCTAGCCCGAGCCTCAGGCAAGTACTCAGTCAAGCCTTGGATCCTCAGGGCCAGTCCACCGATGTGGATTAAACTTAAACCCTGAACATGCGTCTCCCCACCCTATGGGGTGTAAGTCTGGTCCGTCTGCCGACCAGAATGCATCGGCCGAAACCGATATAACTGAGGCGCCTCGCAACAGCAACAACCACATAAGTCAAACTCGTCAGGGCGTGTAAAACCACTGACGCCACTTCTAGCTAGAAAGAAACGCATGCCCTCCCTGACGTCCTCTCCCGTTTTTGGTTCACAACCGGGGTGTGAGGCTCGCGAATTCACGTTACACAAAGCTGTGCCACACAGGCTGTGCTTTGATCATCACCACGAGACTTTGCTTTTCAACAGAAGCCTCGATCAGTTGCCACTTAGGCATGCCACATAGGCAATTCACTCCATGCGTTTGATATCCATCAATATATAACCCCTGAGCTCGTACGTCTCAGAGAAGGGCGTTAAGCAAGAGAATAAATTCTCCGCCGCCAAACAGATATATATTTAATAGAGATCAATCACACGGACTAAAATCCAATGTCAGACACACAGTCCATTTACAAGTTCGTTCTGGGTCTGAACGAAACCGGAGGCACCTAGTACCCCGCATCTCCATCGATCTCCAAGTACGTCTGGACGATCACTAACTTTTTCCATCTTCTTGGGTGTACAGCCCAATCAAGATCATCAGTAATTACCCAAACGACGTGAAGACCTCCGGTCTTCGACCATCGTCTTCATCTTCGACTTATCGTCGTATCAGTTATTCAGAATGGGATAAACCCGGTCTTTCCGAATAACTCGCGTATATTTTAAATAAGTGTTACACAAACACAACATACGCCTCATTCCAATTCATTAGTCACTAACCGTAAATTAATCAAGAGAATAATTCCCCAAATATTAACCCCGAAGGCCGAAACCAACATCAGATCAATATCCAGAAAACCATTCTGCTTGGCTAACCGACAGTTAGTTTCTAAATTTCACATTCATAGGGAAAGGTTCCCATTAATTTTATCCAAGATAAATTCCTTGAATTTATTCTTTATTCTATTTTTGAATCTCAATTCAAACTAGTCGGGATTAGCGAACCTTACCGAAGTAATCATTTGTTTTAATTTCCCAATCCCAACCTATTTATCCCATGAAGTAAAACTGGTAATACTTCATATCTAACACCACAGTGTTATCGGTAAATTCAATTACCATTTCACGTTCAAATCTAATTAAAGATTTAACTATCGCCTGGAGCAAAACTGGTGGTACTCCATTTTCGATCTTATCAATCTAATTAAAGATTCATTAAAACTCCACTTAGTTTTAATCTTTGACTGGGTTAAAGAATCAGTGTCATTTAAAAACACGGTTCACGATAAACCCAAAGTCACCTTCATTAATTATCGGGTTAAAGAACGAGTGTTATTTAAAACACTGTTCACGATAAACCCAAAAATCAATATCAATTCAATTCCAATTAAATATCATTTAATTGGTACACTTCATTAAATCTAAATAAAAAGATTTAATCTTTTCTCAAATGGGTTCAAGAACAGTGTTAGTGAAGACACCATTCACGACAAACCCAAATCACATTCGATATTCAATACAAGGCTCTGAATAGAAAATATATCGGCCTATATTCAATATCAAATTCTACGATTAACAAATGTCGTATTGGAAATAACGATATAAATATATATCTTTCAAATTTCCATAACAACACCTGTATAATCACGAATTCCAACATCGAAATATTCCGAAGACAATTTCGATTCAAATCCCCTCCAATGCAATCATTGGATATTCTGGTTATTTTCAAAACCCTTTTTAAATTCAATTCATTTATTTAAAAATAAATAGAATTATAATTCTAGTTCAAAACTAGTTCCTTTCGATAAAAAACTATTTTTATCTTTTCAAATATGGTGTTTTTCATCCCAAATCTTCACAAATCATTTCTTATGATTTTACACTAATTATTACTATTTTTAATAATTTTATCAAGGCCCGTACAGTCGATTTCCATCAATGGCCATCGAACTGCACTTACAGCGACCTTTTTCAAATTTGATTTGGACGTAACTCCAAATCCAACCGTTAGATGTCAAATTTCTAATTTTCATTAGAAAGCTCTTTTCGATACGAACCCAACGGTTCCGGTTTTAGGAGAATCCGACGGTCGGATCTCCCGTAATGTCTGTTTGAAATAAATGGTCGAAATTCACGAACTGCCGCGGCGCGGCGCGTTCTATTCAGGCCATTATATTATATATATAATATATATTTCATCGATTTCTATTTAAAACGAATTATATAAATAGTTTTGAATTCGTTTCAAAAATCTATTTCAACTTCCATTTCAATTCAAAGCAAAATTGAATTCTTCTTTATAGATTCGTTTCAAAATTCATTTCTATTCAATTCAAATTTCAATTCAATTTGAATTCATTTCAATTCACTTCATTTCGAATTCGTTTTCAATTCAATTCATTTCGAATTCGTTTTCAATTCAATTCATTTCGAAACCGTTTTCAATTCAATTCATTTCGAAATCGTTTTCAATTCAATTCATTTCGAAATCGTTTTCAATTCATTTCGAAATCGTTTTCGATTCAATTCATTTCGAAACCGTTTTCAATTCAATTCATTTCGAAATCGTTTTCAATTCAATTCATTTCGAAACCGTTTTCAATTCAATTCATTTCGAAATCGTTTTCAATTCAATTCATTTCGAAACCGTTTTCAATTCAATTCATTTCGAAATCGTTTTCAATTCAATTCATTTCGAAATCGTTTTCAATTCAATTCATTTCGAAATCGTTTTCAATTCAATTCATTTTGAAACCGTTTTAAAATCGATATAAATATCGTTCACGTCAAAATGGCGTCAATATAATCAACACGGCTTCATATATTCCTTTATTTTCAAATATTCTATTTCAAATATTTCTTTTTCAAATATTTCTATTTTAAAACTGGAATGAGGCCCAATCAATTACCATATAAAGTTAATTATATGGATTTTCATACAACACATGTATAATAGCATTGAAAAATAATCAACCATCAACCAAAGTGCACTACACTGTATAAGCATCAAATATAGATATCTAACGCTTATAACAGCCTGTCAATCAATCGATCGACATATTTAATCAATCAGGATGAGTGAACTTCAAATTTCATCCCAACACCCGTGTGGGGTTTCATACAATCAAACACAGATTTTATTTGTGCAGTTGGGCGATGTGTAAAATTTATCGACCCAATCAATGTCCTTCAAATAGGTGTACATAAACAAACCGTCTGGTTTGTAAATGAATATTTATTTATTCACATTCACATTCACGTTAAAAATTATATTTTTAACGACAAAACATTTTATTCCAACATATGAATTTCTATTCAGTTCATTTATTCAATAAAATGATATTTTTATTTTTCTAACTTATTTTAGAAAATTTCGGCGGCATAACGGCACGATACTAGAAACGGGACAAGGCCTAGCCTTATCCCCGGTCTAGTGAAGGCCCACGCCTTTCACACATCAATCATATCAATTCATTTCACCAAACAATTCAATTTCAATCAATAATCTAACTAATTTGCAACCAAACAAACAAGTCCATGGTCTGTGGATGATTGTGTCGGGTGCTACTAAGCACCGTCTGCATCCTAGTATATATATATAAATAGAAAAAGAAATTGAAAGGTGAGAAATTCTCACATATAGCTATCCAACTTCACGACTCTTCCTTTATAGAAATCTTCGCCTTTTGTCGCTTTCGCCCGTATTCTCTACACATGTAAAAATCGAATTTTTACTATGCTATTCAATATATAAAAATCTGATTTCTACCTCGACTTTCAATATATAAAAATATGATTTTTACTTTCGACTTTGGATATATAAAAATATGATTTTTACTTCGACTTTCGATATATAAAAATATAATCTTTACTTCGACTTTCGATATATAAAAATATAATCTTTACTTCGACTTTCGATATATAAAAATATAATCTTTACTTCGACTTTCGATATATAAAAATATGATTTTTACTTTCGACTTTCGATATATAAAAATATAATCTTTACTTCGACTTTCGATATATAAAAATATGATTTTTACTTTCGACTTTCGATATATAAAAATATAATCTTTCTTCGCTAAAAAATCTCATCTTTATATTATTTTCTCGTCTTTATATTATATAAAAATCAAATCTTTATCATATAAACAAAAATCATATTTTTAGATCACTAACCTCATAATAAAAATCGTATTTTTATTTCTATACTCATATAATAATAGATCTAATTTTTCCATGCTACTTCATATAAAAACTGACTTTTATTTTTAAATTAGTTACATTGAATAAATAAAATTAAGTAGACAAAAATAATTAAACAAACTTACAGGGGGGTCTACAGGTGGAGTGGCGGTCATAGGAGGGCCAGGAGGAGTCGTAGGTAGTGCGGGGGTTGCGGGGATCGCCGGCGGTGCGGAGGTAGGTGTCGGTTTTGGGGTATTCGGGCATAGGGTTCGCGCTGGGGAAGGATGAGAGTGGTGAGAGGGAGAGAGAGGAGGTAGGGGCGTCGGTCGGAGGTCAAGAGGAAGGGGCGACGGTCATCTCCATCGACGGCGGCGCAAGTGGAAGAGGAGACGAGGTAGAGATTTGGGTTTTTTTTTTATTTCTGTTTCTGATTTAGTCAACGGGGGGAGAAGAAGAGAGTGGAGGGTATGGGTTATATAATAATTTAATTATTTAATCATTTTATCCTCCTTAAAGTTAGATTTTTATTTGAACCCCAAATCGAACCCAACGATTGTCGCCCCTAGCTAATTACCCCTATTCTGAACACAATGGGCTATGTATCGTGAGCCGATTCAGCTGTTTCGATCAGTTTCCATTTGAATTTACATTTAAATCATTATACTGAAATTTGAACGTACGTTTCAAATTACCGGGGTCACATACTAACTAGAAAAATTCCAGAAAAATATTTTCTAGCTTCGTATTGACGATACGGTCCTAACAAAACTAGTTTCATCGAATTCTGAGACCGTTTGAAAAATGGCCAATTTCCAGTCGATTAAATTCAACAGAAACTGGTCAAACGCGTTTTCTTTTGCCACGCTCACATATTGATTCGGAAAATTATGAAACTTGAAACCTAGCAATAATTCGACATCACGGACCCAACAAAACTGGTTTCGTCGAAATCCGAGGTCGTTTGCAAAATTGCTATTTTTAAGGGCCTTATATATATAAAAATATATATAAATTCCACAGCGACTATTTCTAATTTTAAACTGGACATATCTTATCATTTCTAAGATGAAATCTCAGTTTGTTAACTTCGTTACAAAGATATAGTTATACAGATTCAAATATTTCTTGTTTCTTTCAATTCTGACTTATATTGAATTCTGTATATTCATTTGAAATTAGAAATCGAATTTTCAAACTACCGCGCCATTTTCAATTCCTTTTATAATTATATATAATTATTATATATTCTAACGACGACGTATATAATATATACGTCGAATTCTATTCAAAATAAATTTCTCGTCGATTTTATTTAAAATAATTCATTTTAAATATTCAAATCCAGCTAAAATTGCCAAAATAAAAATTTCAAACTGGCTCGCATTTTCCGGGTTATTACACTGGGTATGTGTACAGCGCACTTTTGGAGAAAATGTCGGTTGTGCGGGGCGGGTTGTCACATATAACCTGTTGTTGATTTCGTGTGTATGGTCGATATTGGACATCGTAACTTGATATGATAAACACCATAACATACCAGGATATTGAAAAGAGAATATTTATAAATAGAATATAAAATTATAAGATTTTATAATTGGGAAAATTTATAAATATGAAATCTTTTTAAAGTGGAATTTTATATGAAGGGAATTCTTTATAAATGGAATATTTATAAAGTGAATTATTTATTTTGAATAAATAAATTAGATAGATTATTTATTTGTTAAATAAACAGGGTAAGATAAAGAGATATTGACTTAGAAAATAAATAAGTTATTAAAAGGACATTTAGTAGGAAATAAATAAGTTATAAAAAGGGATTATTTATTTAGAGAATGAATAAAGAAATATTTGTAAACTATTTACAAATAAAATAGAAAGAGAAATATGTGTAAAACATTTACAAATAGGTTTTAAAGGAAATATTTATCTTTGGATAAATAGATATATATATATAAGTCTGAACTTATATATGAAGAAGTAAACAGATAAAAGGAACAGATTGATTTATAAATGATATGTATAAATTAAGTTAAATATTTATCATTTGGATAAATAGAATATATAAGTCAGGACTGATATAAAGAAGTAAAAATCGATTTCAACATCGATGTTTGAAACTGAATAAGGACAAAGAGTAAACCGTAGAGTTAAACCAGTTAAAGTTAATCAGTTAGAGTTAATCGATAGAGTTAAATTGAACTAGAGTTATTGAATAGAGTTAAATCGAACTAGAGTTATTGAATAGAGTTAAATCGAAATAGAGTTATTGAATAGAGTTAAATCGAACTAGAGTTATTCCAATGGAGTTAATCGAATTTAGTTTATTCGAATAGAGTTGAAATGAGTTAATCGAATTTAGTTATTCGAAGAAGTAAATCAAATCAGAGATATTCGAAGTGAGATAATCGAATCAGAGATATTCGAAGTGAGATAATCGAATCAGAAATATTCGAAGTGAGTTGATCGAATCTAGTTATTCGACAGGAGTTAAATCGAATAAGATTTATTAGAAGAAAGAGATTATCGAATATAAGTATACGAAAGTAAGAAAATCGAATATAAGTTATTCGAATAAGTTGTTCGAATAAGAATTAATACAGTAAGAGTTATTTGGTTGGAGTTATTCAAATAAGAGTTATAGATTAGAGTTAACCGAATAGGAGTAAATAAGTTAGTTGTCGTTATATTATTCGAGTTAGGAAATAAAAGTCATATTAAAGATAATATATTTCGGATGCAGGAGATTATAAAACCATTGTTATAATCACGTAAACTTGTAAAAGAAGGGGGTTCGTAAATAGAATCTGAGGGTTCGTAAGGGAGGGTTAAAGAGTTCAAAAGGTGAATCTTATCTATTTCGAGATTTGAAAGGTGGTTCAGTTAAGGTCTGAGAGGTAGCTATACCCCAACTTGATGGACTGCGTTTTTAATTAAGAAATGGCTACAGTTCGAGTGTGAAGTGGTTAAGTGGATTTAGTAATTTAGTATAGTGGTTGGAGTCGTCATTGCAATATAGTTTTAAACATCTGTTTAAATCCCAATTAAGAAGTTTTGGAAATGTTTTCCAAACGATAAGCAGAAATGTTTTCTGATAATAGAAAATAAGAATTTAGAATATATGGAAACAGGAGATAAGTAAATTAATGAAATAAAGAGATAAATGTTGAATGATGATTGATCGATATAATTTCCTCCTGGAAATAATATCGTTGTTTGCACACCTGTTTTTCTTTGATGGTTAAATCACAGACTGTCGAAGTTTTGACCATTTTAACGTTGTTAATATGGAGAGACCGGTTGGATTATTATCCAAAGAACCACTCTGTATTGGCATAAGCGTTGTGAATCATATATGCCAAAGATAATTGAAGACAGAGTAAAGTGCAAGGGCTATTGTATAAATCTTAGATAATAGTGCCTAAGATGGATATACTGAATAGTACCTTCGATTCATCCCGTTCCTGGATGACTTGTATGGATGAATGTCTGTCAGAGTATTTCCAGAAAGGTCACGTACATTGATTTCTTCAACCGTACCAAGAGTGGAAGCGGAGAAGGAAAATTCTTTAGCTAACACGTAATGTACTGTTGTAGACATCAATTAGTGATTTTCTATGGAGCTGACAATGTGGCATTCGAAGTGAATCTGATGTGATGATAAAGCGTAGCTTCTAGCCTCACATCCGGTAAATGACAGAAATTGGGCAGGTAGCATGGCTATGTAGGTCGCACCTATAAGGGTGTATAATCACCTGATCTAGAGTTTCATTTACTTCTAAAAATCTATTGTTGATGCTGTCCCATTCGGGAAACGGTTGTTGATCCCAACCGTTGGTGATATACATTCGATACACTCAAGCGAAATGAGTGGTCGGTCGTGTGTGGCCGGGTTGCAAGATGTTCTTGTTGAATCCAGTGTACTCCTCTCTAAAGGTACACTAGCGAAAGGTGGTTCCATACCTTGTCATAGTTGGAAATCCATTACCCAATACGTGATTGCGGTTTTGATTGTATACTATATATGTAGAACGTGAGATGAAAGCGTTTCTTCTAGATGATTATTATACTGTGGTTGATAGACATTATTATAATATCAAAAGGTTTTTGATATAAAGATATTTTGGATTCTCATAAGGGAAAAACCCGTTCCGTTATACGGCGTGGTCTTATGAGATATCGTTTAATGGCTCAAATTTTTTTTAAACTGTTTTACTCATACCAGTCCCATGACTGACCTGGAGTTTATTTTGTTTTGTTTTCCCTAAACTCTTGGGTGCCCAATTTTGTACGGGCAGTCAAGTAGTCAGGAATTTACAGATATACTGGAAGAGCTTGGAGCAGGAGGCTTCAGGATTTTATAGCTATAGTTATTTCTGCTGTGTTGTAAGTGTTGTACTCTGATAATGTTATTGAATACATATACTGATTTTATTTCAAGGATATGTTATCTATTATATGTTATTCGTTCCACTGTGAGATTCGTGTTACTCCGATGTTGTGTTCTTCTTCTTCTATTCTAAGTTTCTATCTTATCTATCCTCACCCTCTAATTTCTTTCATTAACCATCTGGTAATTTTCGACTCTTGATGTTCGATATGTGTTGTATACTGGATAACCAAGATCGCAAATTTCCGGGTCTTTACAGTTGGTATCAGAGATTAAGTTAAGAATTACCTTGGCTCTGTGGCGTGACTCAGTAGAGATGGGGTTAGTAATACCCTAGATTGAGTTGAGTGTATATATACGAGTGAACGTATTTGTTATTGATATAAAAATTTGTTTATATTGTGGAGATTTATTGGTTGAGTCGTTTATGGGTTCTGGTCGATCAGTTTGATCCACTATATCGGTAGGAGTTTATAAACACTCGAATACGATGGGTCGGCACGATATGTTTTGAAAAGAGGGTAAATAATTTTACCCAAAGTATATTTTGATATATATTGGATATATTGGTTGTTATTATAATCGAGTAAGATTATAAATTAAATGGTTATGTAAATAACCAATCAGAATTCATATAAGTGAAATACGTGAAATCAGATGAGTTAAATCTAAAATTTAAACCAGGAATTGAATTAAAATTCTAGAAAATTGGATAAGTGTTTGTAAATGGATTTGGATTAAAAATAAGGAAAATTTAAGATCCTGGGAGATTTTAAATTGTTTTACAAGCAGTGTGAATTATATTTTGAAATGAATTTCAATGTGGAAATGTTTTGAAATGGTTTTATAGTTTGAACCCACTTCGATCGCTGGAAAATAGATTCTGATGATGACAGCTGCATCACCAGTATTCATTTTCGAGTTGTAAGTGACAAATTACAACCAGAGATACTGTTTTGAATTTGTTTTGGGAAAGACAAGTGGTGTTGAATTTCAAAAAAGGAAAATTTGATTTTTGAAAAGAGTAAACTGTTTAAAAACTCCCAAGAAAAGATCGTTTGAATTAAAAAAAAAATAAACAGAAATTTGTGAAAGCAAATTGGAATTAAAATAAAGTTAGTTAAGTGGTAACTGAAATTGAATTAGAATGATATCGAGACAAATTGGATTTGTGAGATTCGAATTTGAAGTGTAATGTGATAATCAAGTTAAGAGTTTGGAATCGAGAATAAAACTTGAGTTTGAAATGAAAATTTGGCTTGGTAAAAAGCGAATGGTTGTGTTGGAGATAAAAATGATTGCAGAATTTGATTGGGATAACATTGGTATATGCTGAGTTGATAGCATATGGAAGTGATAGAGTTGATATGCCCGACAAAAAGGTACAAGTTTATATTTCATATGGTATGAGATTTTTATGAGCCGATTTGGCAAGCCGCTTGGCTGTTTGATTTTCTTTTGGTTGGAGAAGGCCCAGAGAGGCGAGTTGGAGTTTGACCTATTGACCAGTACAAAGTAGGTGCTGGCGAAATTTATCGAAAAGTTAAGGAGTTAGAAAATTTTCACGATTTTTGAAAATTTTCGTTGTTAAGAATTTATTAATATTTTAATTGAAATTAAATTGGTTCAGTTGAAACTGAAGATTTAGAAGTGAACAAATAGGTTTTAACCAGTCGATAGGTTTTGTTTCCTACCTTAGCAATTTCGAGGACGAAATTATTTTAAGTAGGGAAGAATGTAATGACCTGCATTTTCAGTGGTATAATAATTAATTTATTTAATTATTTAAAAGGTGATTAAGAGGATTTAATGGTCTTTGAATTAAATAATGGTGAATATTTAATTAAAATAATAAATTATATAATATATTTAATTCTGAAATAATCACAATTGGCTGAAATGGCGATATGGTGTGAACTGGATCATCGTTTAGAATTGAATTAGAATAATGAATATATTATTTGAACGAAGTTTGAACTTATAATTATATTATAATTAAAATCGAGTTTGAAAGGGCGCTGCAGTTCGTAATTTGGTAAATTGAACTTCAAATGAATGTACATGATTCGTTTTAAGCCGGACTTCTGTGAAACAAGAAACGTTAGGAGCTGTTAAAGTATATCTTTCTAATGGAAGAGAAAAATCATGATTTCATCGTGTAGATTTTCATTTATGTCCAAATCAAATTTTAGAAAAGTCGCTATGGAATTACTTTATAATTTATAAAGGAATTATTTATAATTTAAAAAGGAATTTCAATATAAATCGAATATCGAGTTAGAAATCCATATAGGGTTTTCTGAACTGTATGGTATTCCACTGTGAATATAGACGATAATATTTATTTTTAAATATTAAATTTAATTATATTTAAATATATTTATATATTTAAATGGGCTATTTAGGGCTTTAAAAATAGCCACTTTTGCAAACGAAGTTGGAATTCGACGAAACTAATTTCGTTGGATCCGCAATGTTAAATAGTTGTTAGATTTTCAGTTTCGTGATTTTTAGAGCCACTGTGTGGCTGTATGGATTTTTAGAGTGAAAAACAGTCAGTATTTTGACAGTTAAAAATACGCTGTGTGAGCAAATGGAGTCGGAATTCGACGAAACCAGTTTCGTTGGGACCGTAATGTCAAACTGTAGCTACATGACCATTTTCGTGATTTTTGAATACTGTGTGTGATCACACGTATTTTTAGAAGGGAAAGTGAAATATAAAATGGTAAAAATAAAATAGCTTAAATTATCTAAAAATATCTAAATGGCCTATAAATACCCTTATACACTTCTAAAAACCTAATTTCATTTTCCACTTTAGTCAACACAGCTCAAAAACTCGGCTGCCACCATATTCTTGAGGAAAACATTGGAAAGCATTTTCTTTAGATAATCAAACACTCGAAATATAATCCAATAAATTATGAAATATATATTTTTGAGTTCTTACAACAATTCTCTTCGATTCGGTATCAGTTTTGTGTTGTGCGGTTCATGTTTGATGGCTCGACAGTGTACAGCGTCTGTCGCCATATTCTAGGGTTTGATAAATTGGGGATTTGAGGCATGAAGGGATGAAGTGGATACTATAATGTGGTTGGCAATAGAATTTAGCAGTTGTACGCAAAACTTGGTGGATTTCGGTGATGATTATTGTCGAGGTCTGTACGGTGGTCGCGGCATATGGCTGAGGATGGGATCCATGGGATTCGTGCGAGTTGGATATTAAGGGTATGGGAGAGATTTGGATGAGGATCGAAGGGGTGGTGTCGGTTTTGAGATCGATGGTGAGATGAAGGTGCGGTGGAGCTGGGAATACACGGTAATGGACTGGAGCTTGGGAGTTGTCTCGTTGGAAGAAGGAGGACGAGGAGAAGGCGGGTTGGGCTTGGGCCGTTGATTTAAAAAGGTTAAGGCCCAAAGAAATTAATTTTAATTAAAGTTTTGTTTTATATAAATATGTCCTAACTTGTAAAATGAATAACTTTATCATACGTTATCGAAACTCAGCGAAACAAGATCCGACGGGATCGTATGGACGGGTACTACCCAATGGAACTGACTGGAAGTGGATTTGAGCTCGTTTGAATTTATTGCGAGATAAACTATTTGATTCAAATCAAACAACAGTTTATCGTTCTTTAACGATGAACTGCAAATGTGAGTAAATCTTACTAACTCTGAACAGTTTATAATTTCATGTCGTATTTTTAGAACTGTTAAACATTAGCTGATTGACTGTGTGTTGACTGTTTGATTGAACTGCTAGTCAGTTAGTTGAATTTCTATATTGATTCTGTTTAACAGAATATATCATATGGGACTGAAAGTGATGTTGATTTTATTGTGTAATATCTGTGGTTGCAGGGAAACAGGTTGGAGTAATCCGACTGGATTCCTCAACAGTTATTTTATTGTTTTTCATATATTTTGATATATGATGTGAATTATAACCTGTTATTGATTTCATGTGTATGGTCGATATTGGACATCGTAACTTGATATGTTAAACACCATAACATACCGGGATAATGAAAAGAGAATATTTATAAATAGAATTTAAAATCATAAGATTTATAAATGAGAATATTTATAAATAGGAAATCTTTTTACAGTGGAATTTTATATGAAGGGAAATCTTTATAAATGGAATATTTATAAAGTGAATTATTTATTTAGAATAAATAAATTAGATATTTAGATAGATTATTTATTTGTTAAATAAATAGGATAAGATAAAGAGATATTGACTTAGAAAATAAATAAGTTATTAAAAGGACATTTAGTAGGAAATAAATAAGTTATTAAAAGGGATCATTTATTTAGAGACTGAATAAAGAAATATTTGTAAACCATTTACAAATAAAATAGAAAGAGAAATATGTGTAAAACATTTACAAATAGATTTTAAAGGAAATATTTATCTTTGGATAAATAGACATATATATATAAGTCTGAACTTATATATGAAGAAGTAAACAGATAAAAGGAACAGATTGATTTATAAATGATATGTATAAATTAAGGTAAATATTTATCATTTGGATTAATAGAATATATAAGTCAGGACTTATATAAAGAAGTAAAAATCGATTTCAACATCGATGTTTGAAACTGAATAAGGACAAAGAGTAAACCGTAGAGTTAAACCAGTTAAAGTTAATCAGTTAGAGTTAATCGATAGAGTTAAATCGAACTAGAGTTATTGAATAGAGTTAAATCGAACTAAAGTAATTGAATAAAGTTAAATCGAACTAGAGTTATTGAATAGAGTTAAATCGAACTAGAGTTATTCAGATGGAGTTAATTGAATTTAGTTTATTCGAATAGAGTTGAAATGAGTTAATCAAAATTAGTTATTCGAAGAAGTAAATCCAATCAGAGATATTCGAAGTGAGATAATCGAATCAGAGATACTCGAAGTGGGATAATCGAATAAGAAATATTAGAAGTGAGTTGATCGAATCTAGTTATTCGACAGGAGTTAAATCGAATAAGATTTATTCGAAGAAAGAGATTATCGAATATAAGTATTCGAAAGTAAGAAAATCGAATATAAGTTATTCGAATAAGTTGTTCGAATAAGAATTAATCCAGTAAGAGTTATTTGGTTGGAGTTATTCAAATAAGAGTTATAGATTAGAGTTAACCGAATTGGAGTAAATAAGTTAGTTGTCGTTATATTATTCGAGTTAGGAAATAAAAGTCATATTAAAGATAATATATTTCGGATGCAGGAGATTATAACACCATTGTTATAATCACGTAAACTTGTAAAAGAAGGGGGTCCGTAAATAGAATCTGAGGGTTCGTAAGGGAGGGTTAAAGAGTTAAAAAGGTGAATCTTATCTATTTCGAGATTTGAAAGGTGGTTCAATTAAGGTCTGAGAGGTAGCTATACCCCAACATGATTGACTGCGTTTTTAATTAAGAAATGGCTACGGTTCGAGTGTGAAGTGGTTAAGTGGATTTAGTAATTTAGTATAGTGGTTGGAGTCGTCATTGCAATATAGTTTTAAACATCTGTTTAAATCCCAATTAAGAAGTTTTGGAAATGTTTTCCAAACGAGAAGCAGAAATGTTTTCTGATAATAGAAAATAAGAATTTAGAATATATGGAAACATGAGACAAGTAAATTAATGAAATAAAGAGATAAACGTTGAATGATGATTGATCGATATAATTTCCTCCAGGAAATAATATCGTTGTTTGCACACCTGTTTTTCTTTAATGGTTAAATCACAAACTATCGAAGTTTTGACCATTTTAACGTTGTTAATATGGAGAGACCAATTGGATTATTATCCAAAGAACTACTCTGTATTGGCATAAGCGTTGCGAATCATATATGCCAAAGATAATTGAAGACAGAGTAAAGTGCAAGGGCTGTTGTATAAATCTTAGATAACAGTGCCTAAGATGGATATACTGAATAGTACCTTCGGTTCATCCTATTCCTGGATGACTTGTATGTAACGACCCGCATTCTACGCATCTAGGATCGTAGAATATTTATTTCTTTTTCCTAGTAAGTCGTATGGTCGTGTACTTTTGGGGAACGACTAGTAGGGTCATTTCCCATGTTCATGATTTTTGCCAGTTTTTAAATGACTGTTTTGCCCCTAGTTGATCTTGTTTCGTCCATAACTTTTGACTGGAAAGGAATTTTGACCTGAAACCACTTCCATTGGATTCGAATGATGGTTTCTCTTTCCGTAGAGTGGTCACATTAGTCAAACGGACTTACCGTTTGGGCTGTAGGGCTGAATTAAGGTTCAGAAGTGGAAAAACAGCTTAATTGGGCCAAACCGGGTGATTAGCAACTAGGTCCAATGGGGGATTTCGGGTTTAGGGGTATATGAGGGCTGATAGGGTTAGAATTTCGGTTTCTTCTTCATTTTTCCAGCCGCCACTTGCTTTCCTTCAACCTAGTCATGGCCTCCAACATCTAGAATCATCCCAAATCACCTCTAAACACTTTCTAATTGAAGATTAAGCTAATTAGCATCAAACCAAGGCTAATCAACATCAAATCAGAGTTGGAGCTGCTGCTAAACATTGGAATTCAACCCAAACAGAGAATCATTTCAGATCTATAGTTTATTTTGTGGCAAAGGTGAGTGATTAGCTTGCTTTTTTACTAATTATGGCTAGTTATGGTAATTAGCGAAGATTAGCGAAAATATAACTCAGAAAATTCTAGAAAAATTCCTAAAATTCTAAAACCTCATTTTATGCCTCTGATATGAATTTGGGTTAATTTCGACTAATTTTGCAAATCCCGGATTTTAGGGGATTAAGGGGTAATTAGTGATAATTAGCGAATTTGTGCATGATTAAAATCTGGAAAAATATTCAGAAATTCATAAATATTATTTTAGGTCTCTGTTAGAAAAATTGGCTAATTTGGTTAAGTTTTGTTAATCCTATCCTCAGTTTTGCTTGAACATGCTTAAGGGGAAAATATGGGTTTTGGGTATGTTTGATCCATTTTACATGCTATGATTCATGTTTTGGTGTTTGTGGTCGATACTATATGTTGCTATGACTGTACGAGATGTCTTATGATTGTTTAGAAGTGTTAGTTTGGTCAAAAACGTCGTCGAATGGCGAAAGACTGTCGCTGGAACGAAGTGCAGGAATTTACCCGGATCGGATCGCACCCCCTATGATCACGAACCGAGGCTGCGCCACGCCACCATGCGCCACGATCCGCCAGAAGGACCCGCTCGCGTGACGTGCCCACGACCCGAGTCCACTACACGATCCGCTCCGAAGCGCCACGAGCCACCCAAGCACCACGAGACGTGGACAAACGAAGACCCCGATCTGACCCCGTGCGTCATCACGACGCGATCCGAGATGAGGCGCCACGAACTGATGGGCACGATCCGACCAGACAGGGCGCCACGAGCTGACGAGGCGCGATCCGTATGGCGCGACGCGATCCGATGATGGCGATCCGACCAGGAAGACTCCCCACGATCCGACTGTGATGACTACGAGTTGGTGACTGCGAACCGAACCAGGAGGCTATGAACTGAATGAAGACCGATCCGGAGGAAGATGACCATAACCCGAGATGCAAAGGTAGTCCAAGGGGAAGTTAGAGCTCAGGATCCAGTTGGGAACCAATGAGTTCACTTCGTGATTGGACTTTGCTGCGGGACGTGTGCAAAGGGGTTGTCGGTATTCATAACTTTGGTTCACCACCGAGATGGATAGTGGGCTTGTAGTGATAGTTGTACGGGATTGGATTCCGTCATGGCCCAAAGTATTGGGTGACCAAAGTAGTGGATATCGTATGCTTTATGCACTGAGTGAGAGATGTGAGGATGGTTGCTATGATTGATTTGTTTGCCATCACTATGACATGCACACCCCCACCCCGTATGCTTACACACCATATGTTAGTGGCACCATAGGGCATTGTACAGTATGTAGTACTAACTCTTTGGTTGCAGGTTCAGGTATGATTGGATTATACCTGTTATTGTTTGTTTAGTTGCTTATCACTCATACCAGACTTTTGTCTGACCCAGAGTTTTATGTCTCTTCTTATTACTCTGGGTGCTCACACGAGCAGACTAGAGACAGGTTAGGTGGATGCACGGGTAGCTGTACTGGAGACGAGCAGGAGGCTTCCACGTATGATAATAATGTATTATCTCCCTGTGTCATCGATGGTCACTGCTTGGGCATTAGTAGTGTAACTTTTTCTTTCTTTTGCCTAGAGACAGTATTTTTGAAGTTGTAATAAGGATGTTGGATCATAAGCTGTATTTTGGATTTCCGCTGCCATGTTAGACATGATTTAGTTTTCAGCTTATGCACTGTCTCGCCTGTTTTATGTCAAGTATTTTATTATTATATTTTATTCCATGCGCTGTGAGACATTTTACAGGTTCTTTGTTAGTTCTTCACCTTCTTTCTTTCCTTCTGACGACCGTTCTGTGCTAGTTAGACATGTGTACAGCGCACAATTGGAGTAAATGTCGGCTAGTACGGGGCGGGCCGTCACATTTGGTATCAGAGCTCTAGGTTGCGTAGTTAACCTGGGGAAAGTCATCAGGGAGAGTTAGTATACGTATATGAGAGCGCGTATTTGCTATTATTTTGATTTTTCAAAATTTGTTTTCAAAGCTATATAGATATATATACTATTAGTATAGTTAAGGATGAAGTCGCACTGCACTAGTACCACCATGGAGATGGCTAATTCGTTCTCTTTACAGATTGAACGATGAACCGAAACTTGAGGAATAATGGTCGAAGGGGTAACAATGGAAATGACCCAGACTTGAGGACGATGTTCACCAACTTCATGAGGGATATGATTAGGGATGTTCAGGGAGCAGTCCCTAATGTTGTTAATGGTGGTGGCGTAGCGGTGCAGGCGCCTAGGGCCGATTTCGCCAAGCTGAGCAAGGATTATACTAACCTTGGTGGAAAGCCGTTCCACGGAACGGAATCGGCTACGGATGTTCAGAATTGGTTGGATAGCTGCGAGCGCATCTTTGAGGACTTGGGTATCGAGGATGCGATGAAGAGAAGGCTAGCATCCCGTCAGCTGCAAGGACGGGCAATGAATTGGTGGGATGCCATCAAAGCAGCTACTCCCGAGGATCAGATTACTTGGGATCAGTTCAAGGCTCGCTTTAGCGATAAGTTTATCCCAGCTGCTCAGAAGTCGGTATTGTTTAAGAAGTTTCTAGAGTTGAAGCAGAATGGCAGGGCTATCTCGGAGTACGTTGCTGAGTTCGACAC
Organism: Allium sativum; assembly: GCA_030737875.1. Lineage (NCBI taxonomy): Eukaryota > Viridiplantae > Streptophyta > Magnoliopsida > Asparagales > Amaryllidaceae > Allium > Allium sativum. The sequence goes on along the minus strand of CM060911.1, from coordinate 257,392,091 downwards.
TTTGTCGAAATATGGATTATCTTTGATTGATACTGCCGAGAAGAAGAATGAGAAGTTTATAACTGGCTTGGATGGATACTTGGGGGAAAGGCTTATAAACCACATCGATGAGACGTTTGACTCGATTGTGGGGAAAGCATTAAGGTCAGAGAGTCTTTACCCTAAGCCAAAGATTGAGGTTGTTATTGCATCAGCAGAGGAACCAAAGCCGCAAGCAAGCGGTGGAGGTAAGGAGAATCCCCAGAACAAAAGGAAGCAGAATCAGGCCCAAGCTAAGGATGGTCCAAAGAAGAAAAGCAGGGAAGATTCTGAGTGTTTTAGCTGTGGCAAGAAGGGCCACTATGCTAGAGATTGTCGGGAAAAGCCTGGGGAAAGGAAGTGCTTCAATTGTGGGCAAGCGGGACATCACAAGAATGAATGTCCACAACCTCCTAGGGAGAAGCAGATCGTGAAAGCATATGCTATCAACGCTGTTCCTTCTTCGTCGAATGCCCCAACTGCGGCGCAGAAGGAAAAAGGTGTCGTTATTCGAGGTATGCTTTCTATTTATAATGTTCATGTTCTAGCTTTGTTTGATATCGGGACTTCCCATTCCTTCGTATCTAGTGACCTGGTAGATAGGTTGGAATTGGAACCCGAGATAGTCGATAGACCTTTAGTAGTGACAAACCCGATAGGTGGTTTGGCTAGCTTTTGTAGGATTTGTCATAATATGGTCTTATCGAGTCATGGATGTATGTTTGTTGTGATTGCTTTATTTCGAGCTTTACTAGGTTTGGCTTGATTTTGGGAGCCGATTGACTCCAAAGGTATAGAGTGACAGTAGATTGTGAAGAGCCTTTGACGACCATTAGAGTGGATGATGGACGTAGGGTGGTATTAGATTGCCTACCTTATGTAGAAGATGATAACGGGAGTTAAAGAAGAAAATGTACATTGGATGGTCAGGATTTGGTCAAGTGATCGACGATAGTTTCAAGCAAGATTGGCGAGGATAGCCAAAGTCAGATATGGATGCTTGAGTGTTTGGATGTTTTGCTCATATCATCTCACGCAGGTTGTCTGAACTCGGAGGAGATGTTCCTTGGGTGCTTGTCTGATATTGGTTTAGGCCTTTGGGGCTTGTGCTCGGGGAATGTCGAGGTCGACTAGGGTGGTCTGCGTGGGAGATAAGTGGTTGTTGTGATTTTCATTGGATGATATCTTGGTTTACTCGAGGAATGATGGGCAGCTGTAACAGGATAAGACTATTCGATGGTAAGGATTGCCCCGAGTTAGACTCGATAGAGTTAGGAGATGACTCGAGTGGGACTCGAGAAAGACGCAAAGTAATGAATTGTTTAGGACCCTATGTTGATGTTGTTTTTGAAAGAATAGGATGTATTCGTTGATCATAGAAGATGCAACGAAGGTTAGGACGATTCAAGTTGGACTTGAACTCGTAAAAGGAAAGAGGTGTTTGATTGATCTTAGAGATGCAACGAATAGGGGGGGACGACTCACGTTGGACTAGAGTTAATCGGGAATAGGTACTCAAGACTGGGTCTGAGTTATAGATTGACTCGAGTTGGACTCGAGAAGGCTGCAAGGAATTAGATTCGGCTCGAGTTGGACTCGAGAGGGCAGCAAGATAATGGGTAGACTTGGGTTGGACTCAAGTATTTTAGGAGGACTAAAAGCAGGGGTATATGGGGACGCCCATTACCTTGGATACGTTGGACGTGATCTAGTTATCCTTGGAGGATAAACGTACGTTGGACGTACGGTAGTCCGTTTGGAGGCGGGGCTTCCATTAGTTTTAGTTATCCTTGGAGGATAAATGTACGTTGGACGTATGGTGGGGCTTCCATTAGTTATTGATGTTGGTTAGACCAGACATACAGGTATAGACGTATTTATGGCTTTAGCAGGTGATGGATAGGATTTGTTTGATGGATGCTATGATTGCTATGTTTGTTCTTATCTTTCTTCTCTTGATTAGACTATCACCTGTAGGATCCTGTTGAATGGAAATAAGATAAATTTGTTGATCATGGTGATATGACGGGTGTGAGATACTTCACGTTAGACTTGAAGTATGTCTGGGAATTGTGGAGCGTCTGTTGATCTTGGAGATTCAGCGGATATAGGAGCTTCAAGTTGGACTTGGACTCATAGGTAGAGTACCTAGATTCATTGGATGAGTCTAGTTCACCTTTGGAAGGTGAATGTACGTTGGACGTGCAGTACAGAGATAGGAAGAGTACCTAGGTTCATTGGATGAGTCTAGTTCACCTTTGGAAGGTGAATGTACGTTGGACGTGCAGTACAAATTTGGGTAGGGTACCTAGATTCATTGGATGGATCTAGTTCACCTTTAGAAGGTGAATGTACGTTAGACGTACAGTACGGATATAGGTGTAGTGCCTAGGGTCATTGGATGGACCTAGTTTGCCTCTAGGAGGTGAATATACGTTGGATGTGCAGTAGGGATGTAGGCAAGATTCAGGTTAGACTTGAAAGGACATTTGGAATGTAGTTGGTGATTTGACGTATAGGGTTGGATTACCTAAGAAGATGACAGTATGGACGGATGTCGTAGTACCGGACTAGGTGCAGTAGCTGATGCATTGGGTAGGAGACATGCCAGTTTAGAGGCCATGTTTCTGGAATGGAAGCAACTATAGTATATCATGGGATATAACCTCAGACCTAAGTGTGAATTGGATTCAGAAACGCTAGTAAGCTTGAAGATTAGATCGATCTGGATTGAGTGGATCGGTTCCAGTCAGAGGGACGATCCTAACCTATTGGAAATCACCGCTAGGGTAGAGATGGGGATCGATGGCGAGGGAACGACTGTACTTGGGAAGTAGAGGATAACATAAGAAAGTCGTATCCAAAGCTCTTCGCTTGGTAAGATTTTAGCGGCGATAGTTCTTCCCTTGTTAGTAAACCGCATGCTAGGATAGGTTTGTTGTGCTATCATGTATGTTTGATTGTTTGAAATTGGTTGATAGGCATGCGGGACCCATTGTTTGTTTCTTGGTTAAGGAATTTCGGGGGCGAAATTTCTTAAGGTGGGGAGAATGTAACGACCCGCATTCTACGCATCTAGGATCGTAGAATATTTATTTCTTTTTCCTAGTAAGTCGTATGGTCGTGTACTTTTGGGGAACGAATAGTAGGGTCATTTCCCATGTTCATGATTTTTGCCAGTTTTTAAATGACCGTTTTGCCCCTAGTTGATCTTGTTTCGTCCATAACTTTTGACTGGAAAGGAATTTTGACCTGAAACCACTTCCATTGGATTCGAATGATGGTTTCTCTTTCCGTAGAGTGGTCACATTAGTCAAACGGACTTACCGTTTGGGCTGTAGGGCTGAATTAAGGTTCAGAAGTGGAAAAACAGCTTAATTGGGCCAAACCGGGTGATTAGCAACTAGGCCCAATGGGGGGTTTCGGGTTTAGGGGTATATGAGGGCTGATAGGGTTAGAATTTCGGTTTCTTCTTCATTTTTCCAGCGGCCACTTGCTTTCCTTCAACCTAGTCATGGCCTCCAACATCTAGAATCATCCCAAATCACCTCTAAACACTTTCTAATTGAAGATTAAGCTAATTAGCATCAAACCAAGGCTAATCAACATCAAATCAGAGTTGGAGCTGCTGCTAAGCATTGGAATTCAACCCAAACAGATAATCATTTCAGATCTATAGTTTATTTTGTGGCAAAGGTGAGTGATTAGCTTGCTTTTTCACTAATTATGGCTAGTTATGGTAATTAGCGAAGATTAGCGAAAATATAACTCAGAAAATTCTAGAAAAATTCCTAAAATTCTAAAACCTCATTTTATGCATCTGATATGAATTTGGGTTAATTTCGACTAATTTTGCAAATCCCGGATTTTAGGGGATTAAGGGGTAATTAGTGATAATTAGCGAATTTGTGCATGATTAAAATCTGGAAAAATATTCAGAAATTCATAAATATTATTTTAGGTCTCTGTTAGAAAAATTGGCTAATTTGGTTAAGTTTTGTTAATCCTATCCTCAGTTTTGCTTGAACATGCTTAAGGGGAAAATATGGGTTTTGGGTATGTTTGATCCATTTTACATGCTATGATTCATGTTTTGGTGTTTGTGGTCGATACTATATGTTGCTATGACTGTATGAGATGTCTTATGATTGTTTAGAAGTGTTAGTTTGGTCAAAAACGTCGTCGAATGGCGAAAGACTGTCGCTGGAACGAAGTGCAGGAATTTACCCGGATCGGATCGCACCCCCTATGATCACGAACCGAGGCTGCGCCACGCCACCATACGCCACGATCCGCCAGAAGGACCCGCTCGCGTGACGTGCCCACGACCCGAGTCCACTACACGATCCGCTCTGAAGCGCCACGAGCCACCCAAGCACCACGAGACGTGGACAAACGAAGACCCCGATCTGACCCCGTGCGTCATCACGACGCGATCCGAGATGAGGCGCCACGAACTGATGGGCACGATCCGACCAGACAGGGCGCCACGAGCTGACGAGGCGCGATCCGTATGGCGCGACGCGATCCGATGATGGCGATCCGACCAGGAAGACTCCCCACGATCCGACTGTGATGACTACGAGTTGGTGACTGCGAACCGAACCAGGAGGCTATGAACTGAATGAAGACCGATCCGGAGGAAGATGACCATAACCCGAGATGCAAAGGTAGTCCAAGGGGAAGTTAGAGCTCAGGATCTAGTTGGGAACCAATGAGTTCACTTCGTGATTGGACTTTGCTGCGGGACGTGTGCAAAGGGGTTGTCGGTATTCATAACTTTGGTTCACCACCGAGATGGATAGTGGGCTTGTAGTGATAGTTGTACGGGATTGGATTCCGTCATGGCCCAAAGTATTGGGTGACCAAAGTAGTGGATATCGTATGCTTTATGCACTGAGTGAGAGATGTGAGGATGGTTGCTATGATTGATTTGTTTGCCATCACTATGACATGCACACCCCCACCCCGTATGCTTACACACCGTATGTTAGTGGCACCATAGGGCATTGTACAGTATGTAGTACTAACTCTTTGGTTGCAGGTTCAGGTTCAGGTATGATTGGATTATACCTGTTATTGTTTGTTTAGTTGCTTATCACTCATACCAGACTTTTGTCTGACCCAGAGTTTTATGTCTCTTCTTATTACTCTGGGTGCTCACACGAGCAGACTAGAGACAGGTTAGGTGGATGCACGGGTAGCTGTACTGGAGACGAGCAGGAGGCTTCCACGTATGATATTTATGTATTATCTCCCTGTGTCATCGATGGTCACTGCTTGGGCATTAGTAGTGTAACTTTTTCTTTCTTTTGCCTAGAGACAGTATTTTTGAAGTTGTAATAAGGATGTTGGATCATAAGCTGTATTTTGGATTTCCGCTGCCATGTTAGACATGATTTAGTTTTCAGCTTATGCACTGTCTCGCCTGTTTTATGTCAAGTATTTTATTATTATATTTTATTCCATGCGCTGTGAGACATTTTACAGGTTCTTTGTTAGTTCTTCACCTTCTTTCTTTCCTTCTGACGACCGTTCTGTGCTAGTTGGACATGTGTACAGCGCACAATTGGAGTAAATGTCGGCTAGTACGGGGCGGGCCGTCACATTGTATGGATGAATGTCTGTCAGAGTATTTCCAGAAAGGTCACGTACATTGATTTCTTCAACCGTACCAAGAGTGGAAGAGGAGAAGGAAAATTCTTTAGCTAACACGTAATGTATTGTTGTAGACATCAATTAGTGATTTTCTATGGAGCTGACAATGTGGCATTCGAAGTGAATCTGATGTGATGATAAAGCGTAGCTTCCAGCCTCACATACGGTAAATGACAGAAATTGGGCAGGTAGCATGGCTATGTAGGTCGCACCTATTAGGGTGTATGATCACCTGATCTAGAGTTTCATTTACTTCTAAAAATCTATTGTTGATGCTGTCCCATTCGGGAAACGGTTGTTGATCCCAACCGTTGGTGATATACATTCGATACACTCAAGCGAAATGAGTGGTCGGTCATGTGTGGCTGGGTTGCAAGATGTTCTTGTTGAATCCAGTGTATTCCTCTCTAGAGGTACACTAGCGATAGGTGGTTCCATACCTTGTCATAGTTGGAAATCCATTACCCAATACGTGCTTGCGGTTTTGATTGTATACTATATATGTAGAACGTGAGATGAAAGTGTTTCTGCTAGATGATTATTATACTGTGGTTGATAGACTTTATTATAATATCAAAAGGTTTTTGATATAAAGATATTTTGGATTCTCATAAGGGAAAAACCCGTTCCGTTATACGGCGTGGTCTTATGAGATATCGTTTAATGGCTCAAACTGTTTTTAAACTGTTTTACTCATACCAGTCCCATGACTGACCTGGAGTTTATTTTGTTTTGTTTTCCCTAAACTCTTGGGTGCCCAATTTTGTATGGGTAGTCATGTAGTCAGGAATTTACAGATATACTGGAAGAGCTTGGAGCAGGAGACTTCAGGATTTTATAGCTATAGTTATTTCCGCTGTGTTGTAAGTGCTGTACTCTGATAATGTTATTGAATACATATACTGATTTTATTTCAAGGATATGTTATCTATTATATGTTATTCGTTCCGCTGTGTGATTCATGTTACTCCGATGTTGTGTTCTTCTTCTTCTTCTTCCATTTCTAAGTTTCTATCTTATCTATCCTCACCCTCTAATTTCTTTCATTAACCATCTGGTAATTTTAGACTCTTGATGTTCGATATGTGTTGTATATCGGATAACCAAGATCGCAAATTTCCGGGTCGTTACATCCATGGTCTGTGGACGACGGGGAACAGTTCATATATGCAGTTATAAAATAAATAACTATATAAGAAAATTATAGTGAGGAGATCTCACCTTTGGTTTCCACTCTGCCATTTTTATTTTTGAATTTCAGAACAGTCCTGACTTGCCTGAAATTCCAACGCAATCTTCATCACGCTGTTCATAGTAATAATAACATTTTTATTTCAATTCTAAAAATTATATTTTTACTTCGCTAAAAATTATATTTTTAATACTCTACATATATAAAATTCATATTTTTAATGTCGCTATATGTACATAAAAAAAATCATATTTTTATAATGCTACATGTACATAAAAAATCATATTTTTAATGTCGCTACTACATAGATAAAAAAATTGGATTTTTAGCCAACTAATAATTATTTCTTTGTATGGCCATTTTATAAATATCATTTATAATCTAAAATCATATTTTTATCTTTTTAAAAACATTTCCATGCCATACACTAGTTAAAAACCATATTTTTAATCTTGACAAAAATATTTCCTTCCTACGATAAAAATCCTATTTTTAACTAACCAAAAATGATTTTTTTACATAACTAAAAATCATAACTTTATGTAATTAAAAATCATAACTTTACATGATTAAAAATCATAACTTTATATAAATAAAAACCATAACTTTATGTACATAAAAATCATAACTTTATATACTTCATACGTCAAAAACCATAGAAGCTTTAAAGCGAAGAAAATTCACATATTTTTTATCGCCCGGATTTGCTGTTTTGGTTCCAAAATTTGCAAATGAGCTCCAATCTTCACACCATCTTTTTTTCTAGCTTAAACTCGTCATTGCGGACAACTTTCGCTTAGTGGTCTTCCTTCCGAAAATGTGCCATTTCGCCGGAAATCGCGAAAAGACAGCATTTGGACAACAGACTTTGGACGAGTTTTCCCGACGGCTCCGTAATCCAAAATAGGACTAACATATAACAAATCGAAGAGGAAATCGTGCTCTTTGAATTTGGTACTGCGGAGTTTTGGCCAGAACCGCTCGTTTTGGGAGTTATGGGCTATGGAAGCTCAGGGTGTTATTTGCAAAAATGAGATTTTTGTTGAAAACGAGTTTTTAGGTGATGGGGGCCCCACGGCCAAGGGGAGGGTGGCCAGAGGTGGCGCCGGACCTGATTGGATGTGGGGGAGGTGCAGGTAATGGCGCTAGGGCATTGGGGGCCCACGGCGGCTAGGGTTTGCAATTTGGGGCTTAGGGTATGCAAATTTGAATAGAGAAAGAGGAGGAGAGAGAGGAGAGGAGAAAGAGGAGGAGGAGGGGAGGAGGCCGATGGTGGTCCTAGGGGAGCGGTGGTGGCAGCGACGGGAGGGAGGTGCGTGCATTTCTTTTTTTCTTACGGTGAATGAAGATGGAGAGGAGAGATAAAGGAGGATTGACTAAGTATATATTTATTTAATTTAATTCTCCAAAAAGTTATTTTTCTTTCAAACTCCAAATCGAACCCAAAGACTGTCGCTTCTAGCTAAATACCCCCATTCCGGACACAATGGGATATGTCCCATAAGCCAATTCGACCATTTCCATCAGTTTTTCTCAAAATTAAAATATGAATCAATATATTGAATATTAACGTACATTTTAATTTACTGAGGCCACATACTAACTCCAAAATAAATCTAGCTATGTTTTGACGATACGGTCCTAACAAAATTAATTTCGCTTAATTTGGAGACCGTTTGAAAAATAGTCATTTTCCAGTCGATTTAAATTGACTGAAACTGTCAAAACACGATTGACTTCGCCACGCTCACATATTGATTCCAAAAATTATGAAAATTGGAATCAAGCAATAACTTGACATCCTGGATCCAACTAAAGTGGTTTCGTCAAAAAACGGAGGTCATTTGCAAAATTTCCATTTTTAAGGGCTATATTTCCATAGTGACTATTTTGAATTCTCAACTGGGCATAACTTTTTAATCCCGCTATGAAATTTCAATTTTTCGGATTCATTGGAAAGATACTCTCAAATATATTCTAATATTTTTGGTTTCGCTAAAATCGGGTTTATTTTTAATCCTGTACATCCATTTGAAATTTGAAATCGAATTTTCAAACTACTGCGCCATTTTCAATTCCTTTTATAATAAAAAAATAATTATTTATATTCTAACAACGATTCAAATAAATATATACGTTCTAATTCTATTCAAAATAAATTTCTCATCGTTATTATTTAAAATAAATCATTTTAAATATTCAAATTCATTAAAATTGCCAAAATAAAAATTTTAAATTGGTTCTGATTTTCCGGGTTGTGCACTTAATGCCATATTTGATTCCCTAACTGACAAAGTCAGGGGTAAGATCGTTCATTGGAATGTGTCTCTTCTCTCTCAGGCAGAAAGACTTGTTCGTATACAGTTTGTTCTTGACTCTATGGGATCTCATGTCTTTGCTGCTATGACTTCCACTTCTTCATTCTTCTGTTCTTATTGCTCCTTGGCATCGTCCTATTTTTGGGGAAATAAAGACAATGCTAATTGTCACCAATGGATTTCATGGAACACTATCTGTCATCCTAGGAGTGTGGGGGGTTTGGGCTTCCGCAATCATAAGGACATTTGTACTGCTTTTGCTTGCAAGTTATGGGCGAGGTTTGGAGCGAACAACTCACTATGGGCGACGTTCCTCCACGCTAAATTCTGCAGGCTTTTGAGTGCGAATTACACAGGTACCTCGTCCCACGCTAGTGAGACATGGAAATAAATGCAATTCGTAAAGGCATTATCAGATTCACATGGTGGTGGATCGGATTGGGACAATAGCCCCTTCTCGATTAAGGCAGCGTGGAATTCAACTAGGTCCCTAGCTTCGTGCCTTCTTCTTTTCTCTTTCATCAGGGATGTCAGACTTCCTCCTTAGGTTTCTTCGTTTATGTGGAAAACCTTGCATGATGGGTTGCCAATATACGAGAATCTCCAAAGGATTGGCATCCCAATTGTTTCCCGTTGCGGGTGTTGCAGACCAGGTTTTTTAGAATCCTGTGCTCATTTGTTTTTCTTCGGTTCTTGTGCCACTTTTTTATGAAATTACTTCGGGAATCTAGTAGGTTGCCGAGGTAATGCCACTACTCTTGTGGATTTACTGCGAGTTTGGTGGTCCGACATCTCAGGAAAATCTATTCATTTGATACTCTTTCATCTAATCCCTTGTCTAATATGCTGGCAAATCTGGTGCTTGTGGAATAAGGCAATATTGACGAAGTACCGATGGATCCTCTACCATCATCTGAACAGTAAGGAATGGCGTTTTCTTTGCGTTTTGAGGTAGGCCTTTCAAGGGAGCAATTGGTTCCTGCTCGAAGAGATTGGGTGATATTTTTGGTGTGACATCGGTACCGACCACTCCAAAGGTAGGAATTGGTTGATTCCTTTGTGTATGTGCACATCATAGTTGTATACACATTCTCTGCCCATCCCCCTCTTTTGGTCTTATGTTTTTTGCTAGTTCTGCATGGCTTGGATTTTTAGATTTTTTGGTTTTCGTTGGTGTGGACGGTTCTACTTTTAGCTGGATTTGGTGGAGCTTACGGAGTTGGAGCTTTCGGAGCTACTGGAGAGTTTGTTCGGAGCTTCTTGCATGCTTCGTAGTATTCTTCTTAAGGTACTTCAGATTTCTAGCTCTTTGTCCGTTAGGGATGGACCTGTGGGACTTAAGTGTCGCCTTTGTTTCTTGAGGATTCGTCTGCTTTGCCTGTGCCCTTCAGCTCATCATTCATCTATTTTTAGCGGTCGTCTGTCGCTTTTGAGCTGTTTGTTGTTTTGCATATATTTTTTGTTTCCTTGGTTGTGTATGTGCATAATATCTGTAGCTATCTCTACAGATATTGTTTTTGTGAGCCGTTGGAAAATGGCTAGATTATCCCTTTGTTATATTATATTTATACTTTTTCCATAAAAAATCTGAGGTAAAATTATGTCATTTATTTTCTTTTTGGCCTCCAATGTAGACCAGGGTTCTCCATCGTCATCTTCTTTTATTTCTTATTATTCATTTTCTTTAGTACATGCCTCATTTCTACTTTCTTTTTCGACCACCACCCTCTCTTCTCCTTATATCTAATTTTCTTAGCCGTACCTATCCCCATTGTGGACTATCTACTCTTCCTCCTTTTCTAGCAGCCTTTAGCTTCTTCTTCCACCAAATTCGGATTTGCTTGCGTCCACATTTTATGCGCCTCCTTTCCTCCAATTTCTTGCTCATTGAGTTTCAAAAATTTCATCTAACCTTGTATTTCTCGATTTCAAATCCTTTATCTTTGCGATTCCTCCAACATTTGTGTCCTCTCAATCACCACTTCATCTTTGATTCGGTAGCTTTGTCAAACGCAGAAAGGCTGGGCCTTTCTTCTTGGAGTTGGGTTATGGATCATAAAAACGACGTGTTGGTTTTTTGACTTGGTTCCCTTGTCTTTGCATGCCTTTGGTGGTTGTTTGGTTTTGTCTCCATTTGGTTTTTGTTTGTTGTAATTGTTTTTGCTGCCTCAAAATTCAGGTGAGTTGTTTTCTTTTGTGCTTCGTGTTGTGCGTGTACTGCTGGTCTTGAGGTATGCTGCTACTTTATTATTTTGTCTATTTGGTGAATTCATCTTTATGGTGTTTATTTCTTTCTACTCACTAAAGTTTGTGATTTCTCCAGTGTTTGTAAGTTGACTGGTAATTATGTGCTAACTGGGTTAGACGTGCAGTCATCTTGTCGTGTCTATTTGGATTACCTCTGCATTTTTTTGAGTTTGGAGCTTATGTAACTCTTTCTATGTTATCTTCAGGAATCTAAGTTTTGTGATTTTGTTTCACTTGTGAGGTTAGCTCTGTTTAAGTTGCCTTTGCTGGAGTTGAAGCGAGTTGTCTTATTCGGGTTGCAGTTCCAGCCTCTTGTTTTGGCGTAAATCAAGATTTCTTGTAAGTGTAGTATATTACTATAGCTTCATTTTTATTTTCTAATTTTCACCTTATGTGGTGAAATTTTAGTTAAATCTACGTAGTTTTTGTTGTGGCTTAGCTCTGTAAAATGCCTGTAGCAGATAGGCAATCTGCCCATCTCTTGTATATTACATTACTCATTATTTGTTATAGTGAAAAATGTTACGGATCACTATACAAACCAGTTGGTCATACCAAAAAAATATTTCATTTACCCTTTTCAAAAATAATACTTTGTCAGCTTGCCCTATTCAAGCATTTAGAAACTCCTATCAATTCCATAGCGTCCCATGTACCAACCAAAATTCATAAATGTTCGGCAGAACAAGTAATATAATACAAAATATTTTTGTAACACTAGCAAATATGCGCTCTTATATATACACACACGCGCAAGCGCGCGCGCACACACACACACACATATATATGTATATATACACAGACATATTATATATACTTAATATAAAAAACTTTTCTCCAAAAATAGCGGACTCTGTCCTGCTTAAACAATCTCCTACTTTTCCAATTGATTCTTAACCTCATAAATCAATGTCGTCTATTATCGATTCCGCAGATCCAACTTTAGATTCATTGATTGAATCAAATCCGACTTCACTCAACTTTGATAAACCTCAGGAAGATTTCGTTACTTTATCTGAAGAAATGTATAAGGATTTTGTAGATTCATGGAAAAACACGGTTGCTTTATATCCAGTAGATTTCAAATTAATTGTAATCAAGTTGAAGGATTATAAACAGAAGGTATGGAAGCCCAAAGATAAATTTATAGTTCATACTGCACCGGGGCGTCATTATACTGTACAGTTTGAAGAGGTATTTGATTTATGTCAGTTCTGAAAACTTCGACATATTCATATTTTGGTCAATTATGGATGGCTTTTAAGTGGTTCCCTAGATATGATTTTGAGAAGTTTCATGCTAAGAATGTCTAGATCTGGATCAGATTATATAATTTGGACAAGGGGATGTGGTCGATTAATTCATTTTCTGCTATTGCTAGTTATATAGGAGATCTGATTTGCATTGATGATAATACTGCTTTTAAGAGAATAACCAAATATGCTAGAATTTTGGTTGGAATTGATCTGGAATCTATATTGGTAGATAAGATCGTTGCATTGCTTCATAATGGTTTAAAGAAAGAGATATCAGTTGCTTATGAATATGTCCCTTTTAGATGTGAACAATGTCAAAAGTTTAGTCACAAATCTATTATTCATAACATGTCTAATGAACCTGCCTGGACGTCTAAACAAGCGGATTCAGATAAGCCTGGTTCCTCGAACTCTAAGGAAGAAGTTGTCAATGAAAATATTTTTTCTAAAGATAATCAAAATGACAATGATAAAGATAGTTTGGGATTTCTTGATTCAGAACTTCCAGATGACATTTTACCTAAGGATCTTAATCATATAGTTGATAGTTTGTCTGAAGTTATAGGGACAGAAGAACATGCTGATGTATCTACAGGTATTGATGTTCATATTGAATATTTGGCTCATCTTAAAGGAAAGAAGAAGGTTAATCCTATAATTGCTCCTCCTAAAAGAGATCATAGGAGCAATGCCTCAATTAAATGATTCTAACATGGAATGTCAGAGGGATGAATACTCCTTTGCATATGAGAGAACTATTATCCCTTCTAACAAAAACCAAACCAACTTTTGTTGGATTGGTTGAGAATAAGTTTAGTAAGCTCAATGTAAAGTAGTTTGGTAGATTAATACCGGGTTCATAGGATTTTATGCCTCGTAATCATTTAGTTTTTTCAAGCAGAATATTATTGTTATGGAATGCAGATGTATGGAATATTTCTTTAATTTCCTCTTCTAATCAATATGCTACGGTTCAAGTAGTTAATGTTGGTGGTTTATTGAAAATATCACTATAGTTTATGCACTAACAGTTTCTATAACAGATAGATTTTATGGCAACAGATAATTCGAGAATCAGAAAATACGAATGGAGAATGGCTATTAATGGGTGACTTTAATAATGCATCTTTTCATATTGATAAGAAAGGAGGTCTTCCAGTTCCATTTCACCTGATAAGAGCATTTAATAATTGTCTTTTGCAAGCAGGTTTAATTGAAAGCAAGGCCATTGGATTCAATTATACATGAAGGAGAAGAGGAATTGCAAATAACATAGATAATTTTTTTTAATCATGCATGCTTACATAAGTTTAACGACATGAAGGCTATTTCTCCCTCCCAGCTCTCAAGTGACCATAATCCTCTTCTACTAGAGCTGGTGCTCTCTTCTTCATCTAAAGGATATCCGTTTAGATACTCTAATGAATGGCACTTAAAAGATGGTTATAATGATTGTATTCTTAAAGGATTACAGGATTATGATGCGGGATTTCCAAGTTATATATTCCAGCAAAAGATGCAAGCATGAAAGAATGAACTGAAAAATTGGAATAGGACGAGACCAAAGGATAATGCTCTTCTGATAGAAGTTGAATCTTACTTTAAAGAATGTGAATTAGCTTCATATGGTGATCCATAAAATGTTGAGTTATATGAAAAAATGCTTGAAAGCGAAACATTCAATGTTAGTTCAAAAGCATATTAGATACTGGAGTTTCAAATAGAAGTAGAAGGTGGCATGGCTACAGGATGGAGATACAAAATCGAAATTTTTTCACTCCAAAATGTCTTCTAGAAGGCATATAAATCATTTAAAAGCTCTTATAAGGAATGATGGAGGATTGCTATATAAAGAAGTGGAGGTAACAACTGAAGCAGTGGAATATTTTAGTAACATATTTAATGGTAGTATATCTTTAGAGCTTCCTTCATTCCAATCCACGTATGTTATAAAATCACATGGATAGCAGGTACTCCTTCAACCTTTTACCTTAGAAGAAGTTAAAAAGGCTATTGACTCTGTTCATATTGATTCAAGCCCAGGGCCTGATGGGTTAAACTCTATGTTTTTCAAATTACATTGGGATATGATTAAAACTGATTTAATTTATTTGTTGAATGCTTTAGAAGATATTTTCATGTATGTTAAAATGCCAAAAGGATGTAATCATACTTCCATAACGTTGATTCCAAAGATTGACAGACCGAGTGAAATTGCACATTATAGACCAATTGCATGTTGAACATGTATTATAAGATTTTTAGCAAAATTCTATGTAATAGAATTAAGTGGTATTTTTCATTTCCAATATCTACTAATCAATATGCGCTTTTTCCTTCTCGGTACATTGGTGACACCATCCTCCTTGCACATGAATTGCAGAGAGATTTCAAAAAATCAGGGATAAATAATTTCTGTGTCAAAGTAGATCTCCATATAGCGTATGATATGATTAATAGAGAGTTTATATGCCACATAATGTTAAAGATGGGATTTCCAATTCACTTCATAGATGTCATATATGAAATATCGACTCCATCATTCTATATTTTGATTCAAGGAGTACCAAAAGGATTCATCAGTTCAAATAGAGGTCTATACCAAGGTGACCCTCTGTCTCCCTACCTCTTTACTATTGCCATGGAATTATTTTCATATAGTATGAATGAAATACTTTATCAAAGCGGTTTCTACCTATTCATAGTTTTGAACCAGTGATAACACATCTTTTGTATGTCGATGATCTCATGGTATTTGAGAAATTTTTACCTAGTTGTGTTGTTGCTCTGAAAGAAGTTTTTGAGAAATTGAAATATTATAAGTGTCTTTCTATTAGCATTTTGAAAGCTAAGGTATATTTCAATAAAGACGCTAGAAACAGAAATGATATTACTTCGATTCTTGGAGTTCAATGTGGGGAATTACCTGTAACTTACCTTGGTGTACCCTTATCATCGAATTATATTCATTATAGTGATTGCCAAGCTCTTCTACACAAGGCCCAGTCAAAAATACAAGTGCGGGGTGCTAAGTTCTTTAGTTTTTCTGGAAGAGAGGAACTCATACAATCTGTTATTACTCCTATGGTACTTCACTGGTTTTTGTATATTAATTGCCGGAGCATACCATTGATAAAATGGATACTATGTGTAGTGATTTCTTCTGGGGTAGCGCCTCACACAAAGTGAGTTGGGATAAATTACGCTTACCAAAGAATGAAGGGGGCATTGACATTAAATCTTTTTCATATTTAAAAAGAGCAGCTGGACTCAAAATGATGTGGAAATTCTTGAATAAATCATCTATTTGGGGCAATTGAATGGAAAAGAAATATTGTTATAGGAAGAATTTTTGGAGTATGAGAATTGATAATAATGCATCAAGCTCATGGAAGACAATGATGAGATTAAGAACAAGTAGTAGCCAACTTTTTAACAAGATTATAGTGAATGGAGCATCAACTCTTCTCTGGTTTGAACCACGGATAAACAGTAAATGTCTTGTCGATTTACTGGGGCTTTCTAGATTTCAATAGATTGGGAGACAAGAGGAGTATGTATCTTCTATTATATGTGATGGAAGGTTGAATGCTCATCTTCATCCGACCACAAGAGAGGTACAACAGATGTTTTCTTCCATTAGCATAAATAAACAACACAACAGAGGACTTCTATGACTGACATGAAGGTGGAAAATTTACTTTTCACAAGGCTTGGAATTGGTGTAGGAATAAATTACCAATAAAGCATTTTATAAGGTAATTTGGCATGGAAAAAACTCGAAAAGAATGTCATTCATATCTTTTTTGGTAGTGCAAAATAAGTTGACAACTAAAGAAAGGTTGATGAGATTTGACATAGCTTCAGATGACAGATGCCTGTTGCGTGGAAATGAAGTTCAAACTGTTGGGCATTTATTTTTTCATGTGGATATTCTTGTTTTATATGGAAGGCAATATTACAAAAGCTTGGTTTTGATGGGAATAATTGATGTTCATTAGAAGAGGAAGCAATGAGGATACATAATGGTTTTAGAGACAGAGATCAATGTTTAGACGTAGCATGTTGGGCTTATACAGTTACAATCTATCAGATATGGAAGGAAAGGAATGCGAGACAATTCAATGATTGAAGAATATTTAAAGAAGTTAGATTGAAGATTATAGAAAGAGAAGTATTTTACTTAGTTGAAGACAATGGCATAAAGACGAAATTTCTGCAATGGAAGAAGGACTTTTTGATGAAATGGGGCATTGAACTATTAGACACTGGTTAATTTTGTACAGTGATTCATATTTGTTTTGTTGTTTTTTGATATTGAGGTTGGTAATGAGCTAGTTATAGAGAGTTCGTTATATGTTGTAATGACGTTGAGTTGTGTTGTTAATATATGGAGTATATATGTGCTCCTTTCCCTTATGTTGCACCCATTTAGGTTAAGGGGGCATAAGGTTTTGATGAGGCATATTTACAAAGTATATGATTGGTAATTGCAATAAAGTGTACCAATTTTCAAAAATATATATATATATATATATAGATACATACATACATACATACATACATACACACAAATACACTCAAACTCATTATAGAGCATTACCTTGTAACAGCCTGCATTTTTGGGTTCCCTAGTTAAACAGATCATTGTGTGTTTTTTGTATTTTAAATCTAAAGATAGTAAAAGTATACATATGTTATTTATATAAGAAATAAAGAATTCAGGGTTTCCAAATTAGTGTATTTGGAAAAAATTATATGTTCTTAATTTGATAGGCAATTTATTCCAATGTGTGTGTTTATAAATTACAAATTGTGATTCAAGTGAATATTGAAAATATATACTATTGATTGGTAATCAATATTTGAGTGGAAAAATATATTTTCAATATTAATGATAAATTGTTGGTTGAAATAATTGTTAAATACTAATCTGTGTTTTTAATTACAAGAAGCATTTTTTGTCACAATAAAGAGATAATTATGTTTAAACTTGGTTGGAAGATTTAGAGTACTAATATAGTGTTGGATTTGTTAATTGTTGTCAATAAATAAATTTATGGTTTTTATTATTATAATAATACCCGAAAAATTAGTGATTTATTTGGATTGTTGTCAATTTAAAAATATAAATATTGAATGTGAATCAATATTTGTAGTTGTACAATATTATTATAAGTTAACTATTGTGTTAAATATCTTTATATTGTAGGTTGTATCATCTTTGACTGTGACGGCAAGGAATTTCGCTCGGTCCGAACCAGTCGCTAAACCGACCCAGACCGTTCGAAACGCCCTATCGTTTGAGAACACGACAAATCAGAACGCACACGGAAGAACATTTCATTGTTATTACAACAATGCATCAGATTACAAGAATATACAGAGTATAAATGAATATTACACAGAAATATCAGAGATTTAAATTACATTTAAATACATAGCAGCGGAAAATAATACAATACACAACTAGAAGGAGATATACGGATACAAAGCTTTCCGGATATCGTTCCAGCTGTAAACCAGGATCCTGTGAATATAAATCTGCAAAACCAAAACTACTAGCTGCCCGTGTCAAAATAGGGGCACCAAGAGTTTAGGTTAAAACAATAAACTCCAGGTCAGTCATGTGACTGGTGTGAGAACTAAAACAGTTATTAATCTTTGTTTTAAATCATTAGGTAAATCAAGGGACCACGCCGTATAACACGGAACGGGTTTCCTCCCAAGAATACCAGTGCATAAAACAAACAGCGCAATGCTAAATAAAGAAAAATGAAGCTGTTATAAGACCCAGGTCCCATCACACAATGCAACGCAGCCGAGGATAGGGTTTTCCCTTATAACAGCCAAAGAATGCTTGATACGTTTTAAAACAAATCACTTGATACTATAGTCAGTGCATAGTGTATAAAACAACTTCAGATCATAAGTATCAATCATAGGCGGCATAAGCGCCCCATCCCACTATGTCGCCATATATAGGATTACAACTAAAACCGCAAGATCACGTATTTGGAAATTGGATTTCCGTCATGAACCAAGGCAAAAGATAGTCCTTACCGAATTCGAGACTGCCTAGCCCGAGTCTCAGGATCAGAACGCATCGACCCTTGGAGCGAAAGGGCCGGTCCACACGGAGTGGATTAAAATGCCTGAGCACTACGTTTCGCCGCCCTTTGGGGCGTAAGCGAGCCAACAAGTGACTCCATCGGACCCGGATCGTCCGATCTAACCGAGGCGCCTCGCAACAGCAACAACCACATAAGTCAAACTCGTCAGGGCGTGTAAAACCACTGACGCCACTTTTAGCTAGGAGGAAACGTAGGCCCTCCCTGAGGTCCTTTCTCCCGTTTCTGGTTCATACCGGGGTGTGAGGCTCGCGAATCAACGCTACACAAAGCTACGCCACAAAGGTCGTGCTTTGATCACCAACCACAAGACTTTACTTTTCAACAGAAGCCTTGATCATTTGCATCTTAGCATGCCACACAGGCAAACCATCCTATGCAACCGATATCAGTCACACAGAATGAAATCCGATGTCAGACACACAGTCCATTTACAAGTCCGTTCTGGGTCTGAACGAAACCGGAGGCACCTAGTACCCCGCATATCCATCGATCTCCAAGCACGTCTGGACGATCACCAACTGTTTCCATCTTCTTGGGTGTACAGCCCAATCAAGATCATCAGTAATCACCCAAACGACGTGAAGACTTCTGGTCTTCGACCACCGTCTTCATCTTCGACTTATCGTCGTATCAGTTATTCAGAATGGGATAAACCCGGTCTTTCCGAATAACTCGCGTATATTTAAATAAGTGTTACACAAACACAACATACGCCTCATTCCAATTCATCAGTCACTAACCGTAAATTAATCAAGAGAATAATTCCCCAAATATTAACCCCGAAGGCCGAAACCAACATCAGATCAATATCCAGAAAACCATTCTGCTTAGCTAACCGACAGTTAGTTTCTGATTTCACATTCATAGGGAAAGGTTCCCATTAATTTTATCCAAGATAAATTTCTTGAATTTATTCTTTAATCTATCCTTTTGAATTTCGATTCAACTAGTCGGGATTAACGAACCTTACCGAAGTAATCATTTGTTTTAATTTCCCAATCCCAACCTATTCATCCCATGAAGTAAGACTGGTAATACTTCATATCTAACACCACAGTGTTATCGGTAAATTCAATTACCATTTCACGTTCAAATCTAATTAAAGATTTAACTATCGCCTGGAGCAAAACTGGTGATACTCCATTTTCGATCATTTCAATCTAATTAAAGATTCATTAAAACTCCACTTAGTTTTAATCTTCGACTGGGTTAAAGAATCAGTGTTATTTAAAACACGGTTCACTATAAACCCAAAATCACATTCCATTAATTATCGGGTTAAAGAACAAGTGTTATTTAAAAACACTGTTCACGATAAACCCAAAATATCATTCCATTAATTATCGGGTTAAAGAACAAGTGTTATTTAAAAACACTGTTCACGATAAACCCAAAAATCAATATCAATTCAATTCCAATTAAATATTATTTAATTGGTACACTTCATTAAATCTAAATAAAAAGATTTAATCTTTTCTCAACAGGGTTCAAGAACAGTGTTAATGAAGACACCATTCACGACAAACCCAAATCACATTTGATATTAAATACAAGGCTCTGAATAGAAAATATCCCGGCTTATATTCAATATCAAATTCTACGATTAACAAATGTCGTATTGGAAATAACGATATAAATATATATATCTTTCAAATTTCCATAACAACATCTGTATAATCCCGAATTCCAACATCGAAATATTCCGAAGACAATTTCGATTCAAATCCACTCCAATGCAATCATTGGAAATTCTGGTTATTTTCAAAACCATTTCAAATCCAATTTATTTATTTAAAAATAAATAGAATTATATTTCTAGTTCAAAATTAGTTCATTTCGATAAAAATCTATTTTTATCTTTTCAAATATGGAGTTTTTCATCCCAATTCTTTCTAAATCATTTCTTATGATTTTACATAAATTATTACTATTTTTAATAATTTTATCAAGGCCCGTACAGTCGATTTCCATCAATGGCCATCGAACTGCACTTACAGCGACCTTTTTCGAATTTGATTTGGACATAATTCCAAATCCAACCGTTAGATTTCTAATTTCTAATATTCTTTAGAAAGCTCTTTTCGATACGAACCCAACGGTTCCGGTTTTAGGAGAATCCGACGGTCGGATCTCCCGTAATGTCCGTTTGAAATAAATGGTCGAAATTCACGAACTGCCGCGGCGCGGCGCGTTCTATTCAGGCCATTATATTATATATATAATATATATAATATATACTTCGTCGATTTCTATTTAAAACGAATTATATAAATAGTTTTAAAATCGTTTCAAAAGCAATTTCAACTTCCTTTTCAATTCAAATCAAAATTGAATTCTTCTTTATAAATTCGGTTTATAATTCATTTCTATTCAATTCAAATTTCAATTCAATTTGAATTCATTTCAATTCGCTTTCAATTCAATTTGAATTCGTTTTCAATTTAATTCAATTCCAAAGTCGTTTTCTATTCGATTCAATTCAAATTGGTTTTCTATTCGATTCAATTCAAATTGGTTTTCTATTCGATTCAATTCAAATTGGTTTTCTATTCGAATCAAATTCGTTATATATTCAATTGAAATCACATTCGTTTTCTATTCAATTCATTTCGAAATCGTTTTCAATTCAATTCATTTCGAAATCGTTTTCAATTCAATTCATTTCGAAATCGTTTTCAATTCAATTCATTTCGAAATCGTTTTCAATTCAATTCATTTCGAAATCGTTTTCAATTCCATTCATTTCGAAATCGCTATATACTCAATTCATTTCGAAATCGTTATATATTCAATTCATTTCGAAATCGTTATATATTCAATTCATTTCGAAATCGTTTTCAATTCAATTCATTTCGAAATCGTTATATATTCAATTCATTTCGAAATGAATAAAATCGATATAAATATCGTTCACGTCAAAATGGCGTCAATCTAATCAACACGGCTTCATAAATTTCTATTTTCAAATATTCTATTTCCAATATTTCTTTTTCAAAATAGTTGTTATTATCAAAATAATTCGTTCAACACATGACCAATCTCAATGGATGAGTACTGTCAACACATGAACCTTTATTTTATATTGATAAAGATGTAAATTTTATTACTAAAATATTTCGTTCAACACATGACCAATCTCAATGGATGAGTACTGTCAACACATGAACCTTTATTTTATATTGATAAAGATGTAAATTTTATTACTAAAATATTTCGTTCAACACATGACCAATCTCAATGGATGAGTACTGTCAACACATGAACTTTTACTTTATAATATTCTTTATTTTTCAAATTGGAATGAGGCCCAATCAATTACCATATAAAGTTAATTATATGGATTTTCATGCATTACACACATATAATAGCATTGAAAAATAATCAACCATCAACCAAAGTGCACTACACTGTATAAGCATCAAATATAGATATCTAACGCTTATAACAGCCTGTCAATCAATCGATCGACATATTTAATCAATCAGGATGAGTGAACTTCAAATTTCATCCCAACACCCGTGTGGGGTTTCAAACAATCAAACGCATATTTTATTTGTGCAGTTGGGCGATGTGTAAAATTTATCGACCCAATCAATGTCCTTCAAATAGGTGTACATAAACAAACCGTCTGGTTTGTAAATGAATATTTATTTATTCACATTCACGTTAAAAATTATATTTTTAACGACAAAACATTTTATTCCAACATATGAATTTCTATTCAGTTCATTCTTTAAATAAAATGATATTTTTTTTTCTAACTTATTTTAGAAAATTTCGGCGGCATAACGACACGATACTAGAAACGGGACAAGGCCTAGCCTTATCCCCGGTCTAGTGAAGGCCCACGCCATTCACACATCAATCAAATCAATTCATTTCACCACACAATTCAATTTCAATCAAATAATCTAACTAATTTTTGCAATCAAACAAACAAGTCCATGGTCTGTGGACGATTGTGTCGGGTGCTACTAAGCACCGTCTGCATCCTAGTATATATATATAACTAGAAAAAGAGATTGGAGAGTGAGAAGTTCTCACCTATATGCTAAACCAAACACCGCGACTCTTCATATGTAGGAAATCTTCGTCATGTTTTCAACAAGATCTGTTTTACGTGGCATATGTTAAAAATCATATTTTTAACATCGCTACTATATTTAAAAACAATCCTTATATATTTAAATTTACAAACAATGCTTTATTATTTTGAAAACCGAATTTACTTTTCATAATCAATGTATACATTTTCCTTTTCATATTTTTATTTTCAAAAATAATTCTATTTTCTATTTTCCAAAAATAACGTTATTTATATTTTCAAAAATAAAGTTATTTATATTTTTAAAACCTAATGCTATTTTTATATACATTTATATTTTCATAATAAAGTTATTTTCAAAAAAATCAGATTTTTAAACAATTTTATTTTTAATAGAAACATAAGTTTAAACAATTAAATAAACAAGAAGAAAGGAAAAAAGAAAAAAAAACTCACTGTATCATTTTCGTTCTGCTCAGAACCCTCGCTCCACCTAGGGTTTTTGTCGCTGCCACCGCCGGAGGGGACTGGACCTCCATCGTCGACCACCATCTGACGCGCCTTGGACAGAGCTCCCTACGCTGGCAACTTGGACGAACTCGAACGCCCACCCTCCTCTGAAATCTCGTTCGAAAACTGGAGGTTTGAGCTTTGATTTCTCGTGATTTAGTAAACGAAAATCCATCATTCCCCTATGGATTTGAAGAAGACTAAATGCTCTACATTTTTTTCTTTGGATGGTGTTCTAATTCGGCGTATAGTTTGAGGAATTAAGGGACAAATTCTTCAGCGATTTTGGCCCTAGGTTTTGGGGCTGACGGCGGCTTAATAGGGTTAGGGTTTTGATTGGCCTGGGGGGGAATATTTATATAAATAATTTATTTTATTTTAATTCCAAAAATAGTAGTTTTTCAATCCGAACTCCAAATCAAATCCAACGAAAGTCGCCACTAGCCAAATACCCCCATTCCGGACACAATGGAATATGTTTCGTAACCCATTTCGGCTGTTACGGTCAGTTTTTCATTAAATTAAAGCATAAAACATTTAATTTTCAAATTTGAACGTACATTTTAATTTGCGGGAGCCACAAACTAATTCGAAAAATTCCAGAAAAATATATCTGGCTATGTAGGGACGATACGGTCCCAACAAAACTGATTTCGTCGAATTCTGAGACCGTTTGAAAAATGGCCATTTTTCAGTCGATTGAATTCAACTAAACTGGTCAAAACACGTTTTCTTTTGCCACGCTCACATATTAATTCAGAAAATTATGAAATTTGAAACCTAGCAATAATTTGACACTGCGGATTCAACCAAACTGGTTTCGTCGAAATCCGAGGTCGTTTGCAAAATGTCTATTTTTAAGGGCCTGAATTCCATAGCGACTATTCAGAATTTTCAACTGGACATATCTTTCGATCCCCGCTATGAAATTTCAATTATTCGGATTCGTTGGAAAGATATTATCAATTAGATCCTAATGTTTTTGGTTTCACTAAAATCTGGATTGTTTTGCAGCCGGTACATTCAATTGAAGTTTGAAATCGAATTATCGAACTACCGCGCCATTTTCAATTCTATTTATAATTATATATAATTATTTATATTCTAACGACGACGCGTATAATATATACGTTCGAATTATATTCAAAATAAATTTCTCGTCGATATTATTTAAAATAATTCATTTTAAATAATCAAAATTCGCCAAAATTGCCAAAATAAAAATTTTAAACTGGCCCAGATTTTCGGGTTGTTACAATCTCCCCCACTTAAAACTTTTCGTCCCCGAAAAGGAACAAAGTCGAAAGTGGTTTGATCATTCAACTCTACATTCGATCTGGCTTCCCTTCTCTAACTTTTCAGTTTCTGAGAATTTTCAAAATTTCAAAAATTTGGCTAACACCCTAAATTTTTGAAAAATTTCGCCATAACCTCCCCTGCACCGGGAGCATCGGGGAATTTCAAATAGCTTCCCCGGTCCTTCAGATCTCAAAAAGAAAAAGAAAAAGCCAAGCGGCTAGCCAATAGGCTCATAAAATCATCATCACCCAAACAAAACAGTAAATTATGTAGTAAACATGTACCTATTTGTCGGGCAAACAAATTTTATTCTCTGCTCTAGCCTCCTTGCTATGACCTGTTCAATGATATACATGTATATGCAAGCAAATGCGACCAATTTTCAATACAATTCAATATTTGGTTCAATTAGGCATAATGGTTCAAAATTATCAAACAAATAAACAAACAACACAAACATCAATCAATTAGTGAATTTAACGTTTCAAATTGATAATTTTGATATATATAAGAAAATCATGTTTTGATGCCAAATCACAACAATGTATTCTTGCTATATTAGTTTTGGTTCTCACACCAGTCTAATGGAAAAATATAGATATCACACCTTCGTCACTCGAATATAAGTGCTAGTAACGCTGCAGCATTATCAGAACCATCCCCGAGCAACTAGAGTGTGATCCTATATCTATCCAATATATTAAAACTTTGAATACACGTTTGCAAGGCGTATATGCAAATTCTTTATATACCGAATTGTCCAAAATCAATATAAATAAATAA
Source organism: Allium sativum (assembly GCA_030737875.1). Taxonomy (NCBI): domain Eukaryota; kingdom Viridiplantae; phylum Streptophyta; class Magnoliopsida; order Asparagales; family Amaryllidaceae; genus Allium; species Allium sativum. The sequence goes on along the minus strand of CM060911.1, from coordinate 257,366,631 downwards.
TCAAATACGAATAGTTGATTTAAATTTTCAAAACAAAAATTGTTTTCTTCTTAAAAATATACTCTTCATACTCGTTCTAGGATACTACTGACCCCATCTCTAACGAGTCATTCCCATTGGATTTTACTAATCCAATATCTGATGAATTCTTTCGTATGGTTCTAATGTGCCTTGTTCTCTGCTTTGTAAACCAAAGCTCTGATACCAACTGTGACGGCCATTCACACATCAATCAAATCAATTCATTTCACCACACAATTCAATTTCAATCAAATAATCTAACTAATTTTTGCAATCAAACAAACAAGTCCATGGTCTGTGGACGATTGTGTCGGGTGCTACTAAGCACCGTCTGCATCCTAGTATATATATATAACTAGAAAAAGAGATTGGAGAGTGAGAAGTTCTCACCTATATGCTAAACCAAACACCGTGACTCTTCATATGTAGGAAATCTTCGTCATGTTTTCAACGAGATCTGTTTTACGTGGCATATGTTAAAAATCATATTTTTAACATCACTACTATATTTAAAAACAATCTTTATATATTTAAATTTACAAACAATGCTTTATTATTTTGAAAACCGAATTTACTTTTCATAATCAATGTATACATTTTCCTTTTCATATTTTTATTTTCAAAAATAATTCTATTTTCTATTTTCCAAAAATAACGTTATTTATATTTTCAAAAATAAAGTTATTTATATTTTTAAAACCTAATTCTATTTTTATATACATTTATATTTTCATAATAAAGTTATTTTCAAAAAAATCAGATTTTTAAACAATTTTATTTTTAATAGAAACATAAGTTTAAACAATTAAATAAACAAGAAGAAAGGAAAAAAGAAAAGAAAAAAACTCACTGTATCATTTTCGTTCTGCTCAGAACCCTCGCTCCACCTAGGGTTTTTGTCGCTGCCACCGCCGGAGGGGACTGGACCTCCATCGTCGACCACCATCTGACGCGCCTTGGACAGAGCTCCCTACGCTGGCAACTTGGACGAACTCGAACGCCCACCCTCCTCTGAAATCTCGTTCGAAAACTGGAGGTTTGAGCTTTGATTTCTCGTGATTTAGTAAACGAAAATCCATCATTCCCCTATGGATTTGAAGAAGACTAAATGCTCTACATTTTTTTCTTTGGATGGTGTTCTAATTCGGCGTATAGTTTGAGGAATTAAGGGACAAATTCTTCAGCGATTTTGGCCCTAGGTTTTGGGGCTGACGGCGGCTTAATAGGGTTAGGGTTTTGATTGGCCTGGGGGGGGGGAATATTTATATAAATAATTTATTTTATTTTAATTCCAAAAATAGTAGTTTTTCAATCCGAACTCCAAATCAAATCCAACGAAAGTCGCCACTAGCCAAATACCCCCATTCCGGACACAATGGAATATGTTTCGTAACCCATTTCGGCTGTTACGGTCAGTTTTTCATTAAATTAAAGTATAAAACATTTAATTTTCAAATTTGAACGTACATTTTAATTTGCGGGAGCCACAAACTAATTCGAAAAATTCCAGAAAAATATATCTGGCTATGTAGGGACGATACGGTCCCAACAAAACTGATTTCGTCGAATTCTGAGACCGTTTGAAAAATGACCATTTTTCAGTCGATTGAATTCAACTGAACTGGTCAAAACACGTTTTCTTTTGCCACGCTCACATATTAATTCAGAAAATTATGAAATTTGAAACCTAGCAATAATTTGACACTGCGGATTCAACCAAACTGGTTTCACCGAAATCCGAGGTCGTTTGCAAAATGTCTATTTTTAAGGGCTTGAATTCCATAGCGACTATTCAGAATTTTCAACTGGACATATCTTTCGATCCCCGCTATGAAATTTCAATTATTCGGATTCGTTGGAAAGATATTATCAATTAGATCCTAATGTTTTTGGTTTCACTAAAATCCGGATTGTTTTGCAGCCGGTACATTCAATTGAAGTTTGAAATCGAATTATCGAACTACCGCGCCATTTTCAATTCTATTTATAATTATATATAATTATTTATATTCTAACGACGACGCGTATAATATATACGTTCGAATTATATTCAAAATAAATTTCTCGTCGATATTATTTAAAATAATTCATTTTAAATAATCAAAATTCGCCAAAATTGCCAAAATAAAAATTTTAAACTGGCCTAGATTTTTGGGTTGTTACATTGATATTCAAAGCATGGTTTAAAGTGTTTTGAAGATAACTGTAGAATGTGTTGTGTATATAAATAAAAACACAATGTGTTTTGTATGTGTTTGTGATTCAATTAACATGGTGTAACAAAATTAAATTGTTAATTGGTGTTGAATGTGTGTGAATTAAATTATAATGTGCTAATTATATTGTTATAGTGTAAATAAGCTGAATTTGCCTATGTAATGAACATGTGGGCCTAAAGCAAAAGATTGGACCAAATATGAAATAGTGAAAGTGAGTTTGCAAATTTATCTTAAGAAGAAAGGGTTATAATGAAATTTTCTCACTCTTATCCCTTGTTGGAGAAAACGACATTTTTTCCTCTCGGCCTAGTTTCTTCTTCTTCCATTTTAGCTGAGACTAAAAATCCATGGCTTCCCTTCTTTGTTGCCTACCAAAATCCAAACCATCTTTCATGAAATCAAAAGATAAGGTACAATCCACCCTCCTCTCAGAATTAATTCATAAATCTAGGTGTTGATTCTAGAATCAAAGGGGTGAGATTACTGTAAATTTCTTATAGGCCTTGCATGTTGCTGACATCGTTTTCTATGGGCTCTAGGAGCATCTAGCCATCTTCTTGCAAGTTCAAATCAAGGGAAATCCTCTTTAATCCAATCAAAGTGAGTTTAATCTCACAAAATTGCTAGCTAAAATTTATAATCTTATAAGTCAATTCTCACAAAACCTACCTTTGACTATCTAATAGCATTCATGTGGGTAGTAGTTAAGATCGGTTAAATATTGAAGTGTTTTGATTTCTAGACGATTGAAAGTGCTATATTAAAACTATCATAACTTTTGATTAGGTAATCTTATTACATTGAGGTTTTTCGTAGATGAAACATAATTTCATATGGTGTTTATCATTTTCCGAAGTTCGAAGATTTTATAATGTTAAAACGTAATTTAGTATGAAGTAAGAATTCTGGCCTGTCATTTTAAACTCAAGAATTTTAGCATAATATTATTTTGACTATAACTTTTGACCGGCTATTCGTTTTCTTAGATCCAACTCTCGTTGGAAATCTTAGAAAGTATAAAAAAAAACTGCTCTTTTATGAGTCAAGCTTTTTTTTGAGGTCTAGATGGTTGAAAAAACCTTTTAGCTTCGTTGTCCGAAGAATGAAAGACAGGACCTGTAAATTCAAATCTGAAATTATTTTTGCCAAAGCTTCTTTGTTTTTGATCGGAATTAGATGATTGTGGATGTTACGGAAAAATAAAATCATAACCTACAAGTTTCATGTTTTGAGTTCTCCAAAATTTTGAAGTTAACTTGATCAAAACTGTGTTTTTCTATAGCTATCCCAAATGCAAAATAAATATTTGTTGTGTGCTAGAAACTGAATAGTAGATCATAACTTCTTCTTCTTAACCAAATTTAATAATTTTTGATGTCTGTAAATGAAGACTTTATGCTATAATTTTATCTTTTGTGTTTTGTAAATTCGATCGTTTATTGTGTTAAAATCATCTTCGAACTTGATAGTGTATTTATGCCCTATAAATGATCAACTTGAAAATATGAAATTGTGTTTGCCATAGTTTCTTCGTTTTGATCGAAATTAGATGGTCTTCGATGTTCTGAGAAGCTAAAATCATAAGCTCACTACAACAGAAATAGTTTTTTATAGCGGCATGTAGCCGCTATTAAACAATACTATAGCGGCCTAAAAAGTGTTGTATATCGACATATTATAAATAACAGTTGAATAATTATAACACAGAAACTGCCGCTATAAAAGACTATGATTTTATAGCGGCTATTTGCCGCTATGATACGTAAGGATAATAGCTCGCTATTTCCACTATAAAACATGTCATTCTTTATGAAAATAACGAATTTGTATAATATTGTATAAATGTTATAAAATATTAATTCAATAGTGAGTTTATCGCGCTATAAACCAACAGGATAGCATTTCTAAATCCTTTTACAGCATGTATATGCCATTCTAAAATATGTAGATATAACACCTATCCAATGACATCCTTTGACAACAAGCTTCTGTATTACATTACCATTTATAATGCTTTTCAATATAGTATAATAATAACAATCAAATGAACCTTAGCAACAATTTCAAAAGCAGTATATGACCCAAAAAATTATAATACTCAACAAATGTGACACATATTCATGATATCAAGATAAAGGATCAACTAACAAGAAATAAGTTCAATATATTTGTTCTCAATTTCATATTGATGTCACTTTAAGTTAATAAAAAACAAATCATAGTTCAAATTTAAAGTCTACAATAAAACCTCACCCAACCGCTCTCCTCCATCAAACTTCCACAACCATGCTACCCATTCGATCTCTACTCCACGCATTCAATGTCCAAACGCACAAGTCGAAGACCATCACCATTGCACTATTGCATTATCATTGCATGTACATCCATATATGATCTGAAAGCGTATTTAACAAAAAAAGGCAAAATGTTGCAAAGCATTAGAAAGAAAATTAAAGTTCAAGACAATAAAAAGCATTGCACCCAGGATAACAAAAACAATTGGAATGGCAAAAAAAATTTAAAAAGAAATTTGACCATTACCTTCAGTGTGCAAAATAGTAGCAGAATATGGCTTCAACGCCCTAGCTTTCTCCAGACATATATCCACATCTTTCCAATACGAAAAGTTGGAATAAAAACTAGTACGTCCTTTCCAGACTTAAAACTCTTTGAGTTTGTCATCCTCGACCTGCCATGAAATCAAAGGAAAAATAAGGTTTGCAAGAAGTTTTACTTCAAAATTCCAAACATCGCCTTTTGAGGCGAATGTGAATATGTAAATAAAACCAACTAAATTTTTTTTAATGATCTGTTGAAGGGTTGACGCATCCAAATAAGTATCATACAATCAAATTATATAGGAAACATTTTCAATGTAGTTGTTACACCATATTCTTCAAATCATAACATGGTGAAATAAGATTTTTAGTCATATGATACATACTGAATAATTTCATATTGGCTATCAATTTCCATAATTGAAACCCTGATAATAAGATATATGACATAAACTGGAAAAAACACATATTCAACCATCGATATATGACATGAACTGACAAAAACATACACACATCGACTGTTGTGGATCTTAATGTTAACTATAAAATTGTGTCTAGCACCACTGTCTCAGTGGTTAGATGCTCTGGTTTGAATCCACGAGATCACTGTGTCGAATTATGTGTAGTGCATTACTTTGAACTGATAGACATACGTTGACTTGTAATATGCTAAGGATACTCAATTGATACCTTATAGGCTTGTACCATGTTTTCCAGACCCCCAAAAAAAAGGAACATTACACAACTTTCTATTTACAGTTCATCAACTTCTAAGTCAAATGATTTTGTGTAGTATGGTAGGAAATGATCCTGGGTTGCTAACTTTATTATCTTTTAATGCCAAGTTGCCAGCACCCAACACCAATTTCTCTTTTAATGCTGGTGTATAAATTCCTCGTAAAATATTATATTACTGTAGAATGTGCAAGTAAATGCCTGGCAAAATATTCTAGTATGTAGAATGTATGTGTAAATGCCTGGCAAAAAATAAATACCAATAAAGAAAACACAAACAAATCTTTAAGCTATTTGTAGAACCAAATGACTTTCTTCTAGCTTGAACAAGAGAAAGTAGTAGACTATACACCTCAATTGCATCTGTGGGTAAAGAACGAGCAACTTTAAGCTTTTCTTTAATTTTAAGCAACTCTCTCTGCTCCCATTTTGTTGTTTCATCTAACGCTACGTCAGCAACAATCTCTGCTTCAGAAAGCCATTGTTGAGCAGACAAAACCAAAGCAAGCAATCGTCAGCCTTTAGCAACTGATCTGCATGTTGCATTGATAAACTCTTTCTCAAATTATTAGCAAGACAAATATCAAGAACATGTTAAAATAGTTGTTGACTTGAGGAAGCAACTTGATGCCACAAAGAAAGCATTAAATAGTACTAGCAAATTATTAGCCACTACAAAGGAAATCCTGAAGCAATCCCAGTATACGTTGAAGGAAAAAGATTTCATTATATCCAGACAGAAGAAAGTTTAAAATTCCTTGACACATCAAGAATGTGTTCTACGAGCAGAGATAGCGAAATCAATCCTTGATAATGCTTCACTCTTTTCTAAAATAGCACGAGGAAATCAACCGAATGCTACAAATAGGCAAACAATAAACAATTTCAGGAGGATCTTGTAGATAAAGTTACTAAACTATACAATATTTTGTCTGCTTCAATGGAAAAACAAAATAACACCTTCATTCTTTTGGGCATATCTGCCAATCATCACTTTCTTTCCATGACAAGGCCTTTTTAGCACTGAAGAAGAAGGTAACAACATCAAGGGATTGACTAAGAAACTGAGAATAGTAAGTTATTTGATATGCTTTGGTTAAGACCAACGAGATAAAAGATCATAGAAGTTTTCTCATCAAGACCAACGCCACTCCTCGGCATTTCCATAGTTGTAACAAGTATGTTAAATATTTGAATGAATATTTCAATTTGCTGCATTTTTTTTACTAAATTGTAAACCAAAAATAGTAATTATTGCAATGAGTTAAACTTCAAAAAAAAAAAAATAGTTTACCAATGGTAAACAAATTTCGGCTACCTATAATTATATTGGTGTACTAGCAAAGTAAACTTCTTGCTTAGTCATTCCATTGTTTGATATAATATTTTAACATACTATACAATCAAAATCGGTTAAAATGTATAGCCTCGTGACACAATTGTATATTTAATAAAAGCACTCTCATGGCATAAATGTATAACCTCATGTACATCAAATATTCCTATATTTTAACATCAAATAGCTATATTTCTAACAACAAACAATAGCCAAATATTTCTATATTTCTAATATCAAAAGGTTGCATACTTATATTTACGCCAGTGTGTGCATAGTTGTATGAGTGACTTCTAAACTAGAGTATCTCGTCAATGAACAGTTCTCTAAAAACTAATAAACTAATAACAAACTTAAATCCAATAATAGTTTATGTTTTGAAATAACTCGATGTATTTTATTTTGACTCGAAAGGGTCCATAATTCTGCAATTGAATGTTAATAGGACTGCAACATGTTAGTAATAAAAGATCATTGCGATCTAATAAAGATATTGCAAGATTTTGGAGTCGACTAAGATTAGTGGTGTTGATTTGGATAACAGAAAAGGTTAATTATTGGAAGCAACTGCTTAGACAAATCTATCTACTTAAAAGCAAAACAAACCACTTTTCCTTCTTTTTTTAGAACATTCTGAATTGTTACTCAAAATACATGAGTGCTAAAGGATCGAAAAAAGAGTGGCATCAAGGATCATTCGTTAACTCAAAGACATAAACATGCGGCTGTTTTAGTTATGCATATGTCTACAATGCCATTATACTTTGGTTTATAACAAGTAGCATTTATGCATTATTGTGATTCACTAGCTAAATTCTAATAGAAGGATGTGCTACAATATAGGTAATATATAGAGAAATATAATAATGATTATTGATATCAAAGTAACTACAACATGATACACAGGACATATTCAAGTGATATTCGTTAGATTTTACCTGTATTCTAAGAGAAACATCTTGAAGCTGAGATTTGAGAGCATAAAACTTGGTGATTTGATGTCTTGTTCTGATAAGATCTTTTTCCATAACTTTCACAGTAGCTTGTACAAACGACATACACATACATACATACATATATACATACATACGTACATACATATATACAAATATACATATATATATACATAGATATATACATATATATATACACATACACACATATATATATATATGAAAAGAAATAATATAAACCAAGTTGTTTTATTTCCGCAGCAACGAAAATGTAAAATGTGAAGCATATGATGAGATGAAATACATATAATGGAATATTATGACCTCTTGCTTTCTCATGCATAAGAATTTATCAATTGATGAATGGACGAAGTAAATAGCAAAGCCGGAATTATAACTATTTATGAACCTTTAAAGGCTTGTATATTTTGGTTTTAAAAGGGAAAATTTAGTTTGCTATTGTCAAAACTTCAATGTATAGGAATATGCGTAAAATAGATACCATGACTCTGAATTCATGCAACTGTGAAAAATGGACAAGAAACTCATAAGGTTATAATCCTATCTTGATGCAAACTTCACTCAAAAGAAAATTAAATAGTCAATATAGACTAGAGCTGTTGGAGAATGAAGTTTTGATGACAACAACCTTATTTCAATATTAATTAATTATAAAATATATACTAACATCTCTATCTAGAATATATTCATATATGCAAAATTTGTATACATGAATTAATACTGAAGACTGTACAATATTAGAGTTTTAAAGGTTCAAGAGATTCACAATTCAGAGAATATCAAAGATTCATGAGTAATCAAGAAATCAAGAGTTCAAGATAAATATAGTAATAGAGTCTAGTTTATGTAAGACTCTGAATAGCACTCCAGGTTCAAATTCAAATTTAAATTTTGTTTTTCAAATTCTAATTAAGTTTTTTTTTCTATTTTTAAACTTGAGTTTCAAAGCTTATAAGTTTATACATATATAAGTTATATACTCTTATATCTATATAGTTTTAAACTTTATAAATTTATAAATATGTTTATATAAAGTATATTCACGATTTCATATGTTTTTCTACATTATAATACTTATATATATCACCATGTATTAATTCAAGAATTTCCAGAATTATATAAATATATTAAAACACTTGAAAATTCTCAATTTTAAAATTTTGAACTATATATGTTGACATACATATGCTGGCATGTCGACATATAACTGTCATATTTTCAGTTTTGAAAGGAAGTGTCTTTTTGCCATTTATCACGTTCCAGAAGCATTGCAGCCTTTCAAATCTTATAAATATGGGTTGATTTTGAATTTTTTAATCATTTTTCTTCTCCATCTTCATCCCTTTTCATTTCTGCATTATTATTTCATATGTTTATGATTTATACACTTATACTCTACCGATTTCAATTCTAATTATATGAAACTTCTTATCTTCTCACTCTCTATTCATTACTCTCTGAATCGAAGTTCTATTGAAGAGTTATAGGGATGTTGTAATCATTTGGGATTGTTTTGGGATAATCTGGAAACAGTATGTTCCTTGTAGCTATGAAATCAAGGAAGGAAACAGTGTCAACCTTGAAGCCAGGGAAATCAAGGATGGTGGAAATGGTGGTAACCTTGTAGCCATGAAATCAATGGTGTTGTTGTAACGGCTGGAAATTTCCGACTCCTCGAGAGTCGGAAATTCCGAGACGTTAGTGAAAGAATTTAGAAGGTGAGAAAGAAAAGATAGAACTAATAGAATAGAAGAAGAAGAAGAACATCAGAATCATCAGAGTAACACGAATCTCACAGCGGAACGAATAACATATAATATATAACATAACTTTGAAGTAAACAGTTATATATATATATATACAATAGCACTTATCAGAGTACAACACTTACAACACAGCGGAAATAACTATAGATATAAAATCTTGCAGCCTCCTGCTCCAAGCTCTCCAAGTATATCTGTAAATCCCGACTACTTGACTGCCCGTATAAATTTAGGCACCCAAGAGTTTAGGGAAAACAACAAAGTAAACTCCGGGTCAGTCATGGGACTGGTATGAGTAAAACAGTTTAAAACAAGTATAGGGTATGTCATAAGACCACGCCGTGAATACGGAAAAGGTTTTTCCTTATGAGTATCTGAACAACTTTGACAAGCAATATCATTGTGATATTATAATAATGTCTAAGTACAAATAGATATCAATCTAGCAGAAACGCTTGCATCTCACGTTCTACATACATAGTATAAAATCATAAATCGCAGGGCGCTTATCGGAGAATGGATTCCAACAGACAAGGTATGGGAGCACCTTCTAAATAGTGTACTCTAGAGGTGATACACTCAGGGTTCAACAAGAACGTCTTGCAACCCGGCCACACATGACCGCTCACTCATTTAGCTTGAGTGTCGCGAATATATTGCCACCACGGTTATAGGCCATCAAACCGTCATCCGAAGATACAGAATCAAAAAGAAGTATAAATATGAATATTCCCTAGATCGGTGACAATACACCCTGCTTGGGAATGACCCAACTAGCCATGCTGCCTAGCCCAACTTTTGTTACTTCCTGGTGTGAGGCTAGAAGCTACGTCTATCTTCAGAACATCTGATCATCATTCACTTTGAATGCCACATTGTCATACCCGCCAAATCACAAATTGACTTATCCAAACATAACACGGGTATACAGCTAAGAGAAACGAATTCCTCCGCCACCAAACGTGAATACGTTTGAACAGATCAACTTACGCGATCTATTGGATATACTCTGTCAGACCTTCTTCCATATACGATGTCCTGGGACTGGACAAACTGAAGGCACTATTCAGTAAATCCATCCTACCTAGGCTTTTCACAATAGCCCTTGCACTTCACTCCGTCTTCAATTATCTTCAGCGTACTTGATTCGCAACGCTTATGCTAATACGGAGTGGTTCTTCGGATAATAATCCAACCGGTGTCTCCATATTTACAACGTAAATATGGTCAAAACTTTGATAGTCTGTGATTCAACTATCAAATGAAAACATGTCGGTGTACAAACAACGATCTTATTTCCAAATGGAAATTCGATCGATCAATCATCATATGTTCATATTTCCTTATTTCATATATTTAGAAAATATCTGTTATTAATCATTGGAAAACATTTCCATAGCTTATTTTCACATCACTATTATTTCGCAACTATCAGTCCCTAACTGTAACTAGTATGAGAACAATTCTCTAAGTATCAATCCGGAAGGTCGAAACCAACATCAGATCGTCACTTAGAAAACCGTTCAACTTACCCTCTCCAGTTAGTTTCTGAATTTGCTTAACTCTATTTCTTAAATTCTTATCATGAAAACATTTCATTTTCTATGTTTAGAAAACATATCTGACTATATTTGGAAAACGTTTCCAAAACTCATTTACGGATTTCCAACGAACGTTGTATAAAACGTCGTTACGCTTAATCCATTAATCGCTTATTACTTAACTATATTTCAAATCAACCTTTCTATCGAACCACAACTATTCCTTTGTCAATTATGAAGTCAATCAAGTTGGGGTATAATTACCTCTCAGACCTTAATTGAACAACGTCCTTTACTGTGAAATAGATGAAGCTCGTCACTCACTTTTTCCAATCATCTGTTTACGCAAATTCTCGGATTCAGGTTACGAATCTACTTCTTATATGGAAACGTTTGATTATAACAATAACGTTATAATTCCTACTTCTGCAATATCTAACCTAAATTATAACTTTATCTCCTAACTCGAATAATTTAACAGACACCAAATTTCTAAATCAATAACTAAATCTTGATTTAACCCTAGAAAGTAAATAGTACTTTCCCGAATTCGCTATAATCGAATTCGACGTATAACTCTCTTTCGAGTAATCTCTATTCGATTAAATCTTCTTCGAATAACCTATATTCGATTATCTCTCTTCGAATAACTCATATTCGAAATCTCTCTCTTTCGAATAAACAATATTCGATCTCTTTCTTTCGAATATGCTATATTCGAAAATCTCCTTTCGATTTACTAATCGATAACTCCTTTCGATCAAACTAAAATCGATAACTCCTTTAACTCTATTCGAATAACTAATATTCGACTAACTCCTTTGGATCAACTCATTTGATTTACTCCTTCGAATAACTAATTCAAATAACTTACCTTCGAATAACCAATATTCGATTTACTCTAACTCGATTAACTTAATTCTAATCGATTTACCCCATTTCGATTCAACTTAATTCAAATCGATTAACTTAACTCAAATTGATTAACTCCTTTCGAATAACTAAATTCGATTTAACTCTAATTGAATAACAAATATTCAATTAACTCTTACGTGTTTAACTCTATTTGAATAAGTAATTCGAATCACTCTAATGTGTTTAACTCTATTCAAATATCTAATTCGAATAACTCATTTCAAATAACTAAATTCGATTAACTCTTTTAACTTTACTCGAATAACTCCTTTGGATTAACTAACTTCGAATAACTCCTTTGGATTAACTAACTTCGAATAACTCCTTTGGATTAACTAACTTCGAATAACTCCTTTGGATTAACTAACTTCGAATAACCCCTTTGGATTAACTAACTTCGAATAACCCCTTTGGATTAACTAACTTCGAATAACTCCTTTGGATTAACTAACTTCGAATAACTCCTTTGGATTAACTAACTTCGAATAACTCCTTTGGATTAACTAACTTCGAATAACTCCTTTGGATTAACTAACTTCGAATAACCAATATTCGATAACTACTCTTCGAATAGATAATATTCGGTAACTCTTCTCAAATGAATAACATTTGATTTCTCCACTCGAATAAACTATATTCGATTACTCTTCTCTCGAATACACTATATTCGATAACTCTACTTGGATAACTCTAACTGATCAACTCTAACTGGTCAACTTTAACTGGTCAACTTTAACTGGTCAACTTTAACTGTTTATCTTTAACTGGTAAACTTTAACTGGTTAACTCAAATGGTTTAACCTAACTGGTTAACTCAAATGGTTTAACCTAACAAATTCTCTTTGATTCACCGCTTAGTTTAACTTAACTAATTTACTTTGGTTAACTTAACCAATTACTTTGATTAACTCGACTAACTCGCTTTGGTCAACCTAACCAATTACTTTGTTTAATCCTTTATACTCGATTAACAAATATTTCTCCTTTATACTCAAAATCCCCTTTTCTTTATAATATAAAATCCATCGATTTTATATAAATAAATTATTTTCAAATTATAGTTTGAAATTCTCTTTCTATATCCTGGTATTTCTTATGGTTTTAAACACATCATCTTACAACGATGAATATCGTCCAACCACACATAATCACAATAGATTTTATATATCGCATTTATATATCACAATACATAAATTACAGTAAAAATAACTGTTGAGGAATCCAGTTGGATTCCTCCAACCTGTTTCCCTGCACTACAGATGTTAGACAACAACAGTATAATATTCTGATAAACAGAATCAACATATAACTATTTGACGGTTTATATATATATATACGTAAATATATATATATATATATATATATAATCTCTACTAACTGACTAGCAGTTCAATCAAACAGTCAACATACAGTCAAACAGACAATAATTAACAGTCCTAAGGATACACTGTAAAAATAGAACTATTCAGAGTTGGTGAGTTTTACTCACATTGGCGCGTTAATCGTTTAATAACGGTTTGCGTTTATTTGACTTCGACGGACAATTTATTTCTCCATAACTTGTAACGAGCTCGGATTCACTCCCAGTCAGTTCCATGGTGTAGTGTCCCTCCCTACGATCCTGTCGGATCTTGTTTCGCTGAATTTCGATAATATATGAGGAAGTTATCGCATTTACAAGATGGAATACATTTATCGATTAAATAAAACATGGATTATATATTATTAGTGGGCTCACCCTTTGGCACAAGGCCCAAACCCGTTCATCACTCATATCCTCACGATACCTTCTTCCCCAATACCGAAATTCGATCTCCAGGCAAATGTAAACACCAAGCCGACTTCCTTACATCCCAACTCCTCCTTCTGTCCATTACAAATCACCAGAAAATCACCACAATTCACATCTTCCCGTCCTCTTTCACCTTACCTACCTACTGTCGAACTCGGGTTAGCTATCTTCAGTGCGTCGCCTGACCTTCAAGTACACGCAGCGAAGCAATTTGGGGTTCGAACATCCTCAAAATACATGCACAGCTCCTATTTGATGCTCTCAACCCAAATACAAACCTCAAATACCCACAACAATCACCATTACCGAACTGATTTCGAACCCTGGGTATTTCGTGAAAACCCAATACGTAAAGAATGATATCGGACTCAAGAAAACAACCATCAACGAGAAGTGCAGCTCACCAGGAAGCTAAATAACTTGCTTTGGATTTTGACAAGTTTTTCTTTGATTTTAAAATGAATTTAGTAGATCGGTCTCTTTTGTTTGAGAATGAAAACAACCGGCGGCTTCATTGTTCTGGTGTTTATACTAGAGGTTGTTAAGGTTTGTGGCTGCATAGACAAATGCGTGTACAAATTTTGATCGAGGAACATTAAGTTGCTTGTTTTATTATACTGGAAGAAAAGAGGCCACGGCTACCTGCTTGCGTGGGATTATATAGATGGAAGGCTTGTATAAATTTAATTAGAAAATATATAGGATTTTATTAGATTTTTATGTGATCTAGTCTGAAATTCTCATGAAACTTGTGCATGAACCAACACGCAAAATTACCCCATACGAGTTGCTATGGTCAAAATTAAAAATACCATTGTGACGAGCAATGTCCCACGATCCCAAAAATATAATAATACCGGTAGATTGACTCATATTGTGAAACCCCAAAATATTGATTACAGGGTGCAAAATACTTCAAATGAAAAGTTGCTTATTTAATTGATTAAAAATTACAGAAAAATTCTAAAAATTGAATTATCACTACGCCTCAAAAGAACCCTATCCCGATTTGCACCCGATATCAAGTTATATTCAAATAACTGTTACGGTCAATATACGATTTCACAGCGACTTTTTGAATATTTGATTTGGACATATCTCAAAATCTACACGACGAAATCCTGATTTTTCTCTTCCACTAGAAAGATATACTCCACCAGCACCATACGTTTCTTGTTTCACAGAAATCCGGCTTAAAACGAATCATGTATATTCAGTTGAAGTTCGAATCGCCAAATTGCGAACTGCCACGACGTTTCAAGTTCGTTTTAATTATAATTATAAATTATAAGTTCGAACGTTGTACTTTAAGTTATCGATATCGCCAAATCGATATATAAATCATTAAATAAATTAATTATTCGACAGCTAACAAAACGCGCCATTACAGACTTCCCCCCTTAAAATAATTTCGTCCTCGAAATTGCTAAGCTAGGAAAATGCTACCAACTTTACTAACTAGATTCAAATATCTTTTAGTTTACTTCTCAACTCCAGTTTCAACTGAACCATTTAATTTTCAATTAAATTATTAATTCATTCTGGCTAACTGAATTTCCATAAATCATGAGAATGTTCTAACGCCTGGAATTTTCGAAAAATTTCGCCATAACCTCCTTTGTACGGCTCAATACGTCAAACCACAACTCGCCTCTCTAGGCCTCCTCCAATCCAAAAGAAATCAAAATAGCCAAGCGGCTTGCCAATTCGGCTCAAAAATCCAAACTCATATATGATATAAACTTGTACCTTTTTGTCGGGCATTTAACTCTATCCCTTGCATCTGCTACCACTTCAACATATACCAATGTTATCCATTCCAATTGATCTCCAATCAGTTCATATCCTCAAATCCAAATCGAATTTCATTCGAACTCTAATGTCAAGTTCCAAATTATTGACTTATCAATTTGGTTCCCTTCTAGATTATCTCTAATCCCAATTCCATTTTATTTAACTCGGTTCAAGTTAAATTTCAATTTATTTTTACCATCTCATTTTATTTAACTTCATTAGTTTAATTCCAGAACTTATGTTCCTAGGTTTCTTTCAAATCAAATTTGAAATCATAATGCCAATTCAAAACCTTTGGATTTCTAAACAACTTGTTTTCTCAAAACAATTCAAAAACAAAACCTTTGGTAGTAATCTGTCACTTAGAACTCGAAAATGAACACTGATGATGTCTAGATTCATCATCAAAATCTATTTTCCAGCTATTGAAGTGAGTTCAATACTATATCATTTTCAATTTGGAAAACATTTTCAAAATCTCCCAGGAACTTAAAATTTCCTTATTTTAAATTCCAAATTCTGATTTAAATTCATATTTAATTCAAACTATTTCATATATTACATTCATATGAATTCTGATTGGTCATTTATAACCATTTCACCCTTTTATAATCTTATTCGATTATAATAACAACCAACACAATCAATATACTATAATAATTTCAAGATATATATTTCTTCTATAAACAAATATATTTTGGGGAAAATTATTTCATTTACCCTCTTTCAAAACATACCATGACGGTTCATCGTATTCGAGTGTTTAGTAACCCTTATCGATACAGTGGATCAACTGATCGACCAGAATTCATAAGCCACTCAACCAATGAGTCTCCACAATATAAAACCATTTTATATTGAATAACAATTACGTGCTCATATATATACACTCAAACTCAATCTAGGATATTACTAATCCCATCTCTATCGAGTTATGCCACAGAGCCAAGGTAATCACTTAACTTAAGCTCTGATACCAACTGTAACGGCTGGAAATTTCCGACTCCTCGAGAGTCGGAAATTCCGAGACGTTAGTGAAAGAATTTAGAAGGTGAGAAAGAAAAGATAGAACTAATAGAATAGAAGAAGAAGAACATCAGAATCATCAGAGTAACACGAATCTCACAGCGGAACGAATAACATATAATATATAACATAACTTTGAAGTAAACAGTTATATATATACAATAGCACTTATCAGAGTACAACACTTACAACACAGCGGAAATAACTATAGATATAAAATCTTGCAGCCTCCTGCTCCAAGCTCTCCAAGTATATCTGTAAATCCCGACTACTTGACTGCCCGTATAAATTTAGGCACCCAAGAGTTTAGGGAAAACAACAAAGTAAACTCCGGGTCAGTCATGGGACTGGTATGAGTAAAACAGTTTAAAACAAGTATAGGGTATGTCATAAGACCACGCCGTGAATACGGAACGGGTTTTTCCTTATGAGTATCTGAACAACTTTGACAAGCAATATCATTGTGATATTATAATAATGTCTAAGTACAAATAGATATCAATCTAGCAGAAACGCTTGCATCTCACGTTCTACATACATAGTATAAAATCATAAACCGCAGGGCGCTTATCGGAGAATGGATTCCAACAGACAAGGTATGGGAGCACCTTCTAAATAGTGTACTCTAGAGGTGATACACTCAGGGTTCAACAAGAACGTCTTGCAACCCGGCCACACATGACCGCTCACTCATTTAGCTTGAGTGTCGCGAATATATTGCCACCACGGTTATAGGCCATCAAACCGTCATCCGAAGATACAGAATCAAAAAGAAGTATAAATATGAATATTCCCTAGATCGGTGACAATACACCCTGCTTGGGAATGACCCAACTAGCCATGCTGCCTAGCCCAACTTTTGTTACTTCCTGGTGTGAGGCTAGAAGCTACGTCTATCTTCAGAACATCTGATCATCATTCACTTTGAATGCCACATTGTCATACCCGCCAAATCACAAATTGACTTATCCAAAAATAACACGGGTATACAGCTAAGAGAAACGAATTCCTCCGCCACCAAACGTGAATACGTTTGAACAGATCAACTTACGCGATCTATTGGATATACTCTGTCAGACCTTCTTCCATATACGATGTCCTGGGACTGGACAAACCGAAGGCACTATTCAGTGAATCCATCATACCTAGGCTTTTCACAATAGCCCTTGCACTTCACTCCGTCTTCAATTATCTTCAGCGTACTTGATTCGCAACGCTTATGCTAATACGGAGTGGTTCTTCGGATAATAATCCAACCGGTCTCTCCATATTTACAACGTAAATATGGTCAAAACTTTGATAGTCTGTGATTCAACTATCAAATGAAAACATGTCGGTGTACAAACAACGATCTTATTTCCAAATGGAAATTCGATCGATCAATCATCATATGTTCATATTTCCTTATTTCATATATTTAGAAAATATCTGTTATTAATCATTGGAAAACATTTCCATAGCTTATTTTCACATCACTATTATTTCGCAACTATCAGTCCCTAACTGTAACTAGTATGAGAACAATTCTCTAAGTATCAATCCGGAAGGTCGAAACCAACATCAGATCGTCACTTAGAAAACCGTTCAACTTACCCTCTCCAGTTAGTTTCTGAATTTGCTTAACTCTATTTCTTAAATTCTTATCATGAAAACATTTCATTTTCTATGTTTAGAAAACATATCTGACTATATTTGGAAAACGTTTCCAAAACTCATTTACGGATTTCCAACGAACGTTGTATAAAACGTCGTTACGCTTAATCTATTAATCGCTTATTACTTAACTATATTTCAAATCAACCTTTCTATCGAACCACAACTATTCCTTTGTCAATTATGAAGTCAATCAAGTTGGGGTATAATTACCTCTCAGACCTTAATTGAACAACGTCCTTTACTGTGAAATAGATGAAGCTCGTCACTCACTTTTTCCAATCATCTGTTTACGCAAATTCTCGGATTCAGGTTACGAATCTACTTCTTATATGGAAACGTTTGATTATAACTATAACGTTATAATTCCTACTTCTGCAATATCTAACCTAAATTATAACTTTATCTCCTAACTCGAATAATTTAACAGACACCAAATTTCTAAATCAATAACTAAATCTTGATTTAACCCTGGAAAGTAAATAGTACTTTCCCGAATTCGCTATAATCGAATTCGACGTATAACTCTCTTTCGAGTAATCTCTATTCGATTAACTCTTCTTCGAATAACCTATATTCGATTATCTCTCTTCGAATAACTCATATTCGAAATCTCTCTCTTTCGAATAAACAATATTCGATCTCTTTCTTTCGAATATGCTATATTCGAAAATCTCCTTTCGATTTACTAATCGATAACTCCTTTCGATCAAACTAAAATCGATAACTCCTTTAACTCTATTCGAATAACTAATATTCGACTAACTCCTTTGGATCAACTCACTTGATTTACTCCTTCGAATAACTAATTCAAATAACTTACCTTCGAATAACCAATATTCGATTTACTCTAACTCGATTAACTTAATTCTAATCGATTTACCCCATTTCGATTCAACTTAATTCAAATCGATTAACTTAACTCAAATTGATTAACTCCTTTCGAATAACTAAATTCGATTTCACTCTAATTGAATAACAAATATTCAATTAACTCTTACGTGTTTAACTCTATTTGAATAAGTAATTCGAATCACTCTAATGTGTTTAACTCTATTCAAATATCTAATTCGAATAACTCATTTCAAATAACTAAATTCGATTAACTCTTTTAACTTTACTCGAATAACTCCTTTGGATTAACTAATTTCGAATAACTCCTTTGGATTAACTAACTTCGAATAACTCCTTTGGATTAACTAACTTCGAATAACTCCTTTGGATTAACTAACTTCGAATAACCCCTTTGGATTAACTAACTTCGAATAACTCCTTTGGATTAACTAACTTCGAATAACTCCTTTGGATTAACTAACTTCGAATAACTCCTTTGGATTAACTAACTTCGAATAACTCCTTTGGATTAACTAACTTCGAATAACTCCTTTGGATTAACTAACTTCGAATAACCAATATTCGATAACTACTCTTCGAATAGATAATATTCGGTAACTCTTCTCAAATGAATAACATTTGATTTCTCCACTCGAATAAACTATATTCGATTACTCTTCTCTCGAATACACTATATTCGATAACTCTACTTGGATAACTCTAACTGATCAACTCTAACTGGTCAACTTTAACTGGTCAACTTTAACTGGTCAACTTTAACTGGTCAACTTTAACTGTTTATCTTTAACTGGTAAACTTTAACTGGTTAACTCAAATGGTTTAACCTAACTGGTTAACTCAAATGGTTTAACCTAACAAATTCACTTTGATTCACCGCTTAGTTTAACTTAACTAATTTACTTTGGTTAACTTAACCAATTACTTTGATTAACTCGACTAACTCGCTTTGGTCAACCTAACCAATTACTTTGTTTAATCCTTTATACTCGATTAACAAATATTTCTCCTTTATACTCAAAATCCCCTTTTCTTTATAATATAAAATCCATCGATTTTATATAAATAAATTATTTTCAAATTATAGTTTGAAATTCTCTTTCTATATCCTGGTATTTCTTATGGTTTTTAACACATCATCTAACAACGATGAATATCGTCCAACCACACATAATCACAATAGATTTTATATATCGCATTTATATATCACAATACATTAATTACAGTAAAAATAACTGTTGAGGAATCCAGTTGGATTCCTCCAACCTGTTTCCCTGCACCACAGATGTTAGACAACAACAGTATAATATTCTGATAAACAGAATCAACATATAACTATTTGACGGTTTATATATATATATACGTAAATATATATATATATATATATATAATCTCTACTAACTGACTAGCAGTTCAATCAAACAGTCAACATACAGTCAAACAGACAATAATTAACAGTCCTAAGGATACACTGTAAAAATAGAACTATTCAGAGTTGGTGAGTTTTACTCACATTGGCGCGTTAATCGTTTAATAACGGTTTGCGTTTATTTGACTTCGACGGACAATTTATTTCTCCATAACTTGTAACGAGCTCGGATTCACTCCCAGTCAGTTCCATGGTGTAGTGTCCCTCCCTACGATCCTGTCGGATCTTGTTTCGCTGAATTTCGATAATATATGAGGAAGTTATCGCATTTACAAGATGGAATACATTTATCGATTAAATAAAACATGGATTATATATTATTAGTGGGCTCACCCTTTGGCACAAGGCCCAAACCCGTTCATCACTCATATCCTCACGATACCTTCTTCCCCAATACCGAAATTCGATCTCCAGGCAAATGTAAACACCAAGCCGACTTCCTTACATCCCAACTCCTCCTTCTGTCCATTACAAATCACCAGAAAATCACCACAATTCACATCTTCCCGTCCTCTTTCACCTTACCTACCTACTGTCGAACTCGGGTTAGCTATCTTCAGTGCGTCGCCTGACCTTCAAGTACACGCAGCGAAGTAATTTGGGGTTCGAACATCCTCAAAATACATGCACAGCTCCTATTTGATGCTCTCAACCCAAATACAAACCTCAAATACCCACAACAATCACCATTACCGAACTGATTTCGAACCCTGGGTATTTCGTGAAAACCCAATACGTAAAGAATGATATCGGACTCAAGAAAACAACCATCAACGAGAAGTGCAGCTCACCAGGAAGCTAAATAACTTGCTTTGGATTTTGACAAGTTTTTCTTTGATTTTAAATTGAATTTAGTAGATCGGTCTCTTTTGTTTAAGAATGAAAACAACCGGCGGCTTCATTGTTCTGGTGTTTATACTAGAGGTTGTTAAGGTTTGTGGCTGCATAGACAAATGCGTGTACAAATTTTGATCGAGGAACATTAAGTTGCTTGTTTTATTATACTGGAAGAAAAGAGGCCACGGCTACCTGCTTGCGTGGGATTATATAGATGGAAGGCTTGTATAAATTTAATTAGAAAATATATAGGATTTTATTAGATTTTTATGTGATCTAGTCTGAAATTCTCATGAAACTTGTGCATGAACCAACACGCAAAATTACCCCATACGAGTTGCTATGGTCAAAATTAAAAATACCATTGTGACGAGCAATGTCCCACGATCCCAAAAATATAATAATACCGGTAGATTGACTCATATTGTGAAACCCCAAAATATTGATTACAGGGTGCAAAATACTTCAAATGAAAAGTTGCTTATTTAATTGATTAAAAATTACAGAAAAATTCTAAAAATTGAATTATCACTACGCCTCAAAAGAACCCTATCCCGATTTGCACCCGATATCAAGTTATATTCAAATAACTGTTACGGTCAATATACGATTTCACAGCGACTTTTTGAATATTTGATTTGGACATATCTCAAAATCTACACGACGAAATCCTGATTTTTCTCTTCCACTAGAAAGATATACTCCACCAGCACCATACGTTTCTTGTTTCACAGAAATCCGGCTTAAAACGAATCATGTATATTCAGTTGAAGTTCGAATCGCCAAATTGCGAACTGCCACGACGTTTCAAGTTCGTTTTAATTATAATTATAAATTATAAGTTCGAACGTTGTACTTTAAGTTATCGATATCGCCAAATCGATATATAAATCATTAAATAAATTAATTATTCGACAGCTAACAAAACGCGCCATTACAGTTGTACTTGGATATTGATATAGTAATAAAAATATGCGCAATCCAGCATTGCTTGGGACTGGACATAGGAGTAATCCAAACTAGTATAAAATCCGATGTGTTCTTTCCTTTTCTACATTTTATTTTTGTTTATTTCTGTATTTGTGTTTGATTCTGTTTCTGTGTTCATTTCTATGATGTGTTATTCATGTAGTAGAACATATTAGATTTAGTCTTTCTTAAATTCCTTGAAAACACTATTCAACCCCTCTAATGTTAGTTTTTCCTTAACGATCTATTCCGGTTTCCTTAAAAATTGGTATCAAAGCAAGGTTTTTCAAAAAGTTCCTAATCTGATTTTTGAAAATATTAAATGGCAAACAACACTGGTAGTAACAGTTCTTTTGTAGAAGTCAGTCCACTGTTAGACCACCACTATTTAATGGTAGTAATTACTCGTATTGGGCATAATATATTAGTAGGATTAGACACATGGAATATCATACAGACTGAATATGTAGAACCCATAACTAATTTTGCATAATGGACTAATAACCAATAGGCCGCTGCACAAAGTAATTCTATAGACTTGAATATGTTGTTTTGTTCATTGGATAGGAATGAGTTTAATAGAGTGTTAGTATGTAAAACTACTTACGAAATTTGGGAACTTTATAAGTTACTTATGAAGAAACTAGTAAAGTTAAACAAACAAAGATATCAATGTTAATTAATCAGTTTGAGTTATTCAAAATGAATGAGAATGAATCTATCTCCGATATGTATTGCAGATTTCAAGAGATAGTGCATTCATTAATAGCACTTGGAAGAATTTATTCTGAAGAAGACCAAGTCAGAAAATATTTAGTTCATTGACTTCAGAATGGGATCAGAAAACATTGGCGATTGAAGAAGCCCACAATGTCAGTGAAATGAGGATTGAGGAGTTAATCAGAAATCTGATGTCTTTTGAAGTCTAGCTATAGAAAAGAAAGGAAAACATGCCAAGTGAAAAGAAATCTATAGCATTTAAAGCAACAACAAATGATTATGACTCAACCACTGACGTCAATGAAGAAAACAACTTTAATGACAAGACATTTCAGAAAAATTTTGAGATACAGAAAGAGAAATAATTTTCAAAGTAATAACCAAGGAAGTTCAGGAAGAAATGATAATCGATGTTATAACTGCAATAAACCAGGCCATTGATGAGAATGTTTCCATATCCAAATAAATCGATTCAATAGATGGACAATTGCAATTCATTAAAGAAAAGAAAGAGGGCATACGAAGCAACATTAGACGATTCAGATTCATCATCAAGTGATGAAAACCAGAAACTGGGAATTCAAACATGTGCTTCACGGCAATTCAGAAATCATAAAATATCGAAGAAGTGGATCTAAAATCGAGTACGCCTTAATTAATTTTTAAATTTTCTTTTGGTTGAATGATTGCTTTGATTGTTTTCTTTATTTTGAATTTGAAAATTAATCTTTAAAATTCAAACTTGAAATTTAAAATTCAAAATTTAAAATTTGAATTTTGAAATAATAATAATAATCAAATAATAATTAATAAAATAATAAAATAAATTTTGGATGTTTGCTAGGATTAGTATTATTTCAGGAAATAAGTTAAACATGATATATAATTTGATAATTTAAACCAAAAGTCACAAAGACCATATGTCCTTTGAAATAAAGCATGTATGTCGACATACATATGTCTAAATGATGACATACCAGCTTGAGAATTGAAATTCAAACTTTTTGAATTTAAAAGGTTTAAACTTTCAAACTTCCCTCCAACTTTTCACCAACTCCCAAGGTCTGAAAAGGTGTCATTGATTTTCTGAAAAGTTGAACCTATTCAATTTATATTAATTCAGTTTCTATTTATACATCTATTCTTTCTATCTCTCATTCACAATTCAAACTATATTCTTCACATCTATACTCTTCGAAACAAACATTTCAATGGCTTCCTCAAGTTCATCTCAGAAATTGAAATTAACCCAAACCATCAAAGGTTATCTCCACATTGATAAAGAGGCAATCAAAACCTATGCTGACTATTTAGCAAATGCAAAAGTCATTACGAGTACTTTTGTCGTCTTTGGAGACTTTCCATCCAATAATCTTATCTCTCTTTTCAATCACAATGAAGTACAAAGCTTGATTGACTCTCGGGATAACAATGAAGTGTGTTACCTGAAGCTTGTCAAGATGTTCTATGTGAATATTAATCGCTGTTTTTATAAAGGAAATGAAGATCAAATTTGGAGTAGTGTCAAAGGAACTCAAATTGTTCTAGATTGCGAAATCTGGGGAAATATCTTGAATTGTAAAAGCATGGGCTCAGATATTTGGATATCAAAATTGATGAAACCGATTTAGAAACTTATCATGACATATTTGATAGTGATGCTCACATGGAATTCAAAAATCGTTTTTTTTTCGCCCAAAAACAAGAGTCGTAAACCTTCTCCTTCAACATACCATCACTCCACGTTCCAGAAATTTTAACAATCCAACTCTCAAGATCCAAAAAGCACTCTTTGCTATTATTGGCGGATATAACATCAATTGGGCCGACATGATTTTAAGAGAACTCAAGCCTATAGAAACTTCATCAAGAGAAAATACTCTTTATTATGGAGTTTATCTCACTTGTATTTTCAAATTTTCGAAGTTGATCTTCATAGAGAAGAATTTTACCAAGAAAGGTGTTTGATTCCATAAACATACACCTTATGCAAATTCTGCTCACTTTCAAGCCTTATTAGACATTCGAAGACAAGCAAGCTCGAATGCAACAAGAACAAGAGCCTATGGAAATTGAAGAAGAAGAAGAAACTTCTTTGGAAAGTGTTGAGTGTCCAATCAACAGTAGAACCATTTCCAAAGAGATGATTGTTCAAAATCAAGTGAAGATAGTCAAAAATCAAAAGAAGCTTAAAAAGATTTTTAGCAAAATGACTAAGCTCATAAGCAACATAGGAAGAAAACTTGGAATATCATCTTCCTCCTACTCATCCACTGAAAACTAGCCTATCTAGTTTAAGTTATCTTTAATATTTGCTTTCGAATCTCGTATTTAAGTGTGTCTTAATTAGTTGGATGTATTTGCTTTTTAAGAAATATTGAATGGAGTTTTATTTATGTTAAATCATCTTTATGTTACTGTAAAAACTTTAGAATTAAATACAATATAAATAAGAATAAAATATTCAAAATTTGAAAATTTTCAAAATTATTTACTAAGTATGTCGACATACATAGTTGACTAGTTCGACATATAACTGCCAGTTTTTCAAAATTTAAATAACTAACTCATGTCCATTCAAATATAATGAATTCTAGACCCTATTTAAGCCTACTTCTTCCAGAAAAATTCATTATTTCATTTCTCCATCTTCTTTATTCAATTCTTATCAAAACTATGGCAAATCCAATTCATACTGTAAGTGAAAATTTGGAAGAGACATTGAATTCCTTCAAGAACATCCTCTCTATAATACTACGAAACTAACGTCATCTTGAATTAAGCCAAATAAAGATGCTTGAACAACATGAGAAGCACTTTGATGCCATCCGTTTGCTAATCACCTCTCTTTTCAGAGATGAAGATAACAATCTTGCTAAGGCACCACCAACAAAAGAAGATGAAAATTGAGTGGTCATCAACAAGGATCCTTTTTTTTGGAGAAGATGTTGGGTAAAAGTCCAAAGAAATGTTTGATTGTTTAGTATGATTTGATTGGTTTGATTTGATTGAATTTGTTTGAATTTATGTATTGATTGGTGTGAATTGTTTGACTTAAAACATGTATATATTAAAACATATGTAAATATTACTTAGATTGGTTTGCTCGAAACATATGTAATTATGATATTTGGATAAATTAGTTTATATACTTAGTATCGATTATTGCATAGCCATAGATTTAGGTGGAGTATTTTATGCTAGTATGATTATAGGATATATATATATATATATATATAAAGATTTAGGATTCAGGGGGAGTGCTTTACTTTAGTATAGGTGTTATTTAGATAGTTATAAGATTTAGGGGGAGTATATTAAAAATTTCTTTTTGATAATGTTAAAGGGGGAGAAATTATTAAATATAGATTTAGTGGAATATATAGGATTCATATTGACAAAGGGTGTAACAAAAGGATCAGCATCAATAGATACGAACAGGTATGAATCTTTTATAAATCAAGGTTGTCATCAAAAAGGGGGAGATTGATGGAGAATGGAGTTTTGATGACAACAACCTTATTTCAATATTAATTGAATATAAATTATATACTATCATCTCTATCTAGAATATATATACATATATACATATATGCAAGAGTTATATACAGGAATTAATACTGAAGACTGTACAACATTAGTGTTTTAGAGATTCAAGAGGTTCAGAATTCAGAGAAGATTCAAGACTCATGAGTAATCAAGAAATCAAGAGTTCAAGATAAATATAGTAATAGAGTCTAGTTTATATAAGACTCTGCACTCTAGGTTCAAATTCAAATTCAAAATTTGTTTTTCAAATTCTATTTTTCAAATTCTGATTTTCAAATTTCAATTATATTTTCAAATTCTAATTAGGTTTTTTTTCTATTTTTAAACTTGAGTTTCAAAGCTTATAAGTTTATACATATAATAGTTATATACTTTTATATAAATATAATTTTAAACTTTATAATTTTATAAATATGTTTATATAAAGTACATTTATGATTTCGTATGTTTTTCTACTTTATAATACTTATTTATATCACTAAGTTTTAATTCAAGAATTTCTAGAATTATATATACACTAAAACACTTGAAAAATGCTCAAATTTCAAATTTTGACTGCATATGTCGACATACATATGTTGGCATGTTTTCAGTTTGAAAGGAAGCGTCTTTTCACCATTTGTAACATTCCAGAAGCGTTGCAACCTTTCAAATCTTATAAATAGGGGTTGATTTCAAATTTTTTAATCATTTTCTTCTCCATCGTCATCCCTTTTCATTCCCCCATTATTATTTCATATTCTTGTGATTTATACACTTATACTCTGCTGATTTCAATTCTAATTACATAAAGCTTCTTCTCTTCTCACTCTCTACTCTTACTCTCTGAATCGAAGGGCTATTGAAGAGTTAAAGGGATGTTGTAATCATTTGGGATTGTTTTGGGATAATCTGGAGATGGTATGTTCCTTGTAGTCGTGAAATCAAGGAAGGAAACGGTGTTAACCTTGTAGCAGGGGAAATCAAGGGTGGTAGAAACGGTGGTAACCCTGTAGCCGTGAAATCAAGGGTGTTACACTTGGATATTGATATAGCAATAAAACTCTGTGCAATCTAGCGTTGCATGGGACTGGACGTAGGAGTAATCCGAACCAGTGTAAAATCCAGTGTGATATTTCCTTTTCTGCATTTTGTTTTTGTTTATTTCTGTATTTGTGTTTGATTCTGTGTCTGTGATCATTTCTTTGGTGTGTTATTCGTATTGTAGATCATATTAGATTTAGATTTTCTTAAACTACTTGAAAACACTATTCACCCCTTCTAGTATTAGTTTTGCCTTAATGATCCATTCTGAATTCCCTAACAAAGCCTCTATTATGGCCTAAGTAAGGGTTATATAATATAGTAATCTATTAAGAAGGCAGTACCACTAAAAAGTTAAAATTAGCTAAATACTAAATGGACAAATAATGAATGGTTTAATACTCAATTGATAACTTGGGGTTACAACATATAAGTAATTATCGCGAGAAGTTCAATAAGATACTAAAACACAACAGTGGCAAGTAAATGAGTATTTCAAAGTTTCACCGTCTTTGTCTGACGTTATTGTTTGCATTGCTTTCAGAATTAATAAACATGGCTATGTTACACCCAGTACTTCAAAAGTAGTAGTGGTTACACGTCTTAGAACTCATAAACCTTTGTACTTTGTGATACAACGGAATGTTTTTGTAGCTTAAATTGAAACTAAAATGACCTTAATGATCCAATTGACCATTTAGGAATTGTTGTTGTGACCAACATTCCACTTTTATTTCTTGACAAAATCATTAACAAATCAACCTTTCCATTGTAGCATTTAATATTAAAGATCGACTCTAGGACAAAGAGTTTTGAAAGTAGTTTTAACCCATATGATAATGATATAGGTAGGATGAAGACAAAACACAACTCAAACTACCATCCTAGATGTCAATATAAAGGATTAGTTATTTACTGAAAAACAGTTATGTAGAGATAATTGACAATTAACTTTCAAAATATTCTAAATATTTGAAGATGGACTTGTCTAAGTAGTTAATAGAAACATCAACTATAAATAGATAATGTCATTATTTGGACACATAATTAGGATGTGAAAAAGGAATTTAAACTTTTGAGGGTCATATCCTTTATTTTGTGAAGTATCCAAATTTATTAATACCATCTTAAAATTGTTTGATAGTCAAGCCATGTAAACATAAAAGGTTACATTTCAAATCAAACACCAAAGTGCGTATCATTAAAGAGATAACAGATGGTTTGAATGTGGCATCAATAGAAAAGATCTAATACTTCTACATAAACAAATAATTGATTGGTTATATTAGTTGCAAGTTGCATGGGTATAACAAGGTTACTACTCACGTTAGACCTTTGATGATTAATAGTACGAATAGAGTAGCAATTTTATTTTGTCCGATCATGAGCAACAATTCCCTTAATGTTATCCGACCTTTTGACCTGGTCCTTTATAGTTAATTAGATAAATATGTTTTCACAATTATTGAGGAAGACAACCCAGGATGATGATCCAAAGGCTGAATACCTAGTGTAGACAAAGTCATAAGGTAACAGTCGAACAAAATCAGCAAAATAGCAAGATGACACATTCAAAATGTAAGTTACAGATGTTGTGGAATTCAGATTGGATACGAACCGAGTCATAGGGTTCAACCAATTCAACTTTGAACAAGATTACTCCATATCCATCAAATACCAAGGCTATTACACGAACCAACTTCAAAACCAAGAGTTGGAAATGGAGGAGGACCCACCATAAAGTGACAGACCCTAATTCAACATTGACTCGGATTGGTACCGATCCGAATCTGGGTCATTACCATTTGAGTCAACGTCGATTCAGGAGTCCACACTTGTCGATTCAGACATCCTCCATTTTGCGTGTGATACGCATATTGAACTATTAATTTTTAAGGATCTATTAGATGAATAAGTAAAAAATAGCTAACTAAATTCATTTAAATAATTTAAATTTTATATTATTTTATTGATTTGAATATACTGACTTGAATATGAAATAGTTGTAGAAAACTAAGAACTTTGTTAAAACAACATAGAAGTTATCAAATATAGGTATATATTTGCAAAAGGGTGGATAAAATGAATTTTATATAGTGAATAATTGCAAGCATGATAAATTATAGGTATTTAAAATAAATACTATGAGAGAATTAGGGAGAAGGAAGAAAATTCCTAAATTTAAGGAAATAGTTGCAGATTCTCGTGTTTAATTATTATTTAACATATTAAGGTTTGACCAATCTTAAAGCACCCTTACATTTGTATCTCAAGGACTCAAATAATTATTTAGTCAATTGCAAATCATATAATTATTCTGTTTATGAATCATAGTCCATAGGTTGAATTATGCTTAATGTGATTTATCACTTCTCCATTTACGAGTTAGCTAATTATTTTATATGAGGATCAAATACTAGAAACAAAGACAGATACAAGTGTCAAATTCTGAACGTTATTTGTTTACTCAAGCCATGACAACTAAAGTTTTAATTTGACAAGCATATCAAAAACAAAGATGATGGAAATATTAATCGGATATGGGTCTTTCTATGGTAAAATAACAAAATGGTATTTGCCAAATAAAGTAAGACGCAATCAAAGTTGAAATAAACTCACTGGTTAAAGGACAATAATAGATGGTCTAACTAGTTTTTTTGAATTTCATATATATCTTGATAAATAATATTCAAGTCAACAAGGCAACATTTGACCAAAAAATCAAGTGTGAAATAAGATATACCTTGAGAAAGTCACCAGTAGTATGTGCAACAACATCTTCCTCAAGTCATCTTCTGTATTAAGCATGATATGTGTTAAAAGTTAATTTGTAATTTTGTTATTAGGCAACAATTAATTGCATTTACTAATTTGCCTTAGTATTAATGTAAGGAATAATTTAAAAATAAAGAATTCCTATATATGACATATTAGAGAATTCTAGATAAGGAATTGTCATGAATATTCCAGAGAATGTAATTCATTATATAAGACAGTTGTATCTCATTTACTTGGTATATTGACAGTGGTTGTAGCAACCACATGACCGGCAACAAAGACATTTTTGTAGAACTTGATGCAAATTTTTCATCAGAGATAAAGCTTGGAGATGGTAAGGCGCAAAGAGTTGAAGGAAAGGGGACCATTGCAGTCCACACTAAAAAAGGTAAAAAACTTACTCATGATGTACTTTATGTGCCAAGTTTAGCTCAAAATCTCTTAAGTGTGGGACAGCTTGTTCAAAAAGGTTATGCGGTGAATTTTGATAATAATTCTTGCAAGATCATTGATAAGGAAAGTAATTTAACAGTGGCAAATATTGACATGGCTCCAAATAAAATTATCCGCCTACTTATGTCACTAAATGAGAATTGTGCATTCAAATCTGAAAATTCTAATGTGTCTCATTTATGGCATTTGAGATATGGCTACTTAAGCAACAAGGGGTTGCATTTGCTGAAATCAAAGAATATGGTCATTGGTCTTCCTATTATCATGAAGGAAAATAAGGTGTGTTAAGGTTGTATTTTTGGCAAGATGCATAGATTTCCTTACTAAAGCAGTCACATTGGAGATGTTTGAAAAGCTCAAGAAGCAATTAAAAATTACAAATTAAGGAGGAGTGTTAAAAGTTAATTTGTAATTTTGTTATTAGGCAACAATTAATTGCATTTACAAATTTGCCTTAGTATTAATGTAAGGAATAATTTAAAAATAAAGAATTCCTATATATGAAATATTAGAGAATTCTAGATAAGGAATTGTCATGAATATTCCAGAGAATGTATTTCATTATATAAGACAGTTGTATCTCATTTACTGATGAAATGAAATAAAGTATTAAATCAAATTCAATCTTTTATCTATCTCTCCATATATTACTCTGCTGTGCCTAACAATATGCTTGTCTAGTTGCAAGTAATTATCCTGAACTTTTTGTACAAGCTATCTCAATTAGTATTAAATTGTTATGAGTCCAGATTTTCACACCTTCATTTGCCAGAAGTGCGTCTCTTTCTGCAGGATCATGACTCCATAGTAACATTATTCTCTCAAAATCTCTGGAAATCTCTTTATCAAGATATTTGGCAATTCTTCGCCATAAGTTTCAACATAAACATTGCGTATCAGCAATCTCTGACACACCGAACGATGAGACAGAATCGAAATAATGACCTTTTCATCAGTTCCCTAACCGACGAAAGCTTTTCGGAGACTCTCGGCATCCTCGGATGCAGATGGAACTACGGCTGGAATTGCTAGTGATGCCACTAGTCTGCCTTTTTCACGTATTTTTGTACGGTTTAGATGGCCTAACTTGAGCTTCAGTCCTGTCACACTAATAGACAAAGTGTAATAACACAAAGATGGTAACACAATTCCTATTTTTAAGATATTGAATAATATATAATTACAACTGCTCCTGCATAAGAAATTATTAACCATTAACTACAAAGGGAAACATAAGTGGTTGATAGGTACATACAAATACAAAAAATCACCAATATATTAGTGAAATACATGAGCTAAGTGTGCACAATTGAAGCGAAATAAGAGAAGCTTGGTTTAAAATCAGTAGCTGCATCAAAGTTGTTACCAGGCAAATAACGCACCTATTATTTGGAAAACACTGAAGCAATGTGCATGCAGTATAAGTAACTAGTAAAATAACATATTATCTTATCTAGCCAAGTTTGAAAACCTTATAATAAAAAGTCCATAACGACTCTCATCTTGGTGTATCAGAAAGTTGAAAGTTGTACTATAACAAAACTTCGACATTGTAAATACATGACATACATGAATAACAAATCAGAAAGCAATGCTTTCATCTTGCAGTTCCCCTTCTTTCTGCTTAAAAAGTAATAGTTTCAGGGCGCTATGATATTGAGCACCGAGTTTGCATTGTCCATTTTCGTTATCAGATCGGAGGTGGAGCATTCCTTGTATGTCTTCTCCGTCACTTGGAGCACTGAATCTTGGCTCGGCGCATAGAGGAACACTGGTGTAAATCAAGCAATTTAACCATTTGAAAACCATAAAAGAATAAATTGCAGATCTAAGTTGGAAAGTAGTTTACTGAGGGAGTCACTAGTCTAGAAGTGGTGATTCAAAGACCAATAAGAGTAGAGGTTGGATTTAGTAGGAGATTGGAGCGAAACGACCTGCTTTTTTGGTTGGCGAAATGTTTTTGAAGGGAGGGGTAATGGGTTTGGAAGGAGAGAGAAACAGGAAGCAGGAGGCTCGAAGGGAGCATTCTAAAGCACATGAATCCTACACTCAAAAGAACAAAGCCGAAACAGCCGACCAAAGCTCTAGGAAGTAGCTTGCAAACTACAACGGAAGTCTGGAGAGAGGCTCGAAAGACCAAAACAGTAACTCAAAAAAAAAAGTTAAATACCCGAATCTGGGTTCGGTTCAGGACTTCTATTACACACTGGAGGGGGTGTCGGTCTACTATATATCAAATATCCGAATCTGGGTTCGGTTCGGGGTTTCTATTACATCCCAAAAATAGGATTTCGGTCTTCAAATATAAAAATATCAGAGGGAGTTCTGATCACCCTTCTATTCAATACCAGAAGGGAATCTCCGGTCTGGCTTGGAGGCACATAAACACTAGAAAATTTGTCTGATCTGGAGCTCCCACGTAAAAATAAAACCATAGATAGCCCTCACGTGCCTCCATTAACATAAATGTTATTAAAGAATCTTGTACCTAAAATCGAGGTAAAGAAATCATCATAGTCTGCTATTAATGCCTCTTCGTATTTTGGGGCTCTGAACTAAGATCAAATCATGCAAAAAGACACTTCCGATACAGGAATTCTGACCGTTGGATCAAGGATTGTAGGAACCTGATCATTTGTTTCAAGTATAAAAAGATAAGGCATGAAGAATTCCAATGGTCCAACCTTTCCTCTTCAAATAACAGAAACATGGCAACCGGAAATGAGGTCAATATATTACCATTTGTTTCTGACGAAGATTTACAGCGCTTCAATTCCTGGGCAATCGTCTCCATTTTCTCGGGTCAATTCTCAATCATTGGTATTGAGTAAGCTTTGAAGAAGGAGTTCGGTTATCTATATTCTTGGGAGGGTAACGTCAAGAAGTTTGAGAATGTCTTCATTGTCAAGTTTCCAAAAAACTTCTTTACGGGAGATTTTTACTCTACCTCAAACGACAGGGGCACACTGCATATCCAACCAAGGAATCTCAACTTTGGTTCTTCGAGACTGAAGCAGGTGGTTTCTCTTTGGATCACCTTAAAAAATCTTCCCATCGTGTTTCGGAATTTCAAAATGGTGAAACTTATATTTTCAAAAGTGTGAAGGGTTCTAAGAATGCAAGAAAACACATGGAACGTATCTGATTTTTCTTGTACCTTAGCGTGGAGATAAAAGTTCCATCTCCAGTATATATTCCATCGATGATAAGGCTTTTCATTAGGACTTTTTATCACGAAATTGAAATTAATAAGTTCTCAGAAAATATAAATGATCCTCCTGAACCAGCAGATTACAGGAATTGGGTTTTTAGGAAAGATAGAGATGGTTTTCTGAAGGTTTGGAAACCAAAGAGAAAGGTGCAGGTTACCGAAAATTCTAGTGTTAGTAGGGTATTTTCTTCAAACCCGTTTGCAGCTCTTTCAGATCTCAATGAAGAAGAGGAGGAACTATCAGACGAAAGCGAAGTGGAAATGTACAATTCTGAAGATGGAGAGGAGAAGGTTGACTCTCTTGATATGACACTTGAAAACATGGATAGTAGTGACGGTGTTGGGAAGGATGCGCTGAGTACTTTGGGTACTCTAGAGGAAACGGGGAGGCATGCTTCGGCGATTGGGCATCGAGGGGTGATTGGCTCTACTGGGATGTTTGGGAAGTCCAGCAAAGGCAAAGAAATAGCTGGTTTTTCTGGTATGAACCCCTTCGAGATGCAGTACAATAAGGAATTTTGACCTTGATCATACTTTGGAAAGGGTCGATCGTCAGGAGTACACCAGTTTGCTGGATGATGGCTTTGGTGGTCACATGAAAAGTAAGTGGATGATGTGGTTCGACCCGCTTTAAGTGTTTTCTTTAATTTGCATTAGAGGAATTTGGATCCAACGTGGGTAATGTTTGTATGTGTTTTATTTTGGACTGTATCAAATATAACTTTCTGTGTTGACTGCTGTGTGTGTTTCAATATGGCACGAAACTTTGTTGAGAATTAGCATATATTTAAGTATGCATATGTCTCATTAATTTTTGGCTCCAAAAATAATTAATTAAATATATATAAGGGAGATCAAAAGACACATAGATAACACTTCGTAAAAGAACAAGGAGTTTGACTTGAAAAGACAAAAATACCCCTTCACTAGGGGCTAATGTTACTACCAAAAATTGACAATGAAATAGGTTGACAACGAATGGGTATCGGGCAACAATAAGCACACATAAATCCTTCAGATAGCAAGGTCAAACACTGAGAGAAGTCGAAAATAGGGAGAAAATATTCCGGAAGCGACATTAACCGGGACACAACCCTGAAACCGGCTAACAGTGAAAAGGAAAAGAAACTCAAATTCCACAAGTGCACCGACATAGTCTACCAAGCAGGGCATGCCTGGTGGAGGGATCTATGACAGAAGGACATCTAAATCTGGAGCTAAGAAAGAAGGAATCAAGAGTTCCACTAACGGGAGCCTGGAAAGGCGAAAGGGGTGTCGGTATTAACCCATTTAATACTAACACACCAGAACGAGAAGGCATCAAGAATATTAGGCCTAAGACAGCGGGCACACCATCATGAACTATCTTCTGGAGGACCAGATCATCCCAGAGCTCCGTAAGAAGGCCAACCATAACCCTAATGGAGATACAAGTTATCCAGGCTAAGCTACTTAATACAAAAGCCGACAGTGATTTCGAGTCGACAACCATTTACATACTACGGGAGAACAAGCTTCTATGTTCACAGAAAAGCGGTCGGAAGCCAAACATCCGAAACCAAGGTGAAAGCATACACAGAGGCTCTCGCAGGCCCAATATCACAACGATAGTAGAGGCCCCTAATCCACTATAAATAAGACCCCTGGGGTCACATTGAAAGGGGACTTCTCTCTTTCCAATTTTTCTTTCTTCGGGGATCATGAAGAGGTCCTCATTCTCCTCCCTCTGAGAGGCTAGAGAATAAACCCTAATTTGTAAATCAATTTGCGGAATCGTTTATGTAATCTCCTCTAAGAATGGAATTATAAAAATCCTTCAAGTGGACGTAGGTTCAAGCCGAACCGTACCACTATAAAATCATGTGTTCTTGTTCCTTCTGTGTATGGTTGTGCTTTTCAACTTATTTCTGTAAGTATTCTGTTGTGCTGCCAGGTTCTCTAAAGATCCTTGCTCAAGTCGTTAGGTGCATGGCAA